>BLBF01000007.1:59817071-59835493 GCA_015471245.1 Laticauda colubrina | reverse complement strand
ACACACACACACACACACACACACACACACACACACACACACACACATTTTTCTTTTTAGTAACCCAAACATTTTCTTATTCAATTCAGGATCAATGGGTTGTTGATAAGTGGTTTTTCATTACAGATCATTCATTACACATTAAAAAGGATGGTAGTTGAGTTAAGGAAGTACAAAAAATACAAAGAGCCAAAAATGTTTTTAAAAAAAGCATACAGCATTCACCACTGTGAATTTTCAGTTGCTGCGGAGGTGGATCAGCTACGGTAATATTACGTGACAGCTGACACAGAACACAACAAATTATTTAGGCCAGTTTAAGTTTTGTTCTTGACAGACGGTGTCAGAAGGGAGACAGAAGCTATGAGACTATGAACTTCTGCCAAACATTTGCTGCTCCTTTTTTGGCTTAGAACTCTTTTTAAATCTTATTACATTTACAACAGCGATAAAGGAGCACGAAAGAAAAGGGAGCAAAGCTTTATGTAGTGGGCACTGATTGCTGCCATTGGAGGATACATCTGATTTGTAATTTCTGTTCCGTCCGGAAAAACGCGAGGTAGACCGGGTTCCAACTGTAAAAGTCTTTATTTCAACAGTTAAGTGAAAACGGAACAGTTTGGCTCTTGCCGCGGCAGCCTTTATATACTGCTCGCCTGCCAGCTTGTGGCCAATTATAGTTACTTGGTTTTGCTGCCTTTTGGCAGCTCTTTTGGATTGGTTCCTAGTGAACCAATCCCTATGCTGGCTTTTCTAGCCAATCACAATCAAGGATTTGGAGTAGACTATTTTATACAGAACACCCCTCCCCCCTTGGTTTAGTCCTACGTGGTGACGTAGTCGCGCAGGTAGGTGGGACTTCTTCGGATTCGACTGGACTTGCGCGGTTCATTTTCGCTGGAGACTTCAACCGGTTCAGATGGGGTTGCTGTCTCTCCGGCTCTTCTTCATGGAACCGCCTGGAAGGGTGAGTCGGCCATTTTGCTTCCGCTTGAGTTTCTCAGGCTGGTGGCCTTTCTCAGGCTGGTGGCCTTGCCGCTCCCTCCTGGTTTCTCCGGGCAGGTCGAGCTGGCTTGGCTGGCCCCTTCGTCTGGATTATTTTCGCAAGTCTCATCTAACCGTAAGTTTCCTTTTTGCTCTTTTTGATTGGTTATATGTTCTGGGTTTATTTGTAAAAGTTCTTTATTATTTTCTTGTATTTCCCCCCCTTCTTTGGTTTTGTTTTCATCGATTTTTATTTTTTGTGGTTGTGCGTTTGTATTTCTTTCAATGTTTCGGGAACGAAGCTGGTCTATGTGCCGCTTCCATTCCCTGCCATCGTCTACGGTTAGTCGGTAGGACCGGGGGCCTCTGAGTTGTTCGGCAACGGCTGGAGGAGTTGGGGGGTCTTTCCAATGTGTAATTTGGGTGCAACCTGTCTAATTGTGACCTAAGTTTTCATCCCATTAATAATTCCGCTGGGCTTTTGTTGGTTACGGTGCTGGGTGTGATATGTTGGAGGGTGAGTAGACGGTTGATTTTATCCTGGACATCCCCAAGGTCCATTTTCTCTAAACCCTCTTTGGTAAACCTGACCATTCTCTACGCCCTACCATTTGCTGCCGGGTGGTCCGGCGCGGTCAGTGCATGGTGTATACCTAGGGAGGCTAGGTATTGTTCAAATTGGATGGTGGTTAATTGTGGCCCATTGTCGGACACTAGGACGTCCGGCAATCCATGGGTTGCAAAAAGTTTGTTAAGTTGTTTAATGACCACCTCGGTTGTCGTAGATGATATTACTGCAACCTCCAGCCAATTTGAGTATGCATCTACAATAATTAAAAAGGTATGCCCCCTAGTAGGACCCGCGAAATCAATGTGGATCCGAGACCAGGGGCCTCGTGGGGTATCCCAGTCCCTTATGGGTGCTTGTGGTGGGGAAGGCCTGGTTTTCTGACATTTAGTGCAAGTGGCAACCCAATATTCAATATCTTTATCTAAACCAGGCCACCAGACATAGCTTCTAGCAAGGCTTTTCATTTTTACGACACCAGGATGGCCTTCGTGAAGCATACCCAACACCCTAGTCTGTAGTTTAGGAGGGATTACTACCCGATCACCCCATAATAAACAACCTTTTTGAATTGAGAGTTCGGTTTGTCTGGTCCGGAAAGGTTTAAAGTTTTCAGTTTTTTGGTTTTCCGGCCAGCCTTTACCTACCCAGTTTAATATGCGGGCTCTGCTTAATGCGTCTGCATGGGAGATTTGCTTCCCGGGTCAATGTGTCAATGTGTAAGAGTATGCTGCAAGGAATTCTGACCATCTAGTCATCCGCGGGGATAAAATGTTCGGTATAGGCTTGTTTCCTGCCAGAATTCCTAGCAACGGTTTATGGTCTGTTACAATCAAAAATGTTCTTCCATAAAGGTATTCGTGAAAACGTTTCACTCTGGCGACGATTGCCAGGGCTTCTCTGTCTAGTTGACTATAGTTCCGTTCCGTTTTAGACAGAGTCTTTGAGTAATAAGCGACGGGTGCCTCTCTCCCATCTGGCAATTGGTGGCTCAGGATGGCACTGACTCCTAACGGTGAGGCGTCGCAGGTTACCGTCAATGGAAGTGTGTTACTAAACTGGATAAGAACGGTGTTTGATGTTTATAATTTTTTTATTTTCTGGAATGCTTTTTGCTCTCTATGACCCCAAGTCCAATTAGTTTTCTTATCCAGCAAACGGTGTAATGGTTCCGCTATTGTTGCTTTGTGGGGGAGGAATACGTTATAGAAATTTATTAGACCCAAGAATGCCTGCAATTCCGTTTTGTTTTTTGGCTGTGGTGCGTCTTTAATGGCTTTGACTTTTTTTTCAGTAGGGTGTATACCCTCTCCGTCAATTAAGTAGCCCAGAAATTCGACATGATCAGTCATTAAGCAGCATTTTTCTTTTTTAACTTTCAGACCGGATTTTCTAAATTTTATTAGTACATTTCTTAGTCTTTTTTCTAGTTGGGTTGTATCTTTAGCCGAAATTAGGATGTCGTCAAAATATGGTATGACCCCTTTTATTCCATTTAATAGGCATTCCATGAGGCTTTGGAAAACGCCTGGGGCCACACTCACTCCAAACTGAAGTCTGTTACACTTGAATGCCCCTTTGTGAGTCGCTATTGTCTGTGCCTCGGCCGTTAAGGGATCTACTGGAAGCTGTTGGTAAGCTTGTGCTAGATCTAGTTTAGCAAAAAAATTTCCTCCCCCGAGTGAGTGTAGCAAATGTTGTACGACTGGCACCGGGTATGCGCTTTGTTGCAGTGCATGGTTCAGGGTAGCCTTGTAGTCTCCGCAGATGCGTACCGACCCGTCAGGTTTAACTGGTGTTACAATTGGCATCTCCCATTTAGCATGGTCAACAGGTTCCAAAACCCCTTGGTCAATTAATTTATTCAATTGTTCCTCTATTTTTGCTTTTAATGCAAAGGGAACTCATCTGGCCTTTAATCTTCTAGGGGCCACCTGGGGGTCTAAGCTAAAGGAAATTGGGGTCCCCCGAAACCTGCCTAGGGAGCCATCGAAAACGTCCTGGAACTCGTGGATCAAGTTTTCTTCCCAGTCGGTTGTGGCCACTCGGTCTACTCTGGTCATTCCGATGCCCAATGGTGTGAACCATTCGATGCCCAGGAGGCTGGGTTGGTCTCGGTCGACTATTGTCAGAGGCAGGACTTCAACATGCTGCTTGTAAGCGACTCGGAAATGTCCTAGACCTACCACAGGGATTCCATTCCCTTGGTAGTCCTTCAGAGTTAATTTTTGTTTCTGGAGCTCTTTTAGTTTAATATTTGGGACCAGTTGTCTGATTATGTCCCATGACACCATTGACAGGAAAGACCCTGAATCGACCTCCATCTCACAGGGGATGCCTTCGATTTTTATGATGATTTTAACTTTTTTTCCATTTTCCGTCTGAGCACTTCCGATAGTGACAGTTTGATGGGTCTTTTCTCGGTTACTGGCTCGTTTGTTGCATTATTTCCGGCCATCACTTCAAGCCTGGGTTTCAATTCGCCGCATGCACAGTCTCACGTTTTAGGACAATCCCACCCTCGTCGCCAGTGTTCCGTCCGGAAAAACGTGAGGTAGACCGGGTTCCAACAGTAAAAGTCTTTATTTCAACATTTAAATGAAAACAACAGATTGGCTCTTGCCACGGCAGCCTTTATATATGGCTTGCCTGCCGGCTTGTGGCCAATGACAGTTACTTGGTTTTGCTGCCTTTTGGCGGCTCTTTTGGATTGGTTCCTAGTGAACCAATCACTATGCTGGCTTTTCTAGCCAATCACAATCGAGGATTTGGAGTAGACTATTTTATACAGAACAATTTCTGAAGCCAATTCTTACTTGGTGCCTCCTCCTCGAGCTGGGTTCCCACCCAGAAAGGAAATAACTGCTTGCTCCTTGGTTTTTCTGCTTTGTATTTTGTTGTGGATATTTTTCAGAAAGGCAACTCTTTGCCAGTTTAAGCTAAGGATTAATTTCGTCTAAAAATGTGTAACTTTACCAAATACTTCCAGAAGTCTCGCTGAATTATTAGGGTTTGCAGCTGATGAGTTATTTTTTTTTTAGTGTTGCCTGTAAATAATCTTTTCCAGTGTAGTACTCTTCAGATGTATTGGACTTCTAAAATTAGGGAATCTGAGAGTTGAAGTCCAAAATATCTGGACAGCATTAGGTTGAAGAAGGCTGCTGGGCTATCTGCATTTCAGAGAGAGAGAGAGAGAGAGAGAAGGAGAGGGAGGGGGGAAAGAGAGAGAAAGGGAGAGAGAGAGGGAGAGATACTAAAATTATATTTTTATACTAGATACTAAAATTATATTTTCTTCCCCTAAAACAGGTGTTTGCCTGACACAATCAAACACATTATTTGGACACATGTGCAACAGTGCAAAGTTTAACTTTAGTTATCCACTTTAGCTGCCAGCATTGGCTTAATTGCATTGGGGTTCTAGAAAAGAAAGCCCCCTCCCTAAAATTTGCCTACATTTCTTAATTTTACTAAGTGACTTAAACTGACTTGTCAAATTGTTCAATGCTTTTAACACTATCATCAGATAACTAGGATTTGTTGAAAAATCTCAAGTGGCTGAGATTTATTCAGCATACTAAATTAGCCTTCCCTAGTCTTGGCACTCTCCAAATGAATGGAATCACCTCTCAGAATTCTTAGCAATAGCCTGACAGCTGCTGGAAAGCACCCAAATTGAGGAAAATGTGCTGTGTCATAAATTGTGGTGTAACATCTATGTCTAAGTTCATGCAGTAAAGTAAGCCAAACAGAAGCAAACCACAAAATAGATCATGGCCTTGTCTATGGACTTAGCTTGGTCTAGAGACCAGGCCATTCTTCTGATGATGTTAAGAAATGATGTTAGAAAACAAAAAAGCAATTTAATCTCCACTATGTTGTCATCTTAGTGAAAATAATCCAGGATGAAGGCCGCTAAACAGAACTTTCTACGGATATCTTTAATCGCAATTTTTAAGCAGTTTCTAGTTGTCCCCATGGTATTTCAAGGAAGAAAAGACATTCTGGTTATTTATGAAGAATAAGCAGTTCTATTTGCAGATAACAATTCCATGACTAAAGCATGTAAATATAAGATATTATCAGTATATTATATAGAGAATAATTATCAGTATATTATATGGAGGATAAATGTGTTTATAATGAGCTGGGGACTCTGCTTTAAGCAGAGTGGCCAGTTCAGTCTCTTGTAAAATGATGAATTAATAAATTTGTCTCTTTCCCCCTTTCTCTACTTTTGCTAGTCCTCAGTTCTGCTTTTGTTGGGTTTCTTCTGAATCCCAGGGAAACAGAGTCAGTGTTCCATTCCTTGTAACAGAGATAATTGATTTTCTTACCTCATTTGTGCTATCTTCCTCCAACTTATCACCAAACATGCTGGGTGTATGTTATCTAATCGAGACAGTTCAGCACAGAGTGGAAGTGTGTGAATTTGGGGATCTGACTGGGCTTTTCCAGATTGGTTCTTGCTATGATGATTGTTAAGTTGTGGGAAAAGATCGATTCGAGACCAGTTAGACTTCAGCTCTTTTTATTTGTCTTGCTGGACTGCACTGCCGCTGAGCTGCGGCAGCCTTTTTTATAGAGGCTGCTTGCGGCTTGCGGCCAATGACAGTTCTTCAAATCTCCCACCGTCGGGCGGGCCAATCCAATTGTAGTATTTCAAGTATGCAAATATCTAACACTCCTCCCCATGTGGTCCAGTCCAACCAATCAGGGCCCCCCTACGTTACATAGTCACGTAAATAGGCAGGGCTCTTATGATTCCTACTGGACCTGCGTAATCCAGTTGTGGTGTTGTCTTCAGGCTGTTTGGATGGGTTCGCTGTTTCTCCTTACCTCCTCCGTGGAATCTCCTGGAAGGTAGCATCAACCACTCCTGTCTGGTCTATCCGGGCTGGTTGAGTTGGCTCGGCTGCTCCCTCCAGGAGAGGCTTCGTGATGACTTTCCGCTGCCTGTTCCATTCTCCCGAAGTCCTTTTCAGGTATGTGACTGTGATTTCTTATCGGGGCTACCAGTAGTGTTGGTTGGTGCGTTGTTGGTGGTGTTTGTTTATTTATTTCTCGTGATTGTGGAGGGCCTTCCCCTCCCCTCTCGCTTGCGTTTGAGGGGTCTTCCCCCTCTCTGGTTTGGTTATTCTTTTGATTTAATGTTTGAGGTGGTTCATGTGTTTGTGTACGTTCTTCTCCTTCGTCCCTTTGGTTGTTTGTATTTCTTAATAGTGTTCTTGATCTAAGCTGGTCTATGTGTCTCCTCCAGTTTCTTCCATCCTCTGTCTCCACTCTGTATGACCGGGGTCTTGTTACCTGGGTTATTTTAGCTGGTATCTATAGTGGGTCCCCCATGAGGTTTTTTGCATATACCAGGTCGCCTGACCCAGATGTACGGTACTTACTGGAGGAGTCTGTTGGCTTTTCAGGGCTGTATGTGGGGTATAGCCCATCTAGGTGAGACCTTAATTTTCTGCCCATTAATAGTTCTGCTGGCTTTTATTAGTTGTGGAGTTTGGTGTAATGTGTTATATAGTTAGTAGTTTATAGATTTTTTTCCTGGATGTCTCCAGTTTCTAGTTTGTGGAGTGTTTCCTTAGTATAATGGACCATGCGTTCTGCCCATCTGTTTGTAGCCGGCCGGCCCAGCGCTGTCAAGGCATGTCTTATTCCTTGTTCGGGCAGGAACCTCTTAAATGTTAGTGCCATGAATTGCGGCTCATTGTCGGATACAAGTAGATCCGGTAAGCCATGTGTTGAGAAAAAGTTTCCTTCGCTGTCTGACTATGGCTTCTGTTGTGGTTGAGTGCATGACGCTTACCTCCAGCCAATTTGAATAAGCGTCTACCACTATCAAAAATGTATGATCTTTCGTTGGCCCTGCGAAATCAATGTGTATTCTTGACCATGGTCCCCTAGGTGTTTCCCAGTTTAGTATCAGTACAGAAGGGGGTGCAGGTCTAGATTCTTGGCATCGTTTGCATGTTTCCACACATCTCCCAATGTCCTTATCCATCCCTGGCCACCATACATAACTCCTGGCCAGAGACTTCATCCTTACAATGCCTGGGTGTTCTTCATGTAATAAATTAAGTATTTGTTCCCTCAGTATGTCCAGTATGATCATCCTGTCCACCCATAGAATGCACCCTTTTAATATAGAGAGTTTTGTTTGTCGATTCCAAAATGGTTTAACAGTCTCATTACCTTTGGTGTCTGGCCACCCTTTACCTACCCAATTTAAAATTCGCGCCAGGTCTCTGTCTTATGCAGTTCCTTCGCGATGTTGCTGCTGTTATGGGTAGGTTTGCCAGCGTCTCGATTTGCAAGGTTGATGTGGTTGATGCAGGATCATCTAATTCAGGTAAGGGGAAATGGCTCAGGGCATCAGCGTGTGTAATGTTCTTACCTGGCTGGTGGATTAATTTGTAGCTGCATGCAGTGAGGAACTCGGACCATCTCATCATTCTCGGTGACAGTATGTTTGGTGTGGCTTTGTTCCCTGCGAGTATTCCTAGAAGGGGTTTGTGATCTGTGATCAGAGAAAAATTTCTGCCATAAATGTATTTGTGGAAATGCTTGACTCCTGTTACTGTGGCCAGCACTTCCCTGTCCAATTGGCTGTAATTTCTCTCTGCTTTAGATAGGGTTTTTGAGTTGAAGTTGATCGGTGCCTCCCTTCCATCGGGTAATGTATGGCTGAGTATTGCCCCAACTCCGAACGGTGATGCGTCGCAGGTTAAGGTTAGTGGCAAGGTTTCGCTGTATTGAATTAGTACAGAGTCTGATGTCAGTAAGTCCTTGATTCCCTGGAATGTGATTTCTTCTTGAAGCCCCCAGGTCCAGGTCGCTTTCTTATCCAGCAATCTGTGTAACAGTTCCACTGTCGTTGCCTTCTGTGGCAAAAAGACATTGTAAAAGTTAATAAGTCCCCAAAAGGCTTGTAACTCTGTATTATTTCCAGGTCTGGGAGCTTCTTTGATTGCTCTGATTTTCTTTTCTGTGGGGTGGATCCCTTCTTTGTCTATGAGGTATCCCAGGAATTCAACTTTGTTGGTGGCCAGTTGGCACTTCTCTCTTTTCACTTGAAGTCCTACCTTTTAAATCTTTGTTCCCTCAGGCGACCTTCCAATTGTTTTTTATCCCTGGCTGATACCAGTACATCATCGAAATATGATACCACCCCCTTGATTCCCTGCAATAGGTGCTTCATCGGACTTTGGAATACCTCTGGGGCCACACTGACTCCAAATTGTAGTCTTTTGCATTTGAATGCCCCCGTGAGTCACAATTGTTTGTGCTTCCGCTGTTTCTGGGTCAACTGGCAATTGTTGGTAAGCTTGTGCAAGGTCAAGCTTTGCAAAGATTTTTCCTCCCCCCAACAAATGTAAGAGGTGTTGGACCACCGGGACGGGGTATGTACTTTGTTGTAGCGCGTGGTTGAGGGTGGCCTTATATTCACCACAGAAGCACACAGACCCATCTGGTTTAATCGGGGCCACAATTGGGGTTTCCCACCTTGTGTGGTCTATTGGTTCCAATACCCCCTGTGCGATGAGTTTATCTAATTGCTCATCAATTTTCGGTTTTAGCGCAAATGGGACTCGCCTTGCCTTTTGTCTGATTGGGGCTATGTTAGGATTTAAATTAAATGAGATAGGGGACCCTCGGTACTTGCCCAGTTTTCCATCGAAGTCGTCCTGGAATTCTTGCATCAGGTTCTCTTCCCAGTTTGTCTTGGTAACGCTGTTTACCCCGGTCACTCCGATTCCTAGGGGTGCGAACCATTTGAGCCCCAGTAGGCTTGGGCAATCCCAGTCTACTATTGTCAGTGGAAGAATTGTCTTATATTTTTTGAATTTGACTTGGAAATGTCCGAGTCCGACTATGGGAATTCTGTTCCCTTGGTAGTCTTTAAGGGTGAGTTTTTGTCTCTCTAATTCCTTCCTTTCTATATCTGGTATCAGGCTCTTTAGGGGGTTCCATGATATCATGGATAGGTACGACCCGGAATCCACCTCCATCTCGCATGGCTGGCCTTCTATTGTGACTTTTACCTGCACCTTCCTTGTGTTGGTTGTGCTTGAATGCCCAATGATTATTGTCTGGTGTGTTTCTTCCTTTCTGTTGGTTTTGCTGAACCGCTTATTTCTGTTTTCTCGGCTCCGAAGGCTCCCTGTCTGTCTTTCTCTCGTTCTGGGGGGTGTGTGCTTCCTCTTCGTCTCGGGCTGTAGCTATTTCTGTTCCGGCAGACTCTAGCTATGTGTCCCCGCCTTTCACAATGCCTGCACACAGCATCGAGGAAACGGCACTCAGAACGTGGGTGTTCCCCTCCGCACCCAGCACAACGGAATTCAGTTCTCCTTTCTCTCGGGTCTCGTCTGCTTTTTTCTGATTGGAGCCTATTGATCTCTTCTTCCTCCTCATTGGTTTCTGACAGGGATTCGATGTCCTCATGGTGTGCCATGGTGGTGGGCTTTTGAGTTCCCTCTGTCTTCTTTTCTTGGGCTGTGCTAGGGTCTTTCAAGACTTCTTGTGTTGCTTTATTCATTTGCCGCATGGTAGCTGCTGATTTCTGTGCTGCTTCCGCTGTGGTAGCTTCTGCGATAGCCTCGGTTACTGTGATTTTGGGTCTGGTCAATAATCGGCTCTGTAGAGTGAGATCTCTGAGTCCGAGGACCACATGGTCCCTCATGGCCTCGTCCATGAAATTTGCATGCTCTGCCAATGTCTCTTAGAGCTGCAACGAAATCTCCTATGCTCTCACCTTCCTTTTGGTCTTGCTTGTAGAATTCATGCCTCTTGATGAGGCTTGAGACAGCTGGTGCATAATGGGCCCGCAGCACTCTGTCCAAATCTGGCCACACCATCTGCTTCACATCCTGGGGTTTTGCCAATGCTTTGGCCATCTTGAAAACTGTGGGCCCACAATGGGTTAGGAAAATGGCTCTCTTTCAGTTTTCAGATATCCCTTGTAGATCATTGCTCTTGAGGAACATGAGGAATCTGTTGATGTAAGAGTCCCAGTCCTTCGCCGCTGGGTTGAACGGTGCGGGTGGTGAATTGCTGCCAGCCATTTCGTCTTTGCTTGGTCTCGTTGCCACATGCTCAACTGGTCTCTTTTGTCTCAGTATCCCACCTTCGTTGCCAGTGTTAAGTTGTGGGAAAAGATCGATTTGAGACCAGTTAGACTTCAGCTCTTTTTATTTCTCTTGCTGGACTGCACTGCTGCTGAGACATGGCAGCCTTTTTTATAGTGGCTGCTTGCGGCTTGCGGCCAATGACAGTTCTTCAAATCTCCTGCCGTCGGGCGGGCCAATCACATGCTGGGTGTGTGTTATCTAATCAAGACATTTCAGCACAGAGTGGAAGTGTGTGAATTTAGGGATCTGACTGGGCTTTTCCAGATTGGTTCTTGCTATGATGATCCAAGTAGATCAATAACTGAAACTGAGTAACTGTTGGGCAAACAGGGATCTTGTTTCATGGAGGTCAGGGAGGAAAGTACAAGTCAGAAATTGACAAATTCACAGCAACAACAAATGTAAAGATCTAAACTGGCCATCACTTTGGAATACCCTTAAAATGGCATTGTGCTAATAAGCCTCTGCCCCCTTTTAACAATTAACAATGTAAGGGTCTGCTTATTGGAAACTGCTATCAAAAATAGGTGTTTGTTGAGGGGAAAAGTATATGTGCAACAGGGGAAACAGAAGGCTAGTGTAGAGGCAAATCCCTGAAAAGAAATAGTTACAATAAAGGTTAATAAAAAAGTTACACTAAAGACTAATAAAACATACTTGAATCTTGCAGAGCTCTTAAAACATATTTCCAGTCATGCCCACAACAGGTCATCTGGCCTTCAAACTAATGACAAAGCAATGCAGACTTTAGAAACATTTAAACTGGGATGGGAATGGATTGTGTTGGCTTCAGGAAGGAATACTATTTTTATATAGGTACATTTAGCGATGACTTAACAGTTTCCCTCATGGGCCAGAAATGAGTTGTAGATATTTATGCAAGCAAAGGAGAAGACTGGGATTGTCAGAGATTGCTCTGGGATAAACTACAAGGGCTGGCAAGACCCACAATTTCCACTGTATAGGTCCAAGGGCTCTTTAATAGAGTTTATTCTCATGTTCTGCTAACCAAGGCATTAAGATGAATTGCTAACTGTTCTTACAGGCTGTTTTCTTTTGATTTCATTTTTTTCTCCAATTTAGCACAGAGGCAGCCTATGTTAATGTTTTGCTGTCTGCTATTCAATCAGTGTTTTGTCAGTTCCTCCACAACACATTTTACAGCACACCACTGACAACACATTACTGGTAATCCTTGACTTACAACCTATACAACATGTCACTTAGAATATGGTTGGTGACTAGGGAAGGTGTCATGCCCCTGGTGGAGACTGATTCTGAGGGAGAGGAAGAACAGCTGAGAGAGAGGAGGTGTGGCTCCGGAGGTTGTGGAGGATGCTGGGGAAGGGCAGAGGCTGGCTGAGCAGTCAGAGGAGGATCCAGGCCCATGATCCAAGCCCATCCCCTCTCCATCCTAGGGCATGCAGGGAGGAGAGGATAAGGGAGAGACGTGGTCTACTCAGGAGGAGAGGGCCTTAATCCTCTTCATTAAGAAGCTGTGACAACTGGATAAGAGTATGGACCTGTGTACTGGTGAACGCTGAATACAAAGCTTGTTAATATCTCTAGTTTATAGTTCTTCTCTGAGTTTGGCATCCTTCCCAGTGTGTGTTTTCTGTGGACATCCTTCAGCCCTTATCTTACCTGGTTTGTGTTGCTTTTTTGCCTTCTTCGTGTAACTATGTGTGGGGGAGATTTTTTGTCTTCCGTCAAAGATATTCAGAGCTTGGAAGCGAAGTGAAGGAATAAAACGGGCTTCACCTGTTTTCTGTGACTGTGTTTGTTTTGTATCCCACCCTGGGTCATCACATAAGGAACTAAGATCTGGCAGTATCCACTGATTCCTTTTGATGATGGCTAATTTTTCTTAGAATGATTTTGCTTTTGGCAACAGAGTGCCTGCTCTTTCAAACGAGGCTCTTCCTTGTACCGAAGAACTACCAAATCCCAAACTGACACCACATCCTGAAGCTTCTAGGACTTGAAGAGTGGGAAGAGGGCTTGTCTGGGAAGGCTGACTTATTTTCATCCAGATGTCTGATCACAGGGAGCTGATCCTGATCTTGAACTCCTGTTGTGGGGAGAGATGTGGGAGAGACAGTTGTGAAATGAAGAGCTTCTTCTCGTCGGCTCCTGAAAGGCTACTTTTAAACATAGCTTTGCTGCTGCTCCATTTCGGAATAGTTTATTCCATATGAAACCCAACAGTGAGTTAACGCCAGCTGATAAGAGCAAGGTTTCACAGATGGCTAAACCTGCTGGGCTAGTCCTGTCAGAATTTACCTTCATCCCAGTCTAAGTCTACAGTAAGGAGAGCAAGTGGTTAGTATTTTTCCTGGCCGGCTAATGAGATTTGGCTTTTAAAACTGGTTCTGTGTGAATTTTGTAAGGGCAGTGCCATGTCTTGCCCTTGTTACTGAGGCAGAATAGAACTTTATAGTGAAAGCAATCCCATTGATGCTACTGTACTATTCTGCCAAATCTAGAAGGGAATGGATAAAAATTAACATGGCCACAAGAAAGACTTCATAAGAGAACCTTATGCCAATGAATGGTGGTTTGTTTGTTTTTTGACATTATATTGTTGGCTCTTGGAAAACAAATGGATCCACAGCTCACTGCTGGCTAAGCAATTGGTACTTGAATCAAAATGTTATTAGGTCTAAATCACAGATAAAATAGCCTTCCAAGGAGAATCTAATTCTACCGTCACACTGATAATATGTTGAATTACCTTAAAGAAATACACATTTATCTCTTTAAAATTCAGACTACAGACTTTACACTATGGGCTTCAAGTCTATTATGTGACTCTAATATGGAAAGAGGGAATAATATGAACTAAAAGCCACATTATGGACTTTTGGAGGAAATTTCTATTCCTCAAAGCACCTCCAAATTGTTCCCAAACAATAAACTTTTAGTAGCACTTTTATTTTTGGAGTCCTGCTCATTTGAAGTGGCAAAATAGGTACATCAAGCTATCACTCATCTATTTCCATCTGAAGTCCATCCACATGCCCCCCAAAACTCAAAAAATGTCCCTTATTATAGGAATGTGGCCTACCAAGCCGGATGTTGTTCCTCCCCCACAGGCACCAAGGCCTTCCTTCTGTGAAAGGAAACACAGCAAAGGGGGAGATTGTCAGATTGTTGAAGTCCCCATTTTTGGCTAGCTAGTCAGCCTATCCATGCCCCTTCTTCATTCACCTAATCCCAGAAAGGAAGCAGTTAACAGATAACAGAAAATCAGAGTTGGAAGGGACCTTTTAGGTTATCTAGTCCAACCCAAGCGGGACCCTACACCATTTCTGACAGATGGCAGTCCAATCTCTTCTTGAAAGTCTCAAGTGATGGTGCTCCCACAACTTCCAAAGGCAAGGTGTTCCATTGGTTGATTGTTCTCACTGTCAGAAAGTTTCTCCTTATTTCCAGGTTAAATCGCTCCTTATTCAGTTTCCTTGTCTGGCCTACAGGCGCTTTAGAAAATAGCTTGACCCCTTCCTCTCTGTGGCAGCCCCTCAAAGATTGGAAGACTGCTATCATGTCTCCCCTGGTCCTTCTCTTTACTAGGCTAGCCATGCCCAATTCCTGTAACCGTTCTTCATATGTTTTAGTCTCCAGTCTCCTAATAATCCTGGTTGCTCTTCTTTGCACTTTTTCTAGTTCCTTTAAGTAACAGAGATGCTGACATAGCAGCACGAAACTGCAGCATGGAGGATTGAGAAGTGACCTGCCGTGGGTAAGCAAGAAAACTAGAAAATTTAGCCACTCATTGGGATTACCCTCCTTTTCTACTATCCCAACCCAAGGATGCCCTGCTGACAGGTTTAAGGACATGTCCTCATGACATAGTACTGCAGCCTCTTCAGCCCTGTTTGTCTTTAGTTTTTTTGGTTTGAACGTTGTGTTTTTCCTCTTCTCCGAACACAAGTCTTGTCAGACAAATATTCAGTGATGCTTCTCCGACGATATTGACACATTCAGGGGTAGAGACTGCCCAGTTCCCTTTGGCCACTGTTTGTGTGGGTATGCCTCATTCCTCCCCGCCAGTTACTTGGCACTCCTTCCCTGCCACTTCGGCTTAGACTGGGCACCTGGTTCCCATAGAAGCATTTGCTCATGTAATGCTGGGTTGCTGCTTCACAGTGTACCATTCATGCATGACACAAGGGTGTAAGTCTAGTATTCTTTTGGAACACCGTTAGGCCTGTTTTGGATTCTGCTTCATGGTCTTGTGAAAGAGCGCAGAATATGTTAACAAACAAGACTATGCTTTCTGTGCAGAAGGTCAACTGAAACTGAGAAAGAGAAGTAGAGTCTGCCAGCTGTGTGTTGTTGATTCAGACACAAATGAAGGCATTGTAAGTTTTCATACCTTCTTCTGACGTGTCGCCATGCTATCTACTGTTTATATTGTACACTGCACAGAGACCTTGTGTAAGGAGGGTTCTTAAGTATTATTGATTGATTGATAAATATTATAGCGGAGGGATATCCCTTTGCATACCCCATGTTGAATACAAATGTCATTGTGTGTGTTCCTCACAGCATGAGAGGCTCTTTTGAAGATATTCACTGTCAGAAGCTCAGTTACTATATACCCAGGAAATCTCCCTCTCCCAGTTCTCAGGTTATGAAATTGGTTACAGGAAAGTGTGTATTCTCTTTTTCCCAATATCTAGGAAAATTATACCTTCTGTTATCAAACCTTACTTTAATGGTATTTTATGGATATTAATTGTATGTGTTACATTTTTAATTTTACATGTTGATGTAACGGCTTAATTTGATAGATTGCATATTTTTTTAATTGCTGTATACTGCCTTGATCAGAGGCAGGATATCATTTCAACAGTACATGACATAAATTCTGAATCTGAGTTTATGAATCGCATGTGGGAATAACGTAACATAACATACTACATCCATATAAATCAATCATTTTACAGCTCAACAAAATTTCTGATCCTCCGGATGTGTGGACTTCCACTCTCAGAATTCACACGAATTGTCATATTGTGTTGGAAATTCTGGAAATGGACTTGAGGAAGGTTCAGGAAAACAAGTTTGACACTAGCCCCTGTCCCACTGCACCAACGGATGCAGAGAGGATGTAAAACGTTAAAAAACGTTGGAAAAAGCTATGCCTCCGTTGTGTACTCATTGCATACGCGTTTCATACGCTATATCCTTTGAGCATCCATCCACTGCGATTTTATCCACGCAAAAAGTTTTGAGCTGCACAAAACTTTGTGAACGGATGAACTTTCCACTGTGTACGATGTAAATCCGTGACATCCGAGCAACAAACATTCTATGTCCGTTTATCATCCGTTAAACGTCCGCTGTATCCTCTCTGCATCTTCTGGGCATCCCCTCAACTTACATCCGCTGCAGCTGAAAACGGAAAGAGGGAGGAAACAAAAGGTACACGGAACGTCTACACAGCGTTAGTTGCATGGAAATAGAAAAGATGCGCAGTGAACGGTTTGCATCCGATATACATCCTCTAGGCTTCCTATGAACATCCGTTTAACATCCCCGCTACATGCTACCCACGTCTGTTCTTTTCCATTCTTTTCCGTTCTGTTTATGCACATTTTTGCCACTTTTTGGAGCGGATGACAACGGATGGAGCACGCCCAAAATTTTGCTCGTCCGCTGTGTCCTTTTTGCATACGTTTTGCATCCGTCGGCCAATGGGACCTAGCCTTTACAATGGCTGTGTTTTCACAACAAGCTTAAACGGGAACTACACAGCCCCACTTTAGTCCTCCTTGGTGAGTTTTGTGAATTCAGCCGCGGATATTACGGAGCCAAAATTCAACTAAAGAATCAATGTTCTTCTTCTTCTGCGTTACACATGAAGTACAGGTCGTCCTTGACTAACCACCACAATTGAGCCCAAAATTTCTGTTGTTAAGTGAGATATTTAAGTGAGTTTTGCCCCATTTCACCTTTCTCGCCTCAGTTGTCAAGTGAATCACTTGCAGTTGATAAGTTGGTAACACATGTGGCTTAGCTCTGCTTGTCAGAAGGTCGCAAAAGAGGATCGCACGACTGGGGATACATATAAACCAGTTGTCAAGCTTCCGAATGTTGATCACATGGCCATGGGGATGAAGCAAAGGTCCTAACTGTGAAAAATGGCTGTAAGTTGCATTTTTAGGACTGTTATGAGGGCCACTAAGTCGAGGGCTACCTATAGTCCCCAAAGAAAGCTCCTTTTTCCACCAGAAAATTTAGAACCGCAAGCAAGAGCAGGCGGCCCCTCAGTCCATGGGGCAGATTCCTCGCCTGGAAACGGATTCACAGATCCCCCTCAAAAAGGATGGGGGGAGGGGAGGGGACGCCGACGAGGCCAACGCGCTCGTGCAGCAGCAAAGCCCCCCCCCCCCTTCTCACGGGTCGTATCCCCGCAAGGGCCGCTCCTTCTGGAAAGGATGGGACGAGCGGTCGGCGGCGGAGTCTGCGCGGGGGGGGGGGAAAGAGGCGGGGGTCTCGGCCGGCGAGCGCCCGTGGGGAGGCCTCCCCCGCTGCCAGGGGTCGGGATATCGCAACCCGCTCGCCCGGCTGAAGGGTCCATTGGACGGGAAGGGTGAAGGCGACGCCCCTTCCCGACAGGCGGGCTCTGTGTGTGTGGGGGGGGGGGGGGTTAGGAGGAGGGAATTTGCCATGGGACTCTGTCCGCCTCGCACACCGCCGCGCGTCCCCAGCTATGGCTCGCAACTTCGAGCTGCTCTTCGAGTCCCTCGGCCACTTCGGCAGGTAAACGAGCCCTGCGCGGAGACCGGGGGGGGGGGGGGGGGGGGGGGGGGGGGGGGGGGCTGAGGCAACTCGGGACCGCAGGCGCGCCCGACTTTCCTCCTTGCTCGCCCCCGGAGCAGCGCGTAACCGCGCGGGAAAGACAAGGGAGCTGCCTGGGATTGGGCTCCAGGGTGAGACACGTGGCTGCCGGGGAGAAACCGATTTAGCCACCTCCAGCGGCGAATCCCTCGCGGCACCTTCCTCGCAAGATCCGTGAGGGGTTTTTTTTTTTGTTTTGTTTTCCCCTTCAACCAAAACCGCCTGGTTCGCAGGATCCGCTGGATTTACAGCGGGGTGGTGGTGGAAATTGGCTGCTTTGGGAATCAATTTGTATTCGAGCAGAACCCGAGAGGTCGCTGGTAGCTCGGTGGCTTAAATGGAGATCTGAACCCGATCTGACACCTCCTTTCCTCCCCCCCCCCCCAAAAAAACAAAATAAAATAAAATAAAATAAAATAAAATAAAAAAAGATAAAAATCCTAACCTAGCACGTGCTTGTGACTTTGAACTCCTGAATTTCGTGACAGAGGAGGAGAGGCGTCGGTTCTGGGGAGCTGGAAACGGACAGCGGAGACCTTGGCGATCGCGTGTTGTGTGGCGGATTTAAGGCTGGTTTGTTGGGTTGGGGCTGGGATAGCGGCAGGTTATTACGCAAAGTGGAGGCTGCCTTTGTTCTATATGTAAAGTGGGTGACTCCAAAACTACAAACCTGATTGGTCAATAAAATGAACATTGGATTGGTTCACTAGGAACCAATCCAAAGAGCTGCTAAAAGGCGGCAAATCTAAACAACTGCCATTGGCTGCAAGCAGGCAAGCCAGCCTGTATAAAAGGCTGGCCTCAGCTTCAGCCAAGGGTTCCTATTTTAACTAACTAGTTAAGAATAAAGTATTTGTTGTTGGAACCCGGTCTACCTCGTGTGTTTT
>BLBF01000007.1:59690334-59812071 GCA_015471245.1 Laticauda colubrina | reverse complement strand
CCCCCCACCAGGCACCCAGGTGAAACCCAGCTTGCTAATGAATAGCAGCTTGCTAATGAAGAGCAGCCGTCCATTCACAAGGAGCCAAGCTGCACTGAAAGCCTCCAACACAAGAACAGAGTGTTGCCAGCCAATCAAAGCCACAAAACAGACAGAAGAAACCAGAAACACCAATCAATCAAACTCCAAGTCCAATGAATACAGATCCAGGCTCCCAACCAATCAAAATGGACCAGCCTCAAATTTGAAACCAGGAACTAACTCTATACAGAAGCCTGAGGATGGCAGATGGGATTCTGCTGAAACGTTGCTACAACTTGTAACAGAACTACAATGACGTGGGATAATACCCGAAGGAAGCTAAACAGCACACATGTAAGTACCTGTAAATGCATAAAAAAATATATTTTTATTTATATATATATATATATATATATATATATATATATATCTGTGTGTGTGTGCATGTGTGTTCAGTTATTTTTATTAAGTTACTGTAATATATTTGATTTTTGTTGGCAAAATGATGAAACCATGTTGAATTTAGAAGGAACCTGTTCTTTTAAGAAAGTTTCAGTCTGGCTGTCTTTAGGGAAATTTATTCAAAGTAAATGGAGTTTAATTATTTTTATTTTTATTTATTTATGTTTTATTGTATATGTATAGACATATTTTAATGACTGTAAGCTGCTGAGAGATACCTTATGATAAGGTGGTCAGCCAATAAATGTTATAAATAAATACATAAACAAATATTGGGATGTGTGAAGTTGTTCACTGCAGAAAATATACTGAGAAAAAAAACAAGATTCTGGACTGATAGATTATATAGTTTTATGTACACTGCATGGCACAACTGAAAATACTGAAATTTCAACACAGCACATACAGAAATCAGAATATATATTTTAACAGTTGGTTGAATCTGGGAATCCAGAGTAATCAAGACATCATACTGTGTTTAGCTGATTTATTTATAAGGATGATTAAATTTGGACCAACCCATATTTGCACCATGTAATGATATAAATCCAAGAAAACTTAGTTAACAAAGTGAAAACAGAAGGAAAGTGTCTGCATGCCGCTCTTTATTGGTAGTCTGCATAATAGTTATACAGAGGTTTCCCCAGCCTTCAGTTTCTAAGTGATGCTTGGTTCTGTCATCCCCAGATAACAGCCAATGCTCAAACAAAATGGACATTGGACACCAATGTCATTTGGTGTCTCAAGATTGTGAAAATTAGCCTTATGATGCAAGACAGAGCCCTCTGTGGGTTTTTGAAGGGCTGCATCCTACACATAACAATTTATAATATAATTATATTTTATATGGTAAAGTTTCAAAGGGATCCCGATAGATAGAGCTTGCAAGAGGTAGCAATAGCTCTTAAGAATAGCTCTATTATTTTGTTAATTGGGTTTTTGAAAAAAAATTCCTCCTGTATATTACCATTTATTTATTGTAAGGTAACTAGAGTTGTAAGGATAGCTGGCATTCAAATGTGTGTAAATTCACAGGTAGTTTTCGATTTGCAACAGTGTAGTCACAAAGTTAGAACAGCACTGAACAAAGTGACTTATGACCATTATTTCCATAACCTTTGTAGCATTCCCATGATCATGTGATCAAAATTCAGATGCTTAGCAACTGATTCATGCTTATGATCATTGCTGTGTCCCTGGGTCATGTGATCACCTTTTGCAACCTTCTGACAAGCAAAATCAATGAGGAAGGCGGATTCACTTTACAGCTGGGTTACTAACTTATCAACTGCAGTGATTCACTTAACAATTGCAGCAAAACTCACTTAACCAATATCTCACTTAACAATAGAAATGTTGGGCTCAATTTTGGTCATAAGTCAAGGAATCCAGTGAGAAATAATAAGGAATTCATTGGAATGAATGAATGACAAAATATTTAGGTGTTAATGCATTTGGCAAGGTGGATTGGCTCAGTTACAGTGCTGTTGGATTCACTATTGGAAGACCTGAAGAAACGGGTTAGGGGCAGATCATCACAGAGAAAATCTACGTGGTCACTAAAGGTTGACATTGACTTAAGTGCACATAATCAGAATGCAACGGAGAATGGTACACAATAGATACATTTGTACGTTATACAGGCTGACAAATTATTTTCCTGATTCTGTGGCCATTTTTCTGCTTGGTTGTCCTGCAGTAGGCACTCCCTGGAAGCACATAGCAACCCAGGTGTGCCATAAAGCAGTGTATTAAATTTCAAAACAATTTTTGACATAACTCTTCTTGTCTTCTTTCTCACAAATGTTCTCTTAAGGCTGAAGAGCAGAGAACATGATCCTTGATTATGGTAGCCAGTTGAAGCCATGACATTAGTAAGGCCGTGCCTGGAATATGATATCCAGTTTTGGCCACCACATTACAAACAAAGCTATTGAGACTTTGGAAAAAGTGCAAAGAGGAGCAACTAAGATGATTAAAGCCTTGGTGACTAAAGTATGTGAAGAAAGGTTGAAGGATTTGGTTTGGCGAGTCTAGAGAAAAGAAAAACTAGGGGGAACATGAGAGCAGTATTCCAGTATTTGAGGGGCTACCACAAAGAAGCATCAGAAGGCAAGATGAGAAACAATGGATGGAAACTAATCAAGGAGGGGAGCAACCTGGAATTAAGAAGAAACTTCCTAACAGTGAAGACAATTAACCAGTAGAACAGCTTGCCTTCAGAAGTTGTGGGTGTTTCATCACTGGAGGTGTTTTAGAAGAAACTGGACAGCCACTTGTCTGAAATGGTATAGGTTCTCCTGCTTGAGCAGGAGTTGGACGAGAAGACCTCCAAGGTCTCTTCCAACTCTATTCTGATAGATTGATTGATTAGTTTCTTAGATGGTCAGATGAAAGCTACTTGATGGTATTGTTCTTGTCTGCAAGCATATTTTCATCCTACCCTCCTCCCACACCTTTTTTCCATGTTGATTTCCCTCTAAAACTGCTAGATTACCCTCACCTGCCATTTATAAGAGCATCCAGAAAAAAAGGTTTAGAAAATAACATGAAGGAAGATAGGGGGACAATCTTCAGCCCTGTGGTGCAATCCAAGCATTGCTGTTCAAGCAAATTGGAAAGAAGTAGAGTTTTTCACCTGCACAAATTGTGCTGCTGGTTGTTGTGGGTGGAACTGAGGCTTCCGGGGTAGGCACAACTGCCTGGCTTGGTGCCCTTTCTCAGTGAAGAGGCATTTCATCCCTTAAGCAAGAGAAGGATGAGAAAGCATGTACAATTCTGTTGGAGATTCAGAACTTACACATTAATGGTGCTCTAAATTTCCCTTATATTTGGTGACTTGAACAATGAATGGGTGTGTGCATGGGTGGGGAAGAAAATGGATTGGATTTAGTACTATCATAATTAGGATTTTGGAACAGATAGTTGTTTGGTGAACTTGATATTTGATCCAGTAGGTTCTTAACATTTTCAAGTTTCAGGGCAACAGCATACTAAAATGGGTGTTGACTTGGACTGCATTTTTCTAGGTCAATACTATCCATAACTACACATAATTCAGCACAAGTTACATCTTGGCCTAATCTGTCTGCCAGTGTGGTATGTAAACACAACATGGGATTACAGAGATGCAGAAAAACGGATAAACATGAAAAGTGCAGTAAATTAAATGGACAAGTCCCTTGTGCTTTCCCCTTGGAGGAAAAGAAAAGACAAGTGACTTTTATAAAGAACATCACAGTTAATTTTGATTTTTATGTTGATCCTAATGCTCACATTTCTTTTTATTTCTGCTCAACAAGTCATATTTCTTTCCTCTGTTGTGTACATTTCAGTGCTCTTGAATTGGCTGCAGAAAAGTCCTCCTGTGTGCAGTGATCCACAGCCCTTAAAATGGATGCTGCATGGTCTGCATCATGCCACAATCCCAATACTGGTATTGGCTCCTCCAGAATAGATCCTACCATTGCTGCGGAATAATCTTTTCTCTTTATCTGTTGGCTTCCTCTTCTCATTGGGTAGAAAACTTATTCTGCGGCAGTACTTATTTTTGGTTATCTGCTATTAGAGAAATTCTCTCCTGAAAGCACTTATGTTAAGTGTGTCCAGCCCAACACTAACCTTTCTGTCTGCAGCAACAAATCAACTGGTTTGGAAGGACCAAAAGGGGGAAAAATAATTACGAGGCTCACAGATTTAACAGGATGGTATGGAGTTCCCTGCTTAAAAGAAAAACAAAATCTTCATTTAATGTTATACTTCATCTCAGTTTCACATAATTTAGCTTTCTTAAAAATCACATAAAAGTGTTTATGTATTTATTCTTAATTATTTCAAGAATTACCTACTTACAGTAGCTAAGTAATGGAGTGTTTTTTTTTAGCCTGCCCGATGTTATAAAGGCAAATTTGCTCTTTAATTTTCAAAGACAGCAAGGATTGCAAGCAAAGTCAAAGTCTGGAAGGGGAATGTTTTCTATTTTTCTGCCCACTTACAGGTGAAACTCGAAAAATTAGAATATTGTGCAAAAGTTCATTTATTTCACTAATACAACTTAAAAGGTGAACCTAATATATGAGATAGACTCATTACATGCAAAGCAAGATAGTTCAAGCCGTGATTTGTCATAATTGAGATGATTATGGCTTATAGCTCATGAAAACCCCAAATCCGCAATCTCAGAAAATTGGAATATTGTGAAAAGGTTCAATATTCTAGGCTCAAAGTGTCCCAACTCTAATCAGCTAATTAAGCCATAACACCTGCAAAGGGTTCCTGAGCCTTTAAATGGTCTCTCAGTCTGGTTCAGTAGGAATCACAGTCGTGGGAAAGCCTGCTGACCTGACAGTTGTGCAGAAAACCATCATTGACACCCTCCATAAGGAGGGAAAGCCTCAAAAGGTAATTGCAAAAGAAGTTGGATGTCTCCAAAGTGCTGCATCAAAGCACATTAATGGAAGGTTATGTGGAAGGGAAAAGGATGGAAGAAAAAAGTGCACAAGCAGCAGGGATGACTGCAGCCTGGAGAGGATTGTCAGGAAAAGGCCATTCAAAAGTTTTGGGGACTTTCACAAAGAGTGGACTGAGGCTGGAGTCAGTGCATCAAGAGTCACCACACACAGATGGATCCTGGACATGGGCTTCAAATGTTGTATTCATCTTGTCAAGCCACTCCTGAACAACAAACAGTGTCAGAAAGTGTCTTACCTGGGCTAAAGAAAATCAGAACTGATCTGTTGCTCAATGGTCCAAAGTCCTCTTTTCTGATGGGAGCAACTTTTGCATCTTATTTGGAAACCAAGGACCCAGAGTCTGGAGGAAGGATGGAGAGGCACACACTACAAGATGCTTGAAGTCCAGTATGAAGTTTCCAGTCTTGTTGATTTGGGGAGCCATGTCATCTGCCGGTGTTGGTCCACTGTGCTTCATTAAGTCCAGGGTCAACTCAGCCATCTACCAGGAGATTTTGGAGCACTTCATGCTTCCTTCTGCAGATGAGCTTTATGGGGATGCTGACTTCATTTTCCAGCAGGACTTGGCACCTTCCCACACTGCCAAAAGCACCAAAACCTGGTTCAATGACCATGGGATTAACGTGCTTGATTGGCCAGTAAACTCCCCTGACCTGAACCCCATCGAGAATCTAGGCATTGCCAAGAGAAGGATGAGAGACATGAGACCCAACATGCAGAAGAGCTGAAGGCCGCTATTGAAGCATCCTGGTCTTCCATAACATCTCAGCAGTGCCACAGACTAATAGATTCCATGCTATGCCACATTGAGGCAGTAATTGCTGCAAATGGGGCCCAAACCAAGTACTGAGTACATATGCATGCTTAGACTTTTCAGAGGTCTGATATTGTTCTATGTACAATCCTTGTTTTATTAATTGCATGTAATATTCTAATTTTCTGAGATTGTAGATTTGGGGTTTTCATGAGCTGTAAGCCATCATCATCACAATTATGACAAATCATGGCTTGAACTATCTTGCTTTGCATGTAATGAGTCTATCTCATATTATAGTTTCACCTTTTAAGTTGCACTACTGAAATAAATGAACTTTTGCATGATATTCTAATTTTTTGAGTTTCACTTGTGTATCCATGACAAGCTTTTCTAAGGTTGCTGGGTTGGTGTAGAAGACAATGAATGATTCATCTCAACTCATTGGCACCTGATGTGCCATTGCTCCCTAAGGATTTTAGGGAGCACAGATAGCCATGCATCTTAGGTTTGTGTACAGGTAGTCCTCAGCTTACAATTACAATTGGGACCAGAACTTCTATTGCTAAATAATGGGGTTGCTAAGTGAGTTACTCCTCATTTTACAACCTTTTTTACTGTGTTCATTAAGTGAATCACCATGGTTGTTATGTTAGGTGAATTCAGCGAATTCCCATTTGATTTTGCTTGTTGGAAGCTCTCTGGGAAATGGCAATCAGGTGGCCCCAGGATGCTATAATCATAAATATATGCCAGTTGCCTAATACCAAAATTTGATTGTGGGAATGCCATGACAGTTGTAAATGCAAGGACCAAAAAGTAAGCCACTTTTTTTTTGTGCCATAAGAATTTCAAACAGTGGCTAAGCAAATGATTGTGAGTCAAGGACTGCCTGTAGATTGAGATTTGTTCCACAACCTATAAAATATATTCTTATATATTAACAAAATCAGCAACATACAAAGAAAATGCATATAAAATGTTCTATAGATGGCACTTACCCCCTTCGAGATTAGTGAAAATGTATCCTAAAATGAGTTCTATATGTTGGAAATGTTAAAAAAAAGAGAGGGAACATATTATCATATGTGGTGGTCCTGCCCGTAGGCTTGAAAATAACTAGCTCAAAATCCAAAATTGGTTACAGGAAATCACCAGTGAACAATCAGACCTAGAACCAGAACTCTTCCTATTGGGGATCTTCAAAAAAAAATACATAAAGAGTACAAAATACTTATTACTACACATATTGAGTGCTCCCAGGATTGCCTTTGTCCAATGTTGGAAACAGCCATATATACCTGTAGAGGAACTGGTTATACAAAATGTTATGAATTGTGCTGAAATGGATAAATTTACGCTGAGTTTAAAAGATAAGGAAGCTTCAATATTTTATAAGGTATATGAACAATGGTATAGCTCGGAGACAGATCAAGGATAAGTAATTGTTAAATATAGAATATAGATAGAATAGGAATATAATTATGCACAAATTAATATTTGTAAATATTGCACAAATGATTGTTATATAAGCACCACAAACAGCTGTTATTAAATGATATATTTTTTATGTTTTTAATGTAATAAAATTCAATAAGTTTATTAAAATATAAAACAGATAAAAGACATAATAAATAACTTTGTTGGCTTAGCACCATGATGGCGAACCTATGGCACACATGCCAGAGGTGGCATGCAGAGTCCTCTCTCTGGGCACGTAAGCCGTCACCCCAGCTCAGCTCTGCTGTGCATGCATGTGTGTGCTTCCTGCTGGCCAACTGGTCTTCGGGTCTCTGCCGTGCATGTGCGGGGAGCATGCGTGGGGTGCATGCATGGAGTTGCAGGGGGTGCATGCACACATGCGGGGGCAGGGCTCACAGGTGAGGGCTCACACATTGCATTTTGGGGATGCGCTTTGAGCAATTGGTGCCAAAAAGGTTAGCCATCACTGGCTTAGCATGTCAGATACAAATAAGTTTTTTTTAATACTTGGTTTTTGAAGATTCACAAATCTTAATGGCAGTAATATACTAGGATAGCAACCTATTCTGAATCAGCATTTTGGGATAGAAAACTCCATTCATGTTATGTTTTTTATGATCCTCTGTTATGCTGCAATCAAGGCTGCTCTAATACTTCAGATTAAGACTTCACAACTTGTGATTTGAAGAATGTCCATATCTTTGAAAGCCTTATAAAAACGCTTCAGAGCCACTGTTTGTAATTTTAATGGGATGGAAAGGAAAGGTTCTTAAATATATAGTAAGTAATCATATTAAGGGAACTCAATTAAATTGTAATTAACTTGAATTACATTTATTTTGGGTTCCAACCACTTTTTTAAATGCAACTCCTGGCCTATCACTTATTATGTATAGGCTTGAACCAAAACACAATTGTAAAAGCCTAATACAATTTCTGTTCTAAAATACTCTTTTAAAATTAGATTTAGTTTCTATTCATCTCGAATCAAAACTCCTGTCAGAGTCAGAAGAGAAATGCAGAAGTCAGATCTGAAGTAATTCTCCCCTGTCGTAGCATTTTAGGGGTTTGTTTAAGGGGCAGAGGTTCTCCTATTTCCTTCACAGTGGGCTTATAAGAACTAGTCTAGACATATTGTGTATTAGTAAGTTAATAAAAAATATGTGATATTATGAGCAAACGTATGGCTTCTTAGGAATGTTTAAGTAAGTTAAGCTACATTCAAGAAGAATGTAATGTGTGAGGTAATGTAATAGTCAAGTAATATTGCCGCTGTTTAAAACAGACTTTTCCATGCTTTGGATTCATTGCAGTATTGGCTGAGAACTATGAATTTTGTAGTTCAGTACTGTTTTGACCAAGGCTTTCTGAGATCATAATTAAGCAAATACTTAGTTCAAACAGCTCTTGTTTTATTTCAGTGCTGGGAATTATGTTCATTCCCAGCCCATAATGAGTCCCAAACAATCCCTCGAGATAATCACCCACCTTATCTCCTTTGAGTTGCTGCCAACAACTAAAGTGCCAAATTAACTGTAAAAAACCAACCAAAGTACAAAGTCCACACAGAGCTTTAATCTGAACAGAGCAAATGACTTTGCTTCCTGCAAAGGTTTCTCTATCTTTGCACTTCCTTTATACCTTAGAGGAGGGGCAATCACCTCTAAGCCTTACTCCTGAGTTGCCCCTTTTGTCTTAAGCCCCTGTCACACTGCACCAACGGGTGGAACGAGGATGTAAAACGGAGAAAAACACTTGCCAACCGTTGGTTAACGCGATGCTTCCGTTTTGTACTCACTGCATACGTTTTGCTTCCTCTCTATCCGTCCAGCATCCGTCTATTGACATTTCAACCGCTCAGAGGGTTTTGAGCTGCTCAAAACTTTTGAGCGGAAAATGTATCCAATGAGTCCGTTCTGCATCCACTAGGCATCCACTAGGCATCCGTTCTGCATCCGTTACACATCCGCTATATCCGCTAGGCATCCGCTACGCATCCGCGCAACTCAATCCGCTTCAGCGGTAAACGGACGCAGGGAGGAAGCGGAACGGATGCGGAACAGATGCAGAACGGATGGAGAAAGGATGAAAGCGGATGCAGCTCGCAAAGAAAGCATTTAAAACGGAAAAAATGTTCGCAGAGGGGACCTATCTCGGATATTAAGGATGTCTAGAGGATGCCTAGAGGATGCAAAGGGACACATAGTGGAAAACCTATACTGCCTATAAAAAGGGGGAGCAACTCATCTGGATCTCACTTTCAGACCAGCAGACCAGCTGTGCAGACCTCTGCAGCCTTCATCTGACTCTTCCTCTTCCACAGCATCCAGTCATGTCCACCATGGATTGTAACAAAGTCCTTTTGGCAGCCACCATCGTTCTGCAACAGTGTGAAGCCATCTACAGGCTCTGTGAACTCTACTACAGGAAGAAAAAGAGGTGGCCAAGAAGCGTCTGGGTCCGAAGATGGATCGGGAGAAGAGCAGAGTACGGACTGTACAACAAGCTGATGGTGGAGCTGAGGAACGAAGACACTTGTGCATTCCAAAACTTCATGAGGATGCCTCCAGCCATGTTTGACGAAGTTGTGCAGCGCCTGACACCCAGGTTGACCAAGGCAAACACCAACTTCCGGCCCAGCCTGGAACCTGGGCTCAAGGTGGCACTCACTCTGCGCCACCTGGCCTCAGGGATCACCTACAGGAGCATGCAGTACGGCTGGAGGGTGCCACACAACACCATCAGCATTGTGGTCAGAGAAGTGGTGCAGGCCATCATTGAAGAATACCTGGAGGAGCTCCTCCAGTGCCCCTCCACTGAAGAAGGCTGGAAGAAAGTTGCAGAGCAGTGGTATCAGAGGTGGAACTTCCCCCACACCGTTGGAGCCATAGATGGCAAGCACGTGGCCTGCAAAGCGCCAGCCAAGTCGGGGTCCACTTATTTCAACTACAAGGGCTTCTTCAGCATCGTCCTCTTCGCCATGGTTGATGCTGACTACAAGTTCATGTACATCGATGCTTCAGGCAACGGCTCATGTTCAGATGCCAAGGTATACAATGCCAGTGACCTCAAGGAGGGGCTGGAACGCAACCTCATCGTGGGCTTCCGAGATCCAGACCCACTGCCCAACGACATGCATGATGTGCCCTACTTCATCGTGGGGGATGACGCCTTCTCCCTCAGAACCTACCTCATGAAGCCCTACACCTCCAGACTCCTCACCCGTGAAGAGAGGATCTTCAATTACAGGCTGTCCAGGGCAAGGCGGGTGGTGGAGAACACCTTTGGCATCCTGGCCAACAGGTTCCAGGTACTTCTCACCACCATGCAGCATCGCCCACAGACCGTGAGGAGGATCGTGGAAGCTTGCTGCATCCTGCACAATCTCATGCGCACCCGCTACCCAGTCTTGCAGAACAGGCTCGTGGACCTCCAACAAGGCAATGGGGACATGGAGCCTGGGGAATGGAGGCAAGGGCGAAACCTGATAGACACTAAGGATGTGCAAGGCCCCAACAGAGCTTCACGTGAAGGGAAGAAGCAGCGCAACCTCCTGAGACACTGGTGCAACTCCCCAGCTGGAGCAGTGGAGTGACAAGACAGGATGATAGATGCTTAATGGATGCTTCCTTCAGGCTGTCTCATCACATGGATGAGATTGGGCCATGTATGTTGGGTGGGCCTACAATGAACAGGGTGTTTAATAAAGAGTTGTGTTTATGTTGACATGTGTGGATGATTATTACATTATTATTGATAATAAAGGGCCAGAGGTGTGGCACCTGGGAGGGTGGACCATACAGTCCCACTATGCTTGTACTGGAGGTTTATCTATCCCACAGCTATTACCCCTCCCAAAGGTATCCCTGCTCATTCCACAGGTATTACCCATCCCAAAGGTATCCCTGCCCACCCCACTGCTATCTTAACCCATCCCACAAGCATGCAAAGGCTTAAACCATTTCTAAAAGTTTCCACCAAGACTTTATTAAAAAAAAGAAATGAAGCAAGTGTGTGAATCAAAGATAGACTTTATTAACAACAAGCTGTAAAAAAAAAATGACCCAAGTCAAGTGTCCAAATAAAGTCCACAGGTAGCCAGCCAGCCAGTCTCTGGCATTCCTCTTGGTCACTCGGAGGTGTGCCCAGTCTCAGGGGTGAAGAGTCCAGGTGCTGTGGAGGTGGCTGGTGCTGGAGTGCTGGTCTGAAGCCCCACTGGGGTGCCTGGCCCCGAGAGGACAACAGGTGATGGTGTGTTGAGAAAGCTCTCGGACAGCTGGCTCAGACCTGTGATGTTGAGAGCTCCTTCCTCCATGCCATGGGGTGTCAGCCCCAGTACCGACGACAGATGTATTGAGGCCGGGCTTGGCTGTGGGGTGGAGGAAGGAGCAGTGTAGTGGGGCTGTCTGGTCTGTAGCTGGGTGAGGACTGGCGTTGGTGGCATCGGTGGCGTGGGTGGCATCAGTGTCGTGGGTGGCATTGTTGGCGTCAGTGGCATCTGTCGTGGGTGGCATCGTTGGCGTCGGTGGTATCAGTGTCGTGGGTGGCATCGGTGGCATCAGTGGAACCGGTGGCAACGGTGTCGTCCGATGACTCTGTGCCTGGACTGGGAAGGGCTGCTGCCTGTGTTGCTGGACCTCCTGGTAGCCGTAGCCCTGGTAGGTGAGGGCCTGTGGAAAGCCTTGGAATGGAAGGGACATCACCTGGGGTGGAGGAGCAGACCTGGACTGGGTGGGAGCAGGTTCCTCTGGGTCTGGAGGGTTGTGAAGCAGCTCGGTGATCCGGTCCTTCACCACCTGGTACTGGTGTTCCGCCATGTCCATGAGGGTCTGGTTGACATAGGTGAGGAAGAGCTTGCGGTTGGAGGATGAGGAGTCGGTGTGGACCAGCTGAGAGATCTATGCTGCTCCGGATGGTGTCCCTGATCTCCAGCAGGACAGTGTGGCTCTGCCCCTCCGGTCTGGCTCTCTGCCTTTCTGTGGAGGTGGAGCTGGGGGTGGATGCGGGTAGGGCTGTGGTGGACGTGCTGCCTCCTTTCTCCCACTGCACCAGGGAGTCCTCCACGCGCTCCACCACAGTTACAACACCTGCCCGCGGGTTCTCCGCCATGGCACGCTCCACAGAAACCTGCCTGGAGACAGGAGCTGACTCTCGGCCCGAAGAGGACTGGCTCTCAGCAGGCTGCTGGAGAGAGAGGGTAGTGAGAGGGGCTGCTGGTGCTCCTCAGTGGTGGATCTCACCCTCCAGGAAGCTGCACCTGGCCATGACGTAGGTCTCTCTGTCCGTCAGCTTAACCGTGGCCTGGCCAGATTTCTTGAGGTGCAGCTTCCCGTACCAGGTGTGCATGTGCTTCCACTAGCCGAGGAGCACCTCCAAAGTGTAGCCCAGACTCTCCGCCTTCTCTCTCTAAGCAGCATGCTTCCACTTGGTGTCCCTGTAGAGACGGTGTCCCTTTCGCCACAGATAGTCATTCTCTCTCAGCCACTCCAGCACCTCATCCTCATGTTCCTCCTCAATGGAGTATTGCCTCCTCTCCCGTCCCCGCATATGCCTCTTCCTCCCTTTGGCAGGACTAGATGGGCCCTCATCAGAGGGGCTCCCAGGTAGTAGGGGCTGCCCCTCCACACCACCACCAGCAGCAGCACCAGCAGGATCATCATCATCATCATCACCAGCAGGATCATAATCATCATCCTCAGCAGCAGCACCAGCAGGATCATCATCATCAGCAGCAGCAGCAGGACCAGCAGGACCAGGATCATCATCAGCAGAGTAAGCACCAGCAGCGCCAACAGGACCAGGAGCCCGAGCAGGACATGCAAGTCCAGGAGTACGAGCAGGACCAGCAGGACCAGTAGGATGAGGAGCAGCTTCAGCAGGGTACGCACCAGCAGAAGCACCACCGCCAGGAGCAGCTTCAGCAGAGTAAGCACGAGCTGAAGCACCACCGCCAGGAGCAGCATCAGCAGAGTAAGCACGAGCAGAAGCACCACCGCCAGGAGCAGCCTCAGCAGAGTAAGCACGAGCAGAAGCACCACCGCCAGGAGCAGCATCAGCAGAGTAAGCACGTGCAGAAGCACCACCGCCAGAAGCAGCAGCATCAGCTCCTCTAGAAGCAGAAGCAGCAGAAGCCCCAGCAGAAGCCCCAGCAGAAGCAGAGTCAGGGACAGAGGGCGGGAGGGTGGCCCTGTCCCTCTTGCCAGGGATGGCGGCATGTTGCTGCTTTCTCTTCTTCCCCATGGTTGTGGGGTTGCTGGCTGACAGGGAGGCTGGCAGGAAGGCTGGCAGGCAGCCAGGCACCAAGGCTGGCACCAAGGCTGGCAGGCAGGCAGGCAGGAAGGCTGGCAGGAAGGCTGGCAGGCAGGTAGGCACCAAGGCTGGCAGGCAGGCAGGCACCAAGGCTGGCAGGCAGGCAGGCACCAAGGCTGGCAGGCAGGCAGGCACCAAGGCTGGCAGGCAGACTGGCTGGCAGGGAGGCTGGCAGCAAGGCTGGCAGGCAGACAGCAAGGCTGGCAGGGAGGCTGGCCAGGAGGCTGGGAGGCAGGCTTGCAGCAAGGCTTGCAGGCTTGCATGCAGGCAGGGCAGTCAAGGCAGTCAATGTGTCCGGCAGCAGGTCTTTCCTCCGAATGGTGACCTGCTTCCGAGCTGCTTCCCTTTATATCCGCGGGGCTTATGCAATGCATCCCCCCCGCATGTGCAATTAATGCTCGGCATCCGTTAGGCTTCCGCTGTGCATCCGCTAGGCTTCTGCTCTGCATCTGCTTCATCCGCTGTGCATACGCTTCATCCATTCTGCGTCCGCTCTGCATCGCTTCATCCGTTCCGCGTCCGCTTTGCTGAGGTCCCCCGGAAGCCTAGCAGATGTGCCATCCGCTCTCATCCGCTTCCATCTGCTGGGCTTCTGTTCCGCATCTGCTTTCCATCTGCTCTGCGTCCTCCCCGCATCCGTTCCTTTCCGTGTTATCCGCTCTGGTTATGCAAATTTTTGCCCCTTTTGAGAGCGGATAACAACGGATGGAACATTTTTCTCGTCCGTTGTGTCCTTTTTACTAACGTTTTGCATCCGTTGGGCAGTGTGACAGGGCCTTTAGCTGCTGTTGTCTTTTAGCAGCTGTGTGCACATGCGCACTGAGAACAGGCTCCCCTTGTTTCTCTGCCTCGCTGCTGCCAGACTTGAGGCTCCAGAGTCAGCACACAACTCCCAGATGGTCCTGACCCCATCTCTGCATCGGACACTGGACCCTTGTCCAAATCGCCCCCCAGACTCCTGGACTGGTCCCCGTTCTTCCCCACTGTCCGATTCCACTGCTGTCTGTACAGGCTGCCGGCAAACCCCAACAAATACATCCAGACAAGATCAGATAAGAGAAAGCTTGTTTCAGAATGATTAAACTGCACATTATTGAGAGGAATGTCATTTATGGAGTGCATAACTTCCATTAGCACAAGGGATGCAACAGGTTTTGTGCAACAAAAGAGACTTTCCACAATTATTGTTTCAGATAGTTAGGATTACAGGCACTCACCATTACAGTCATGAAGAGGCTTCTAAGCTGTGAAATAGATGCCTTAGGCCTCTATACAGGTAGTCTTTGACATACAACAGTTTATTCACTGACTGTTCAAAATTACAATGGCAAAATAACTTATGACCATTTTTCACAGTTGCAGCATCCCGATACTCATGTGATCAAAATTCAGATGCTTGGCAACTGACTCATACTTATGACTGTTGGAGTGTCCCAGGGTTTTGCGACCTGACAAGCAAAGTCAATGCAGAAGTCAGATTCACTTAACAATCAGGTTGCTAATTTATCAACTATAGTGACCCGCTTAACAACAGTGGCAAGAAATGTCATAAAATGGGATAAATCTCATATAACAAATTCTTACTTTACAACATACATTTCGGGCACAATTGTGGTCTTAAGTTGAGGACTACCTATATTTTGACCATTAAATTCCTGCAAATTATTTTTTTAAAACCCTGAAATTGTTGGCTTCATCCATTGGGGAAGAGGGTAGGTCTGGAAATTTCAATCCATACTGCTCACATTCTTCTTTTAAGTCTTGGACTGTATTTTTTGGAAATAATGTTGCCATAGAAAAGTTTAGAATGTTGCATTCTTTTGGGGGAAGACAAGGTAAGTGTTTAAGAAACCAATCTCTAAAGTCAGGGTTGAGAGAAATAATGTAGTAAAATTAGAATAAATAACTTATTTTACATTCTTTTTTTAATGAATATGGAATTGGAGGAAATGAACCATATTTTTAAAAAGCAGAGTGAATTAAATGCTGTTCAAAAGATTTGTAAAAAGCAAATAATCTCTGGTTTATCTAAACCGCAACTTGAGTCAGTTCTTTCTCCAAAACAAGTGTATAGTTTGGAGGTCTAAAGATTAGATAATAGAAAAAATAGTCATAACAGTAAATAGATAGGATCTGCATGGCTAAGTAATAACTGAAATGCTGTCACTGAAGGGCCCAAAGAGATAAAAAGTCCAGGAAAGAAGTTTATAAAGCAGAAGTTAATGTTTTTAAAAACATACTGCCAATCTTACCCAAGCTTGCATATGTATTTGAATTTTGGGTGTTTTGAATCTTCTTTTTGGCGACAGGAAAAAAAATGGTGAACAGGATGGCAGGATGGCATTTTGGACAATTTGTACAGTACAACCTGTTGGGACGGCTGGTAATTTAAAAGCAGATTTTCTTCCATGAACCCCCACTAAAAAGGAACTGTGTTGATAAGACTTGTCTGTTTGCTGTAGGATCTTTGCCCTTTTACTGAGGACATCTCTCTTCAGCCAAGCTTCTGGGAAGTAGAAAGGAAGATGCCCTCAGTCTTCTTGCCTTGAAGTCAGCAGTTCAAAAATTTATAAACCTCCTGTCTATTCTAGGAAAGAAAAGATAAGATATATGTTTAACAGTGTAATCTTGATATAGAGAAAATTCCCTATTAAACCAGCAAAGCCAAATCTCTAGACCAGTGCAGTATTTCTGAGCCTCAGCAATTTTCAGATGTGTGGACTTCAATGCCCAGAGTTCCCCAGTCAACTTTGTTGGGGTTGGGAAACTGCTTTAGACAAAAAAAAAGAAATGGAAATCCAGGAGAACTAAGGAAGGGCACAGTCACATTCAATATAGTCAGCCCAGCTATAGCAATTAACTTGTTATTTCTTTCTTGAATAAATTCTTGGATTCAGGCACACATTTGGAATTCATCGCTAAGAGAATACTGAGAACAAGACCAGCTGAGCTTCTCCCCTGTTTATAAACTGTAGGGGTTATTGGAAAAAATCCCTCTCTGGGAATGCTGCATGGATCAGTCAAGCAAAATTATCTGATATTTTAGATCTAACCAGTGAAATACTGAAATTATTGGGTAGATTGAAAGCACCCTGTCATGGCCTCCCTGATGGCAACTGAACTCAAATGTATATTTGTTGTGTTGTGCCCTATGCTGGCATGGCTACAATGTAAATCCAGGAAAAGGTAAAAGATCTGCTGATAGGTATAGCAAGATATGGAATAGCTTACCTTCAGAAGTTGTGGGTGCAACTTCTCATCACTGGAGGCTTTCAAAAAGAGATTAAAAAACCATTTGTCTGAGATGGTATGGTGTCCATAATCATTTGGACTTCCCCATGTTGACCTTTCAGAATGAAGGCAATGACCTTTTTCCTGTTTATGGTGAAGCAAGGAAGAATTTTTAAATGCTAATAAGGTTTATTATTCTCGTTGACTATTATGCTCAATGCAGCTAACGATGTTGTGCCCTTGTAAAAACATATCAACATAAAGTTCATCACTGCATGATTACTTTCCATCCTGTCCTGCTGTGGAAGGCATGGAGTTGTCTATATTCAGAAATTGGCTGATCCTTGGAAATTAGGCTACACATGTCTGCTATGAATCTTTGTGAATTTTCCAAAGAATTTTAGTTTTATAGGCGGCTGTTGTTTACACAGAGGCAGATGTATAAAGATACTAAATAATAGTCATGCTGTTTCTGATCTTTTAATTCTGTAATACTTCCAGCATTTTTAATAACTACATGATCATTAAAGTCTCAGGAAGTCAAGCTTTTCTTGGCGTGGAAATGCAATGACTGGGAAACTTGCTCTGGTTGAATTTTGGCCTGTTGCACAGCAGTGGAAAAGCACAAATCATAGCTGGAGATGCCAGGGTTTACTGAGGACATGGCTGTAGTGTAGCATTATCCCTCAGCAGATTGAATCTTAAATATTGATGCTTTCTCAACCTTTTCTTGATACCTAAGGAAGATCAATATTACAAGTTATGGGATGCTTGTGTCTGATAAATATTCATATGGAAAAGAAGGAAAGTAATGTTTAAATTGGTATCTGGGTAATGGGTGAGGTTGATTTTAGCCTATCTTGTCACAGTCAAATTTGATATTTGCTTCAGTTAGACGCAAACTTTTCTCTTTGGGTACAGATGCTAGATGTTTTAATTTACCTTTACTATAATTTTATCCATTTGGTTTAAACACGGCATATTAAAGGCTTGTGCAAAGTGTCCACTTTATTAAAACTTACTCTTTTTTTAATGGAAGCAACAATTTGGACAAATTTTTAAAATATATTTCGAGAATAAAAACTAATTGGAAATTTTTTAAAAGTCCACAGAAAAACTATTTTGCCAGTCCTCATGTAAATATTCTCTGCTGTCTTTCTGCTTGCACTTTAGGTTAGAACTTGGATTCAGGAAAACAAATGCCAAATTTTTTAGAGTTGCTTTTCTGGTAATTGTTTTCAAAATATTTAACAAAATGGCAATATAATTTTACTATGTGCTTCCATGACGCATTAGTTATATTGACCCCCTCCATAATACTAATCCTGTACTTAAAAACCTGCACTAAATTATATTAGCAGCAAATTAAATAGGACTATTTCTGAAGAAATGAAGTTATAGATGGTAAATATTGTGAATTTTCTGTCTTCCTTTGCAGATACCAGGCGTTGATATACTTTGCCTCTGTGTTTCAATCAATTTCTTGCGGCATCCATTACCTGTCTTCTGTCTTCTTGGCTGTAACACCAAAGTTTGTATGTAATGCTGCTGGAAATGTGAGTCGTGTCCTCATTTACAATTCATCTCATTCAAACATAGAGGATGCTTGGAGTCTCTGGACATCAACACAAAACTACATCTTGGTCCAACTGGAAAATGGAGACATTTGGGAGCTTAATCAATGCAGCAGGTCGAAACGAGAAAATGCCTCAAGATTTACTTATGAATATAGCGGCAACAAAACTGATTTTCACTGTACTGATGGATATATCTATGATCACACCAATTGGCAAAGCACCATTGTAACCGAGTGGGATTTGGTCTGTCAGCAGGAATGGCTTGCAAAATTAACCCAGCCAACATTCATGCTGGGAGTCCTTATCGGAGCTGTAATCTTTGGAGATCTTGCCGACAGGTATAGTATGGGATTTGCAAAAAATTGCTGGATGACTTGAGGCATCTCCTTGCTCTTGAGCTCATTTACCTTGGGAAAATGTCTTCCTTTATACTTTCGAGAGAATATTGGAGTGATAGTTAAATTAACATAATGCAAATCACAATTACAGGAGCTTCCTCATGCAGCGTTTTCTCTGTTGCTGACATATTTTGTCTTCACAGACATTTGGCCTTCAGCTTCTAAGAAATTTTTCTGCTCATCTTTACATTCCACATTTGAGTTAGTCTAAAGTTAGCAAAAATAAAGAAAACTTTCTCTTCTAAAGTTGCACGTACCTAGGGTTTTATTTAAACCAGTGAGCACCATTGAGGCAAAAACAGTATTATTTCCCATCAGGGCTAATTGATTCCTAATATGCTACAATTGCAAATGTAAATACTGTGTTTCTCCAACAATACGGCCTCCACCAATAGGAACGCCCAGCATGTTTTATCAGCATAAAATCAAATTAAGCCTCTCCCCCCAAATTTAGGCCTATATTAAACATGCGAAATGGGGGGGAAATGGCAGGGGGGGGGCTTGCCGTTAGAAAGTCCTTTTGTTGCATACCCGGATATGGTGCTGCCTGAGTTGACTTTGGTATTGGTGAGGCACTTCGTATCGGGAGATCTTCCTCCACCATTGCTTTCTCTTCTCCCTTGCTGCCGCAACATTTAGAGCAATGCCACGGTGTTTGGCACAGCCACGCACTGCCAGCCAGGGCTCCTCCTTGCAACTGGAGCCCAGTGTAGACACTCGGCTTCAGGCGCTCCTGTTGCCGCCTTCCCTTCACCTTCAAAGGCAAAGCCAATTCTTTTCGCCCTACTACCAGTATGACAAAGCCTCCCCTGCCCGAGAGGGCAGCCCAACCCCACGTGGGGAGGCAAATCTCCCGGGGCCACAGTGCAGGATCGGCCCACTCCGGAAGAAGCACCCAACTGCCATCTCTGCCTGGCGCTGGGCAAAGAGCTTTGCCTGGGGCGCCCAGCGCAGCTGACAGGCAGGCCCTCCTGCCCAGCAGCAGAGCTTTTGCCAAGATAGCGAGCACACCCCTGCGGGAGAGGCTGCCCAAGGCAGTGATAGCGTCCACCCATCCATGGACAGGGAGGCAAGGCGAATCGTTCTTCTCCGAGCTGAGCCCCGCTGAGTCAGTGCCTCTGCCTGATGCCCATTCTACTGCAGCATTTGGAGCTGTCGCCGCATTTGGAGATGCACAGGGACGGGCTGGGTGAGGGGTCGAAAGGATGGGCAGCTTCAGACTCTCTCTGACGGCCAGGGAAGCAGCACTGCCATCACCTCACCTCCCTGTCCCTGGACGGGTGGGTGCTTATCACTGCCTTGGGCAGCCTCTCCCGGTGGCCCCTTCGGGTTCGCGTTGGAGGGACTTGGGAAGAAAGCCAAACTCAGGTCAGCCCGGCTCTTTTGCTTGGCATGCAGGCATGCACCCGTGGCTCACTTTCCTGGCTCTGCCCAGCCCATACGGCTCTGGCGCAGCCCTGGCAGGATGAGCAGAGGGTCCGGCGGGGAGGCACTTGCTGCCTTGATGAGAAGGAGGGCCCACCTGTCAGCTGCACTGGGCGCCCCAGGCGAAGCTCTTCGCACTCTGCCCGGTGCCAGGCAGGGAGGGTGGCTGGGCGCTTCTCCCAGGGTGGGCCGATCCTGTGCTGCGGCCCCGGGAGATTCGCCTCCCCACATGGGGTTGGGCTGCCCTCTTGGGCAGAGGAGGCTTTGTTGTAGGAGGGTGTCATTTTTAAAATAATTGGCTTTACCTTCAAAGGTAAAGGGGAGATGGCGACAGGAGTGCCTGAAGCCGAGTGTCTCTGCCGGGCTCTGGTAGCAGGGAGGAGCCTTGGCTGGCCACACGTGGCTGCGCCAAACGCCACAGCGTTGCTCTAAACTCTGCGGCAGCAAGGGAGAAGGGAAAGCAACGGTGGCAGAAGGTCTTCCGATATGAAGTGCCCCACCAATGCTGAAGTCAACATCCAAGCCATTGCCACCTGAAGTTGCAAGGTGGGGGGGAGGAATTAAGTTACTCCCAAAAAGATGGCCTAGCCATTTTTTCAGGGGTCAAAAAAAAAAAAAAAAGGCTTGGCCTTATTTTGTGAGAAACATGGTAATGGGATCCAGTTAAAGTTAGATGGAAATTCTGTCCAAAGCTGCATGAATTGTTTTTACCAGTAAGGTCTAACTGAGCTGTGCCTTACTTCCAACATATCTGTCTCTGCTATCAGTTGGATTTCTTCCCTGCTGATGCATACTGCAGCAAAAAGCACAGAGCAGCATAACTTTCAGAAAAACAAATAAATATGGATTCAATTTCTGTCCCTTCATTGGAAAAGTAAACACTTTTCTGGATGTTGACTCTGCTGAAGTTTATTTGCATCTGGCTTGAAGCCTGGAGCTCCAGTGTTCTTAGGAACTACTTGCCCTCCTGTCTTTCTAAGCTTCAGCAACTTTTGAGATATTCCAAATCAAGAACGACAAAGATTTCAACAGGAGGGAAGAAATAACAGCTGGCTACTCAGATGGCTGGGATGCTATTGAAAATGACTGTTACCAGGATAACATGATCTAATGCCCCTGTCAATTTGACTTATTACCTCGGGCAGTCCAGACTATATTTGTCCTGCCATGCAAATATGACCAGGGCTGTGCTGCTGTGTTAAGGTTGCTTAACACAGCAGTGGATACTGATTTTTTTTTTTTAATGAAAAATATTCAGAAATGTAGATGGCTCAAAAGATTAATTGACTCCTCTTTCTCTGCTCATAGCCTACCGATTCTTGATTTTGATTCCATTGGGTGAAAGTTCATAAACCTTCCTGGTACAAAAAAAAGGTACAACACCATTATGGTCTGATGCAGCTGTTTTTCCACTATATAAATTTGCTGCCAGGGCAGCACATGGCTCTACAAGGATGGTGCCTGCTGTAAGTTTTAAACAAAGATATCAGAGAAAAACAAAGTAGAAAAATCTTTTCAGGGGGATGCAAGGACAAGAGGAAAATGTATGTGCAGAACCATGAGCCTGTGTAACATCTTGCAAAAGCAATATTTTGACAGCATGTCAAAATGAGGTTCATCATTTTATTGGCTTCTTGGTGCTCTCTGTCTTTAGTTTTTTTTTTTTCCATGTAGTTGTTTAATTGCCAGACTAGGTACCACCATCAGTTCTCTGACATAAGGAAGTGACTCTCCATGGGAAGCTTAGAATTTTGGCAGTAACAATAACATTGAGGGCTGGGAACAGGGAGGGCATCTTTGTGATTTCCGTGCAAACTCAAACTACTCAAACTGCTCCAAATGTGAGATTGACACTCATGCAGTACATTTCAAATGTGTTCAGGGTAGAAATATAGAGTTATAATCATACATTTTGTTCTATATGTAAAGTGGATGACTCCAAATCTACAAACCTGATTGGTTAATAAAATGAACACTGGATTGGTTCACTAGGAACCAATCCAAAGAGCTGCCAAAAAGGCGGCAAATCTAAACAACTGCCATTGGCTGCAAGCAGGCAAGCCAGCCTGTATAAAAGGCTGGCCCCGGCTTCAGCCAAGCGTTCCTATTTACTGACTAGTTTACAATAAAGTATTTGTTGTTGGAACCCGGTCTACCTCGTGTGTTTTCCGAACAAAACACTGGCGACGAGGATGGGATCGTCCTGAATGGGAAAACCTGCACGCGGAGATAAGAAGTCCAGATTACAACCAAGATGTCTGGAAACAACGCACCGCCCGCACCCTTCAATCCCAACGAAGAGGATTGGGATTCCTATGCTGATCGCTTCCAAATGTATTTGGAGAGCAATGAAATGGAAGGCATTTCAGAGCAACGCAAGAGAGCTGTGTTCCTGACGCACTGCGGGCCAACAGTTTTTAAGATGGCAAAGGCCCTTGCGAAGCCCCGGGACGTTAAACAACTAACGTGGACGGAATTGCAAAGACTCCTCAAAGCACACTACGCTCCGATGGTGTCTAACTTAATAAAGCGACACGAGTTTTACCGCAGAGACCAGAGAGAGGGAGAGACCATCGCCGATTTCATCGCTGCCCTCATACAAATAGGGGGTGAGTGTGAATTTTTGAACATAGACGAGGCAATGAGGGATCGTGTGGTGCTGGGCCTGAGAGACTCGACCGCACAGAGTAAATTGCTCAACAAGCACAACATCACCGTTACCGAAGCCATCGCGGAAGCTACAGCCGCTGAAGCTGCGAAAAAATCTGCGGTAGCCATTAAAAAGATGAACACACACAGCGAAGAAACACCAACCAAAGACAGAAAGCACCCTGCCACCACAACCCACTACGAAGAGTCGGGCGAAACAAATGAATCGAGCGAAGAGGATGACGAGGTCCACCGTTTGCTCACGAACAAAAAAGCGCGAAAGGAGAAATTGGCGGGAATGCTCTGGCTGCGGAGGAAACCATCCCCGAGCCGAATGCAGATTTCTCGATGCCATCTGCCGGCATTGCAAAAAACGAGGGCACATCGAGAAGGTCTGCAGGAACAAAAAATACTACAGCCCGACGAGACGCAGAAATTCCCCAACACGAGCCGAGCCTAAACGAGCCGAGAGAAAGTGGCAACAAGAGAAGCGAGCCAATACACACCAAACTGTCATTATACAGAGCGCTCAGACGGAAAGTGGAAAAAAATTAAAGTCATCGTGAAAATCGAGGGAAAACACTGCAAGATGGAAGTGGACTCGGGGTCCTTCCTCTCCATGGTATCGTGGGACACAATAAAACAGCTAGTCCCAGGTATCAAACCCAAACAATTGAAGAAGCAGCACCTAACCCTCAAGGACTATCAGGGAAACCAAATCCCTGTGGTAGGCATGGGACAATTCCGAGTCACCTACAAACATCACGTCAAGGTGCTTCCACTGACCATAGTCGACCAAGACAGACCAAGCCTCCTGGGCATCGAATGGTTCGCGCCATTGGGCATCGGGATGACCGGGGTCGATCGAGTGACTACAACCGGCTGGGAAGACGACCTCATCCGAGAATTCCAGGACGTTTTTGACGGCTCACTTGGCAAGTATCGGGGAAATCCCATTTCTTTCAATCTAAACCCCCAAATAGCCCCACGAAGAATAAAAGCCAGGCGAGTTCCTTTTGCACTAAAGGCAAAAATAGAGGAACAGCTGGACAAATTAATAGCCCAAGGGGTGTTAGAACCTGTGGACCATGCCAAGTGGGAAACGCCTATTGTCACACCCATTAAACCTGACGGGTCCATCAGAATCTGTGGTGACTATAAGGCTACCCTGAACCACGCATTACAACCAAGCGCATACCCGGTGCCAGTAGTCCAGCATTTGCTGCATTCCCTGGGAAAAGGCAAAGTTTTCGCCAAACTCGACTTGGCACAAGCCTATCAACAACTCCCAGTGGACCCAGAAACAGCAGAAGCACAGACTATAGTCACCCATAAGGGCGCATTCAAATGTCACCGGCTCCAATTCGGAGTAAGCGTGGCCCCTGGCGTCTTCCAGAGTCTGATGGAACGCCTTCTAAATGGCATACAAGGAGTCGTTCCCTATTTTGACGACGTCCTAATCTCGGCCAGAGATGAAACTCAATTAAGGAACAGACTGAAAGAAGTTCTAACTAAGTTTAGGGAATCTGGCCTCAAGGTAAAAAGAGAAAAGTGCTGTTTAGTTAAGAACAGCGTCGAATTCCTGGGCTACTCAATAGACGGAGAGGGTATCCACCCCACAGACAAAAAAGTTAAAGCGATCAAAGACGCTCCTGAACCAAGAAATAAAACCGAACTACAAGCGTTCTTAGGATTAATTAATTTTTATAACGTGTTCCTGCCAAACAAAGCCACTATAGCAGAACCGTTACACCGTCTGCTAGACAAAAAGGCAACTTGGACTTGGGGTTACAAAGAAAAAAAAGCCTTCCAAAATATTAAAAGCTTGCTAACATCAACAAACGTCCTCATCCAATTTAGCAACACTCTGCCATTAACAGTGACCTGCGACGCCTCACCATATGGAGTAGGTGCCATCCTGAGCCACCAACTACCTGATGGCAGAGAAGCACCCGTCGCATATTACTCTAGGACTCTATCAAAAACCGAGCGGAATTATAGCCAATTGGACAGGGAAGCTCTAGCAATTGTCGCTGGAGTAAAACGATTCCACGAATACTTATATGGGCGGACTTTTCAAATCATAACGGATCACAAACCGCTAATGGGGATTTTGGCGGGAAACAAGCCAACACCTAATATACTGTCCCCAAGAATGACGAGATGGTCAGAGTTCCTAGCAGCTTATTCCTACACTCTGACACATCGGCCAGGGAAACAAATTTCCCATGCGGACGCTTTGAGCAGAGCACCCTTACCAGCAACCGACGCAGACCCGGCACCAGCGATGACAACGCTACAAATCGAGACTTGCCCCGATCTACCCATATCGGCGTAGGATGTCGCCAGAGCCACCGCGAAAGACTCATTGACTGCCCGCGTTCTTAGCTGGGTAGGTAAAGGCTGGCCGGAGAATCAAAAAACTGAAAACTTTAAACCTTTCCGGTCCAGACAGACTGAACTTTCTATCCAAAAGGGGTGTTTGTTGTGGGGTGATCGGGTAGTAATCCCTGCCAAATTACAGCCCAGGGTACTTAAGTTGTTACATGAAGGGCACCCGGGAATGGTTAAGATGAAAAGCCTTGCCAGAAGTTATGTTTGGTGGCCGGGTATTGATAAGGACATAGAGTATTGGGTAAGCTCATGCCACAAATGCCAGGCAATTAGACCATCCCCACCAAAAGCACCCGTTAAGGACTGGGAAACCCCTCGGGGACCGTGGTCAAGAATACACATTGACTTCGCGGGTCCTACCAAGGGGCATACCTTTCTGATTGTCGTTGATGCCTATTCAAATTGGCTTGAAGTAAAAGTTATGCCATCAACGACAACAGAAGCTGTAATAAAAAAACTGGACAACCTTTTTGCCACCCATGGCATACCGGACGTTCTTGTCTCAGATAACGGGCCACAGCTAACCAGCATACCATTTGAGCAATACCTAGCCTCCCTAGGTATAAGACATGCCCTAACCACGCCGGCTCACCCGGCTGCGAACGGCAGGGCTGAGAGAATGGTCCGGTTGGAACGAATGGACGCTGGAGATGTCCAACAGAAAGTAAACCGTTTGCTCACACTCCAGCACATAACGCCCAGTACTATAACAAATAAGTCCCCAGCAGAATTACTCATGGGGCGAAAATTAAGATCTCACCTGGATAGGTTACACCCAAATTTTACCCCAGAAAACCCCCCTGACTCCTCTACACGGTTCAGACAATTCGAAATAGACGATTTGGTATATGCCAAAAACTTCACCGGGGACCCGGTATGGCTACCAGGACAAATTATCCAAATTACAGGCCCCAAATCCTACCGATTAAAGTTAGACGATGGCAGGGAATGGAAGCGGCACATAGACCAGCTTCGATCTCGAATTATAGAAAGAACCACAGACTTACAAACATTCACCGAAAAAACCGGCGAAGTGCAAACCAAGGTGGGGGGGGGGGAAAGGCGAGAAACAAATAAAGAACTGTTTAAAACCAAACCTAACAAACAATACGAACAAAAAGAGCAAATAAAAGACTCACTGTTTGAAGAGACTTGCGGAAAGAGCCCATCGGAAGGGGCCAGCCAAGCCAGCTCGACCTGCCCAGAGGAAACGGGAGGGAGCAGCAAAACCGCCGGCCTAAGAAACTCAGGCGGCGGTAAAATGGCTGACTCACCCTTCCAGACGGTTCCAGGGAGAAGGACGGACGACACAGCAGCCCCATCCGAACCGGTCGAAGTCTTCACTGAGAATGAACCGCGCAAGTCAAGTCGAGTCCGGAAAAGCCCCGCCTACCTGCGAGACTACGTCACCACGTAGGACTGAACTAAGGGGGGAGGGGTGTTCTATATGTAAAGTGGATGACTCCAAATCTACAAACCTGATTGGTTAATAAAATGAACACTGGATTGGTTCACTAGGAACCAATCCAAAGAGCTGCCAAAAAGGCGGTAAATCTAAACAACTGCCATTGGCTGCAAGCAGGCAAGCCAGCCTGTATAAAAGGCTGGCCCCGGCTTCAGCCAAGCGTTCCTATTTACTGACTAGTTTACAATAAAGTATTTGTTGTTGGAACCCGGTCTACCTCGTGTGTTTTCCGAACAAAACACATTTTACAGAGTCTCGAGAATGGACTGGGCAACTTGTGGTTCCCCAAATGCAGCTGAAGCACCATTCTTGGCACCCCTTGAAAGCGTGGACAAGAGTGAGGCCAGATATCTGCCAGACATTGTCCACTGCAGATTAGAAGTATGCACAGTTTGTGCTTATTATTGTACATCAGGGATTCTATAAGTAAAAGCTGTTGCTGGATTGGAATAAAAGTTTCAGTTGTGAAGAAATAGTGTAAGCTTTGTAGAGAAATCTTGAAAATGAACCTGGATCTTCTGAATGTATTTTTGTTAAATACGATGGGAAAAGTAAGACCAGCTACTTATAAAAGAGCATTATTATTATGGAACTATTTCATGCCTGTAAGTATTTTCTGGTGTTTATTAGTACAAGACCAGATAATACATTGGTTGTTTATTTTAATTTGTTATTTTTATATTGCAACTTCTCTCCAGTAACCTAAGGCACTCTGCCCTCAAGTATTTTTCCACAACAAACCAGTGAGAGAAGTTGAGCTGAGGGAGGGACTGATCTCCAGTCTGTGGTGGAGATAAACCTGAACTTAAATCTCTTGGCTGAAGACCAACATTGTAACCAAAGAAGGCATCCTCATTCCTTGATGAAATGGATGTATATTTAGCATACGTTTGATATTTTACTTGAATAAAAATTACGGTATTAGGGATTCCATGAAGATTAACTGGTAAAATTCCAGTTGGATTTTCTGCTATTTTTTTTAAAGATTACAACCCAAATACTGCACATGAGTTACATCACAGTATAGCGTAGCATAGTGTAGCATAGTTTATATCATTTTGTAATAATAATGTACTCTATGGTAGTATTAATCAAGCAGGATTTGTCATAGATAAGAGGATGAACATTGAACCTTATGAATATAAATACTTTTACGTGACACTAAGGAGGATTTTGCCATAATCTTTTCATTAGATGTTGAAAAAATTATATTGGCAATACTGTACTTACCTCTATGGAAGGGTTGCTTTTAACTTCCTGAAAAGAACAGAAGGGTGTGTGTTGAAAACAAAGGAATGGGCTGAAGTGTAAATGATTGGCGTATTAGATAGCCTAGCAATTAAGAGAGGCTTGCGTAATGAATTTTAACCCTTTCTGAATGTGGAGACAGGTTTCTCTTGCTCTGATATCTTTCCCTGCCTAAATCCTTCCCCAGGTTTATTGCAGTTCTTTTTCCTTCTAGCACAGCTACCCCTTTCTCTGTTTTTCTTTCCATTCTTGCTGCTCCTACCTCCTGTTTTCCCTACAACTGCAACTCTGTGAGCTGAATTGGGCTGAGAATGGCTGTGTGTGAACATGTAGGTTTATATGCTTCAAGACCGACCAACCGACTGACAGACAGACAAATGGATAGATAGATGGATAGATAGATATATGTTGCAGTTTGCTTTTTGCGTATTCTTTGTTTTGGGGGATTATGGTTCCTATTTTTCATTTTTGGTAATTATGGTTCCTATTTTTTCTTTCAATTTTTTTTTCTTTCAAGTAGTAACTTGTGTATTTAATATTAATTGTTTCTCTGTTAAGTTTGGCTCCAGATTCATGATTTAATTGGGGTAACTGCCGGAATCCTGACACTGATTTGGTAACTGACCGTAAATAAGTGCAATTACTGGTAGTTTCCCTTATTACAGCAATTCAATGAGATATTTTAGGTGCTGTGGATTTTACTGTTTTTTCTTTCCCTTGCCTCCTTTTTTTCCTTTTCTATATAAAATAAGACAATCTTTTCAAATTTTGTTGAATTATGTACTCTGAAATAAACACAGTTATTCTGAGTCTATCAAATAAACTCTTCTGTTTAAAAAAATATGACGAATATAATGAATCCTAGTCTAGTCGCATTGTTGCAGCATGCAGCAGTTAAGGGCAATATGCTGACTCTGTAAACTGCTTAGAGACAGCCTGTAAAACACTATGAAGGGGTATATAAATCTAAGGGCTATTGCTATTGCTCACATACTGTTATAATTTGTTGGAAGCCAAGGTAACATTTCCAAAGATTGTAGAGAGATTTGATAGCTAATACAGGGTTGGTGGGACGTCCTTGTTTCTTGTTAGTTCAGGTGTCTGTTTGTCCAATGCAGTGTCTGCAATATTTATTATTACACTTATTATTTACAGGCTGGGGAGACGGTACATCCTGTGGATCACAAGCACCGGACAGTTTATATTTGGCATTGCTGTGGCATTCACATTTAACTACAACAGTTTTGTGATTGTCCGTTTCCTTCTTGCAATGGTAAGAGTACGAGCTTATCTTCTTTCAAAGGAAATAGTTTGCGTTACTTTTTTTTTGAACTGATGTTTCAAAAAATACAAGTGCTGCATTTCCCAATCAAGTTAAAACAGTGTTTCGAGTTTTTTTAATAAAAAAAATTGGTTTACTATGGATCTAATCCTATTAAGATAAAATGCAATAAATGGAATAAAGATAACATTTCATGCACTTTCCTTCAAAAATAATGGACCACATAGCTTCTAATATACATGGTCTCAATCCAGCCAGAGAGTTAAAGACGGAGTGGTTAATTTTTCTGATTTCCTTTCTCCTAAATGAGGAATCTTAGATGGCAAATTTCCCCCTATTTTATATATTCTTGTACTGTGCAAGAATTCAGGGACGTAAATGTGGACTGCCCTATGTTTAAATCATTTTGCTTAACTTCTTTTCTATGGGGAAAGCTCTATGCTGAGAAACCGATTGGCCAAAGATCACCTGATACATTTTGTGACCATCAGATCTGAATCTGGACCATGGTTCCCTGCCCCAGGTCCATGTTATTATATCTTGCCACCAGGTGTGAAATTCAAATTTTTTCCCTACCAGCTCTGTGGGCTGGTGGGGGTGGCTTGGTGGGACTCAGTCTCTAAAAGGAAGAAGGCGGGTGTGCGTGGGTGGGGCCAACTGATTCAAATCGTCCCTACCACCTGCCCTGAGGTGGTGCAAGGTGGTTGAATTTCACCCCTGCTTGCCACCCAGGGGTCCTTTGGTTGAAATGTGTCCACATTAATTTGCAGAATTTATTCAATTTAGATACCACCCATTTCACTTCTCACAGTATCGTGCACTCTCACTATTATTGCTCCATTCATTATTGCAGCACCACTTTCCCTGTTAAGAAAGATGCCTTCCTGTTTTGAGCATGTAGCATCCCTGACCATCATTTTTTTTAATTACAAAAGAATCTTAGAGGGAGTCTAGAATAAAGCTGTTTTCTTTTACCTGTCTTTTTTCCCTCTCCTAGGTTTCAAGTGGCTACTTGGTGGTAGTGTTTGTTTATGTGACTGAATACACGGGCATCAAAGCCCGCACCTGGGCATCCATGCACATCCATTCTTTCTTTGCTATGGGAATCATGGTGGTGGCTCTTGTGGGCTATTTGGCACGGACCTGGTGGGTCTATCAGATCTGCCTTTCTGTAGCAACTCTCCCATTTGTCTTGTGCTGCTGGATGCTCCCAGAGACACTTTTCTGGCTGCTCACAGAGGGAAGATATGAAGAAGCACAAAAATTAATTAATGTAATGGCAAGATGGAATAAAGTAAGCACTCCTTGTAAAATTGCCGAACTGTGCCCGATGCAAGATGATCTTGTCAATAGCAGAATGGGGGATCATGACAGTTCTCCCATGAAGAAGCACAACATCTTAGATCTGTTCCATAACTGGCACATTGCAAGAAGGACAATTACAGTCTGGCTGATTTGGTTCACTGGGAGTTTAGGATATTATGTATTCTCCCTCAGTTCTGTGAACTTTGGAGGCAGTGAATTTTTAAATCTATTTCTCATAGGTAAATATTGCTTGATGTAACTTATTGCACTTGGAACAGATATACATGTCCAGGGATTATCACTGTTGCTGGTTACTTCCAATTCTAGGTCCATGCTGGGATAGTAGCCATTCCGTAAACTGTAACTTTATACAAATGGGTTAGCCAGGTAATTGTGTAACCATGTGCTTCAAGGAATACAAATCATTGTAATGAATACACATTTCAAGCAGGATTGGGGTCACTAGAAGAAGGTTGGAAGGGGTAACCTGGTCCTCTTAAGATTTCCTCGTAAAGATTCGGTTTTCATTAAGACATTATCCCTTTTCCATTTGGCAATTTAGGGAGAAGTACAGTAAGCAAGGAATTCTCTCTATTTGTTCAGTGAAATGTAATGCAACTAAATATTTCTGAACATATAGGCTATTCTCCTGCAAGTAGTTTTAATAGTAATTTTATTAAAAATTGCAATTACAACAGCAAAAACTTAACACAAAATTAAAAAAAGAAAAAAACAAGTGTAGTAAAGAAAGAAAAATAGAATAGAAAAAAAGACTATAGTAAAGAAAAATAAGGAAATTATATGTATAAAATATAATACTTCCCCCATCAGCGCAAGTATGAACAATTTTAGTAACTTAACACCTTCTACAATTAACCAAACAAACCACCTCCTCTTCCCATAGCCTACTTCTTGTTTATGAACCACCCTTTCCCAACCCTTTCAGCCTGGAGGAACCCTTTAAGTATTTTTCAGGCTTTGGGGAATCTCCTACCCAGTCAAGCCAGAAGTTACAAAATTATTATATTTGTTTCGTATGTTGGCTGGCATATATGTATTAACTGTGTTCTTAAACTAAACATAATAAAACTTTTTCCTCCCCCTGCTTCCCCCCCCCCCCCGCATTTTTGTGGCTGCCGCTGGTGTCTGGGTCTACCCAACCCCAGATATTTTGTGTCCGCCATGTGATGGACACCACCCATCCAGCTGTTGCACCTGCAGAAAGGCAAGCACACACCTGCAAGGAGGGGTATACAGCCAAGAAGGCCCAGTGGCATCTCACACATGTGCTTTCTCATCACCTGCTTCTCCTCCTCCTCCTCCCTCTCTCCTCCCTCCTCGGCTTGTGCTTTGCTCATCTCTCTGCTTGCATCATCATGCACAATCCCTATCCCTGCCTAGGATCCACATAAGCTCTGCTGGGCCTGTCCACTGTTGGAAGTTGTAGGTCCCCTCCCTTCTATCTCTGCTGTTTTTAAAATGAGTCATAATCTCTCAGGCTGGCTCTGGAAAGGGGAGTGTGACTCTTTTTGAGTTTTGCCCATCTGGGCTTTAGGTGTGGCAGCTGTCTCTCCCTGATTACAACTGTCCATCCCATCAGATCTGGAAAGGAGAGGCATACTATGGATACCGTCAGTTAGGGAACAACATTTGGCAGGTCCCAGGGCCTTCTCTGCCCTGGCAGTTTATGGAACATCTCCCCTGAAGCGAGACTGGCTGTGTTCCCACTGATTTTCTTAAAATCCTTGAAACGTGGTGATGCCATCAGGCATGTGGACCCCAGGGGACCAGTGAGATACTGAGGTGGCTCCATTGCTATGATCATCTGCTGTTCTTTCTTAGCTTTGTGTTTTTTAAAGTTTATAATGTAATAATAATTGCTTTTTATTAACATTTAATCTTGTTCTATGCCAACCAGAATCACTTTTTTGTGAGATCGGAGGCCATATAAATTTGAAAATGAAAATCATAAAAACTAATTTTTTATTCCTGTTATTTTTAACAATCTTGATCTTTAGTCCCTTCAAATAATGTTGTTAGGACTTGATTTCCTTTCATCTTTTCTTTGTCTTGTCTCAGAAAATTCTTCAAAACTTGAACAAGCCTCTTTTGTAAATTCAATATCGAAAAATTATCTAGGCCATTCTCTTAGTTTATTACTTGTATATCCCTTTTAATTATTAAGAAATGCATGTCCAATGTAACATAATTTTCTGTATCATTCTTGCTGTCTGTCATTTTAAAATCCATTTTCAACTCAATCTTGTCAAGTAAAACTTGTTCCTCTTCCATAAGACCTTTGAAACACAATGTATTATTACAATGCAGATACTCTTATAATTTAACTTCTGGCTCCACTGTTCAGAAATATCCTTCAGTATGTTCTATGTTAAAATATTTTGATTCATTCTGTCATAGCAAGTTTAGTTTGAGCATTCTACTCTTAATTATAATCTTTAGATCCTTTTAGTTTTCAATTTTTAAAATCTTATCTTTTAAAAAAATCAACATAAGATTATTTTCCTATGGGAAGGATTCTTCATTATTAATTCCATAATCTTGTTTCAAATTTATTTGGAACATTAGTCTTGAGGTTATTGTCATTTGAAAAATGCCAATTGTGGCTTAAGCAGGATGACTATTCCCTTGTCTTCCAGAGCTCTCTCCTGCAAATATGGTCTACACTTGTAGATTTATGTTCTGACTGTCCAGTGTTGTTTTCTATATCTTGTTTTCCTGCTCAAAATATCTGGTTATTGCTGGCTAATTTTAATTGGCTGATCTTGCCTCTCACATAAGTAAATTCATTTTTTTAGTAAATTCATAATTCAGAATTTCTAATATGCAACTTTCATTTTTCAGGTTCTGCACACACGGTCAGTTGGGTGGCGGGGATGTTTATATAGTCTTTTGCATGAATTCTCAGCTTCTTACATTCTTCCTCTGACATCAAGATGAGAAAAATCAACTGTTCAAAAACATTATGCACTGCATGTTGAATTGTATGCATACATAGTAGACATGCATCTGCTAACTGGGTTTGCTTAAATAAGTAACTTAAAGAGCAAACAATAAGCCAGTGGCTCTCAACCTTTTCTTCACCACGGACACTCTTTAAATATCTTTTTTGGCCATGGACCACCAAGACTTAATTCAAAATTTAAATCAAAACATTTCTTCAAGCCCTCAAGCACCCCTCCTCTAGATCACAGGTTGAGAACCACTGCAATAAGTTAAATGCAAAACATGTCCGAAAGGAAAGTTAATTCCATATCAGTAAAATTTACACACACCTCCACCAAATACTACAAAGAGCAGGGTAAAGAAATCTTGATATACAGAAACCGGAGGGCTATTTTCCCTTCTGTTGTGTAAAGCTGCAGAGTTTTCAAGAATTCTTGAAAAAGGAATTCAATATTCTGTAAATAGTAGTTCAGGCTTGGAAGGAAGAAAGTAGTGAGAAAAAAACTCAAGTTTACCCCACTTTGATTCTTTTTAATATAAGAGGAAGGTGAAAGAATTTATATCAGGGTTTCAGGATTTTTAAAGTACTTTCCAATTGTATTGATAGTGTCTGTTTCCTGACCAGACCTACCTCAAATGTTGACATCTCTATCCAGTGAACTTCTGCCCAATTACTTAAAATAAAGAAAGATATGTTTGTGGCACATGCTTAACCATTTTCCCCATCCCAAATAACAAGATGCAGAGGAAATCATACTAACTCAATTGTTATGATTCAGACAAATAAAGGATCTTTAAATCCTCCTGGGGAATGCTAAGTCTGTGCTTAGATTCCTTATGTTGAAATTAGTGTGCCTCAAAATGGTTCAGTTTACATAGATTGTTCCTGTTTGTTGGGATCATTCAGGATCAGTATATACATACAAATATACACGGCATTCAGCTTTGTTTGGGTATTTTCCCACATCATTATAGTTGTGCTTTTAAAGTTGCAGCAATGTTTTGGCAGAATCTCATCTGCCATCATCAGGCTTCTGTATAGTGTTTGTCTGTGAGTCAGACTTTCACAGCCGTTTCTGTTTTAAATTTGGTGCTAGCCTACGCTGTGCCAGAATGGGTTTTTTTTCTTCATCCTGATTGGTTGGGAGTCTTGGTCTGTATTTATTGGTCTTGGAGTTTGTTCTGCTTGATTGGTGTTTCTAATATCTTCTGTCTGTTTTGTAGCTTTTTTTTGGTCTTGATTGGCTGGCAACATCGTGTTTCCTGTATTGGAGGCTTTTAGTGTGGCTTGGCTCTGAGTAAACGGTCGGCTATCATTTATTAGGAAGCTAGGTTTCATCTGGGTACCTGGTTGGGGTGTGTTTAAGCTGGAGGTATCAGGGGAGTCTGTTTGTGCCCAGGTGTTTGCCTGGCTTGTGGTGTGGAGATTTTTTTGTTTTAGAGTGCAGGCTTCCAGACAATTGACAGTCTGGTGGAGTCATCTCTTCTAGTCATGCTTTCAGGTCTTTTTTCAATCTCTATGGCTTCTCTGATAATTCTGTAGCTGGGGTTTTCTATAGTGGCTAGGGTTTTGGTGCCATTGAAGTCGATGCTATGACCTGTGGCTTTCATGTCTTGGACTAGTGAGGAAGTATGTTCCAGCTTTTTTACTGCAGTTTTGTGTTCATCTAGGTGGGTACTTAGATGAACACAAAACTGCAGTAAAAAAGCTGGAACATACTTCCTCACTAGTCCAAGACATGAAAGCCACAGGTCATAACATCGACTTCAATGGCACCAAAACCCTAGTCACTATAGAAAACCCCAGCTACAGAATTATCAGAGAAGCCATAGAGATTGAAAAAAGACCTGAAAGCATGACTAGAAGAGATGACTCCACCAGACTGTCAATTGTCTGGAAGCCTGCACTCTAAAACAAAAAAATCTCCACACCACAAGCCAGGCAAACACCTGGGCACAAACAGACTCCCCTGATACCTCCAGCTTAAACACACCCCAACCAGGTACCCAGATGAAACCTAGCTTCCTAATAAATGATAGCCGTCCGTTTACTCGGAGCCAAGCCACACTAAAAGCCTCCAACACAGGAAACACGATGTTGCCAGCCAATCAAGACCAAAAAAAAAGCTACAAAACAGACAGAAGATATTAGAAACACCAATCAAGCAGAACAAACTCCAAGATCAATAAACACAGACCAAGACTCCCAACCAATCAGGATGAAGAAAAAAACATTCTGGCGCAGCATAGGCCAGCACCAAATTTAAAACAGAAACGGCTGTGAAAGTCTGTCTCACAGACAACACTATACAGAAGCCTGATGATGGTAGATGAGATTCTGCCAAAACATTGCTGCAACTTTAAAAGCACAACTATAATGATGTGGGAAAATACTCAAACAAAGATGAATAGCATACATATAAATACCTGCAAAAACTAAAGAAAACAAATACTAATATACAGTATATACACTCAAATCAATTGACTTATCTCTTCCACATGAAGTAAATATTACAAGATGAATGACTCACCATTACAAAGTTTTGTCCAAAGAAATGATTGAGTCTTGAAGAGGTCTTTTCTTTAAAAAAGACATCTTGTGGAGGTAAGAAGGATAGCCAAGTTCCATTTCCCTGGAGCATTTCTTTCAATGGCAAGTGCATTTCTGTAAATTACGTTCAATATTTGCACTAACTTTGTGAGATAGGCCAAATCTTATTACTCCTATTTTGAGGACGAATAAGAATGAGATATAGAGGCTTATCCACCTATGTTAACTTTCCCCAACCCAACCTTGTTCAGATTTAATTCCAATTTCCATAATCCTCAGTCAGCATTCTTGTGGGGTAGGAATTATGGGAGTTGAACCAATATGCTTAGAAGAAACAGTAAAAAAAAAAAGGCTGAAAAACTCAGCTTATATTTATTAGGGATATTATGAAATGCAAGGACTTAAATATGCCACCAGGACATTTGAGTTAAAAAGAGCTATAGGAGATAGAAAAACTGCCGGGAAATATTAATGTTGTTGTGTCTTTATACTCTGAAGAACTTTCTTAAAACACTCATTTTCTAATGGCAGGTGCTGTAGAGCTTCCAGCATATGCCATTGCTTGCCTGGGAATGGAAAAAATAGGGCGAAGGAACACCCTGATCCCATTCCTCATCACAAGTGCAGTGATCTGTGGGATAGTGATGCTCATACCTCAGGTGAGTAACTCACACCAAGATCCTTTTGGAACACATTTGATGTATTTAATTTGCACTGCTTTATTAGGTTTCCTACATTGAGCCAAAGGTATCTTTCCATTCTGTTGACTTGAAGTGAATTAATATTCCTTTGTCAGTGTAATACTCCTATGAACATGTTTACAGGGATCTTAAAAATGTAATTGCAAAATCTTGCAAGAGCATTTAAATTGGTAAACAAATAGTTCTTATGATGGCTGATGGCTTATGATGGCTTATGATGATGGCTTTTATTACTTTAGCTTTGCTAGCTTACAGTGTTTAAATTCAACATTCTCCAAGGATAGTCACTAATTAATCTTATTTCAGGTTGGGAATTTGGTCAAATAAAACTGTCTTTAAGGATTTCTTCTAAAAAGAACTGGTGGGGGGAGACTTTACAGATTTCTGGAGTTCTGAAATATGGAGTTTATATACAGAAAACTGGAACTGAATAAAGGAAACCTGATTCTGGTCAATTGTGAATTGGATGAACAACATGGATTCTTTGTGTTTAGAAATCTTACCTGAATTCTGGTACACAGGGATAAAGCTAAATGTGAGTTTTCTCTCCACATGCTTTACAAATTGTCTTTCTTCTTAATAGGATTTCAATATTCTGAGTATATCAGCAAATATGGCTGGAAAATTTGCAATAGGAATTGCATTTGGCCTTATCTACTTGTATACAGCAGAACTTTATCCAACAGTTGTACGGTGAGTTTTTTCCTCTCTTTACAGCTAGTGTTAACAGTATTAATATGTCACTTTAGTACTTTATGGCAAATATTTTCTATTGCAACAGTAGCCTCAGAATTTGGACAATTCAAGTGAACAATGCCATTTTTGGTATTGTAGGTCTCTTGCTGTTGGAAGTGGGAGTATGATGTGCCGAGCTGGTAGCGTGGTTGCACCTTTTTGTGTCTATCTGTCAAGTATTTGGATCTTCTTCCCACAGGTAAGTGCCGTATCTAAGAGTAACACCCAACTAAAATGAACAACAACATTCTTTAGAAGTCTGTGTCTGGGAACTACCAGCTGCTAAATTGATTTATCCTTCACTTGAAGGCTGTGCTAATATATATGGTACTTTTTTTTCCTCACTGTTTTGTCTGCCCTAACTTTTATTTTTAGAGAGATAATTCTAGCTAGGATATAGTACAAAGCTTAGACATGCAATTCCACTGTAAACATGATTTGATGATTTGAAGTCTATGCATCTTAGAGTTGACAAGTTTGAAAAACTTTGCTGTTGTATAGACCAAGGGTGTCAAACTCCAGGCCCGGGGTCCAGATCTGGCCCATGGGGTGCTAAGATCTGGCCCGTGGGGTTGCCCTGGAAATAGTGAAGGACTGGCCCATGGTCCTCTGCCAGTGAAAATGTGGCCTTCCCGAGCTCTGTTTTTGCTTGTAGAGGGTTGCAGAAGGCTGTCTCAGCCAAAAACGGAGCTCCGGACCCCATTTTCTCTGGCAGAGCACTTAGGCCACAGGTGTCCCCAACACAAGTGATGTCAAGCTAGACATGCCACCCTGGCCATGCTCATCCCAGCCCCTGAGGTCAAACACAACCCTGATGTGGCCTTCAATGAAATCAACTTTGACACCCCTGGTACAGACCCATCATATCTTTGCACTGAGGGGAGAATGTATTACTGATCATAACATGGATTATACTGGTCTGCTTTCAGCCATAGGACAAAGGTACCAGTACCCACTTGTCGAATTAACTTTAACAGAGATTAGGCAGGCCTCCAGCATGATGCATTTTTGCTGGAAATTTATTTACCTACCCTTTATTTTACTAGATACCCCACCTTTGGTAATTTATTTTAACATTGCTAGTTTAATCAGCTTTTGCTTTGTCTTACTTATGATTTAATTGGTATAATTATTTAATTATATAATTATTGGTATATTTACTGAAACACAATATGAACAATTTGAAAAAGCTATATTATGATCATATTTTTAAACAACTGTTTCTAGGGCCACAAAAATCCCAAACAAGTAAAGTAATGTAGGAAGAACATTAAAAAGCTTAAAGCAGAAAACTGTGATTTAGACATTGCTATTGGAGCTGATGCCAATGGCTCTTTGTGACAGTTTAAGAGCAAATTAAAATACTTCCTTTTAGCCAAAAATTTAAGAAAAACATTCAAAAGTTTCTTCAGCTGGGCTTTAATAGTTTGTATTGGATATAAGCAGGTAGTCCTAGACTTATAACCATTTGTTGACCAACTGTCCAAAGTTACAGTGGCATTGAAAAAAGTTAATGGGCCTTACACTTTCTACCTTTGTAGGATATTGTTGATCACAAATTTGGGCACTAGGCAACTGGCATGTATTTATGATGTTTGCAGCATTCTGGGATCATGTGATCTCCATTATGACCTTCCCAGCCAGTTTTGACATGCAAAGTCAATAGGGGAAGCAACTTAATGTGATCACACAATTTACAAATGCAGTGATTCACTTAACAATTGTGGCAAAAAAGGTTGCAAAATCAGGGAAGATTCACTTAACTTGCCTTGCTTAGCAATGGAAATACTGGCCCCCATTCTGGTTGTACATCAAGGACTACCTGTATAAAAGCCACCTAGACTTGTTCATGAGATTCTAGATATGAATGTTCCAAACGTATAGTGGCAGCAATGGGTGCATTTCAGTGGTATAGAATTCTATTGCATTATCTCTCTTTTAAGCTAATATTTTCATTTGAATGCTGTTTTTTTTTTCTTTTAGCTGATCGTTGGAATCATGGCCTTCTTGAGTGGTGTGTTAACACTGATGCTGCCAGAAACACTTGGAAAACCATTGACAAACACGTGGGCAGAAGCTGCAGAGCTAGATGACCAGGTCACCAATAAAAGCCATTCAGAAAAAACTATTCCAGCACAAAATAATTCAACACTGGAGAAAATGGAAATGCTAAATCAAGGAGCACGAGGCACTGATTGATAAAACCATCCCTTTGGTTTTAGCCAGCTTGTGTGGTTTTATCTGCAACATCTTAACAGACAGTCCATGGTATCATGTAACTGGAACATTTTCTTGCTTTCTCAAGAAGGGAGACATACAATGTAGTTCCTTGTTTGGGATGCTTTTCTGAATCATCTAGCTAGTAACTGGAGAATTTTAATTTTAATTTTTGAGACACACGCAGAGAAAAGGTTCTCTTTCAGAGTTCCTGTTACTTTTTCTGCCTGTTTATTTTGAAAACCTGTCTCATAATTCCTTATATCAGCAACAACCAGCACTAGAAGAAACAAAGTAGAAACTCATGATTTCAGGAAGAAGTATGGCAGTGCAGGAATTGTGTCACATTGTGTTGCAGTGGTTTCTCTGTACATGGAAGATGCAGTTGTATTTTCTATGATTTTGTCTCCTTACCTAACAATATCATCAGTTAAGGAAAAGAAACAGGCATTCTATAACTTTCATGCACCCTGTCCTAGGTATCAGCATTATGCAGATGGAAGAAAACACTGTTTCTTGATGTAGTTTTAGTACAGTCGGAAGAACACAATTGAAATCAGATTGTATTAAAAATAACACTCTTCAATATGTCCAATAACTTGCACAGTCTAGAAAATGTTTATATATGTCAATTCTTATTACAAAATTGAACACCTCAGCAAATTTGGGGGGAAGGAGCCTAGGAACATTTTGAAGAAAATATGCAGAGATTGTCAAGAAAACCAAGAACAAATGGAAATATAATAAATAAGAGAAATGGAAAACAATATATGTAGAAGGGGAAAAACCAAGAAAGTCCAGTTGCCTTTTTAACAGTACCTTTGGAACAACCAGGACCTGGATGATTGAGAATTTCCATGGATATACATACAGAAATGGGGGGGGAAAGCACCTTTGTGAGGTTAGGCTCCATCGGGACCCTTCTACACTGCTCAAAAAAATAAAGGGAACACTTAAACAACACAATGTAACTCCAAGTCAGTCACACTTCTGTGAAATCAAACTGTCCACTTACGTAGCAACACTGATTGACAATCAATTTCACATGCAATTTCACAGGTAGAAAGTATAGGCAGTTAGCAAGACATCCCCAATAAAGGAGTGGTTCTGCAGGTTGTGACCACAGACCACTTCTCAGTTCCTATGTTTTCTGGCTGGTGGTTTGGTCACTTTTGAATGCTGGTGGTGCTTTCACTCTAGTGGTAGCATGAGACGGAGTTTACAACCCACACAAGTGGCTCAGGTAGTGCAGCTCATCCAGGATGGCACATCAATGCGAGCTGTGGCAAGAAGATTTGCTGTGTCTATCAGCGTAGTGTCCAGAACATGGAGGCACTACCAGGAGACAGGACAGTACATCAGGAGACGCAGAGTAGACCACAGGAGGGCAACAACCCAGCATCAGGACCGCTATCTCCGCTTTTGTGCAAGAAGGGACAGGAGGAGCACTGCCAGAGCCCTGCAAAATGACCTCCAGCGGGCCACAAATGCGCATGTGGCTGCTCAAACAGTCAGAAACAGACTCTATGAGGGTGGTATGAGGGCCCGACGTCCATAGGTGGGGGTTGGGCTTACAGCCCAACATCGTGCAGGATGTTTGGCATTTTCCAGAGAACACCAAGATTGGCACCCTGTGCTCTTCACAGATGAAAGCAGGTTCACATTGAGCATGTGACAAATGTAACAGGGTCTGGAGATGCCATGGAGAACATTCTGCTGCCTGCAACATCCTCTAACATGACCGGTTTGGCAGTGGGTCAGTAATGGTGTGGGGTGGCATTTCTTTAGGGGGCTGCACAGCCCTCCATGTGCTCACCAGAGATAGCCTGACTACCATTAGGTACTGAGATGAGATCCTCAGACCCCTTGTGAGACCATATGCTGGTGCGGTTGGCCCTGGGTTCCTCACAATGCTCGACCTCATGTGGCTGGAACATGTCAGCCGTTCCTGCAAGACGAAGGCACTGATGCTGTGGACTGGCCCGCCTGTTCCCCAGACCTGAATCCAATTGAGCACATCTGGAACATCATGTCTCACTCCATCCACCAACGCCACGTTGCACCACAGACTGCAGGAGTTGGGGGATGCTTTTGTCCAGGTGTGGGAGGAGATCCCTCAGAAGACCATCCGCCACCTCATCAGGAGCATGCCCAGGCACTGTAGGGAGGTCATATAGGCACGTGGAGGCCACACACACTACTGAGTCTCATTTTGACTTGTTTTAAGGACATTACATCAAAGTTGGATCAGCCTGTAGTTTTTTTTTCCACTTTAATTTTGAGTGCAACTCCAAATCCAGACCTCCGTGGGTTGCTAAATTTGATTTCCATTGATAATTTTTGTGTGATTTTGTTGTCAGCACATTCAACTATGTTATGAACAAAGTATTTAATGATAATATTTCGTTCATTCAGATCTAGGATGTCTTATTTTTGTCTTCCCTTTATTTTTTTGAGCAATGTACTTTGTTCCATGAGTGATGTTGCATGACCATTGCATGTATTCTGATACATCATATTAATTCTGAGCAAAGCCCTTTGATGATTCTTGAGGGCTTTGCTAATTTAGTTCATTATCTTATTCCTTCTGGAAAGGAAACAGAGACTAATGGGTAAAACCAGCCTTTAAAACAGCACTTTCTCTCCTGCTGTCCACCCTCCATCAGCTTCTCCAGAATGAGTCAATACTTTCTATCCCTACCCTAACACTCCTGGTTTCTGTTTAAGTCAATGTTTGGTGCTCTTGAAACTGGAGATACATACGTGTGGGTTTTCATGCCTCTAAAAGCAAACCCACTTTCAATGTGGAACCAAGGCTCCCATTAGAGGTGCATGGAGGCAACAGGAAAAGATCTAATGAAACCAATTCATTAAAGCGCTCTATTAATAAAAAGTATGTGCATTATGTTCAGCATCTACTCCAGTTTTTAATAATTTGTTGTACACTGGCAATACTATAAAGCTAGTCTTTGACTTACAATCATTTGTCTTGTGACCATTTGAAGTTACAGTGGCACTGAAAAAAGTGATTATGGTCGTTTTTCACACGATCGTTGCAGTATTCTCATGGGCACATGATCAGAATTTGGATGCTTGGCAACTGGCATGTATGTATGATAGTTGCAGTGTCTTGGGGAGGTCATGTGATCACCTTTTCAGGCTTTCTGACAAACGCAGTAAATGGGGAAGCCAAATTCCACTTAACAACTGTGTTATTAAGTTAACAACTGCAGTGATTCACTTAACGACTCTGGAAAGGTCATAAAATGAGGGAAATCACTAAACAGCTCTCTTCTTTAGCAACAGAAATTTTGGGTTAAGTTATGGTTGTAAGTCAAGAACTACCTTATATGTAATTAGATTGATTAAATAGTGTACATAAACAAAATGTACCAGACATTTTTCCAGTGGATTCTTACATAGTTTGAGCTAAAGTTACTAATGCTTTTATATAAATGTTTTTTAAATTCAAGAGAGAGAATGTCAAGTTCATTGTCAATGCTAGTGCTAGCTAACAATCACAAGATGATAAGAACCACGTGCAGGAGATTTTTCTACTGTCTTGCAATGATCTGGATACAGCAGCCCCAGTTTACACATGCCAAAACATAAGATTAAATGCAGATTCCATCACTTCAATTTCAATCCCTTTCTATCCCTGCTTTCCTTTATTTCCTTGTCCTGATGAGAAATTCTGGAGGTCTCAACACCTTTCAGTCTCTCAGTTGGCCCCATAAATACATTGCTCTATTGCACATTTTGAAATTCTTGATGGCTATCACAATTGCCTGCATTCAACAGTCCAAGCGTAGAACAGTTGCAATTGCTCTGGGTTCACTCATTTCACTGAACCATAATCTACTCATATTTTAACTTCTGGTATTCTGCAAGCTCAGATCTATCATTTTCGGAAGTATTAATCCAAGTATTAGACCTAGCTCTACTTAATTGTTGGATAGGGTGTACTGCCAGGAAATGAAGATGGAATGGAATTTAAAAATGTGCAAAAACTCATGGAGGAGAGGTGACAAAAGGGAATCTCTGCTTTTCTGTTCTAAGTGGTATGAAATTCACTTCCATACAGGTAAAAACCACTGTAAAGTCACCTTCAAACTATTCAATTCCCAGTAAGAAACCTACATAACACTGATTCTACGCTTGGATTAGTTTAGTGACGACACTCCCATATCATATTAAACCATGGTTTGATTCATCCTGATTTAATGAATGAACTACATTTGACTAACCTAGAAGAAGATGTCCTCTACCCTAAACCCCGCTCCAGAATACGAATTCTTGAGCCGTCTCAGATTGTCTTTTGTTTGAAAACCCCATGATGGAATACCCATAACTTCAGAAGATAGGGTATTCCACTCTTTTAAGAGCTATTATGATCAGCAAATTACTCTTTATTTTGGGATTGGACCTCTATAAACCAATTCTCTATAAAGAATTGGTTTATGTAAGGCATTACAGAGAATAAATGCATGACTTCTTGTGATGGCTCTTCAAGTTTTAAAAGACTGCTATTATGTCTCCCCTTTTGTCTTCTCTTCTTAAAGCTTAGATATATTTAATTCTTTTAATATTATTTCAGGGAGTTTAATCTCCAAGGATTTCACTATATTTGATGCTCTTCTCCACACTCTCCAGTTTCTCAGCAGTCTGCTTGTTTGGGGAAATCAAAACCCAACCTAGTATTCCAATTGCTGTCTGACCAATGCTGTATAGAGCAGAATGATCACTTCCATGATCTTGACATTATACTGTACCTCTGTACCAGCCTCCACTTCTGTAGCCCAAAACTACATTGGATCCTTTGGCAGCTGCAACACAGTGCGCCTTGTGCTTACCTTGTGGTTTTTCAGAACATCCAGAACCTCACAACCTCTGCCAAGCCAAGGTACCAACTTAGCGTCTCACAATTCTCATCACGGGATAGAGCTTTGCTAAACAGAACTACTTTGAACCTTCAGCCTGTTTTGTGAGATTAACAATTTTCCTTACCTCCTTTGGGTCATTTGCCAAGACTCCCATTTGTGCCCTCATCTATGTCAGTTGTAAAGATGCTGAAGAGCAAGGCAGAACTCTGAGATATTCTACTGCATAACTATCATTTTTTTTATTCAAGAAAAAACATTTATTTGACATACATTTAAAACAGACAAATCAACATACACACACACACATATACATTTTACAGCATATCTTGAGCAATGGTTAATTATTTTTTTCTTTATCATTGACGTGATCTGCCAAGATACAATAACTCCTTCGTTCTTTTAATGTTTTAATTTCTCTATATAGTTTATGATTAAATGCACATCTTTTGTCATTTCCATAACTTCTCCAAATATCAAATATTACCTTTTCTTTAACCACTCATCCCAAATGTTCCATATTTCATAATAGTCACTATCTTGTTTATTTTTTAACAATTTGATTAGGCTATCCATCTCAGCACATTCATGTATTTTTTAAATTACCATATTCTCTGAAGGAATGGAAGACAGTTTCCTGTTTTGTGCATAGGTTATTCTGGCCGCAGTTATGATGTGCAAAATTTAATGTTGATATTTTTCTCTATCATACTTAGAAGAAAGGTTTCAGGTTCAAGTTTTAAATTTTGTTTTGTTATATTTAAAATTCAATTTCTAATATTTTTCCAAAACTTCTGAGCACATGGGCAAGTCCACCACATGTGAAAATATGTTCCTTGTGCGTAGTTACATTTCCAACAGTTGGGTGGTAGGTTGGGGAACATCTTAGCCAGTCTCGCAGGAGATAGGTACCAGCGATGAACCATTTTATATAAATTTTCTTTATATGAGACTGACACGGTTAATTTGTAATTTGTTTGCCAGATGTACTCCCACTTATCTAATTCAATACTATGACCCACGTTTTTAGCCCAAATTATCTTAGATTCTGTGACTGTTTCTTCTTTTAATTTGTAGTCCAAAAGATATTTATATGTTTTACTAATTGTTTTTCTTTTCCTCTCCTAGCCATATTTTATCTAATTCTTGTGGAGTCATATTAAAGCCAAATTGTTCTCTATCTTTTTCATAATGGGTTTGTATTTGTGCAAAGGGCCACCATGCTATCTCCTTTCCTTGAATTTGTATTTGGTTCCTATTTTTAAGTTCTCCAGTATCATATAATAAATATTTATACCTGACAGTGTTTTCATAATCCAATACATTTGGATGTGTGACTGCTTCCAGTGTAGATAGCCACAATGGAACCTTTGGGTAGTGGTTTTTTTTAATCTTTCCCCAGATATTGAACAACACATTTCTTACACGGTGCCTTTGGAAATATGAATGTTGTTTAGATTTTCCATCCCACATGAAGGTGTGCCAGCCAAGTTGGAGATCAAAACCTTCTAATACTAATAACCTTCTATGTTCTAATTTAACCCAATCCTTAAGCCAGTTTACCATAGCAGCATCATAATATAATTCAAAATCTGGAAGGCCAAATCTTCCTTTTTTCTTGGCATCCTGTAATAATTTATATTTCACTCTGGGTTTTTTCCTCTGCCATATAAATTTAGATATACATTTAATTCTACAAAAAAATTCTTTTCCAACTTGACTGGTACCGTCTGAAACAAGAACAACAATTTTGGCAAAATATTCATTTTTATTATCAAAATATGTCCCAATAGCGATAACTCCAATTTGGCCCAATTATCTAAATCTTTCACTATTTGCATTATTAACTTATCATAGTTATCCTTTTTAATCGACGAATATCTAGCAGTCAACCAGATCTCTAGGTATTTTACTTTATTTACTACCTGCATACCTAATTTATTTGCTAGTTCTTTCTGCTTCTTTGTACATTTTTTTGTTAACACTTTTGTTTTTTCTTTGTTAATTTTTAACCCTGCCTACCTTTCCGTATTCTTCTATTTCTCTTAGTAGTATAGGGCTCGCTTCTAAGGGTTCTTCTAATATAAATGCCATATCATCGGCGAATGCCTGGAGTTTATATTCCTCTTTTTTCATTTTTAGTCCTCTAATCTCGTTTTTGCCTAATTTGTACTAAAAGAGTCTGTTCTGCCAATATATACACTAGAGGAGCTAGGGGGCAGCCTTGTCTTACTCCTTTATTTATCTTTATGGTATCTGTATTTTTCCCATTTATTAATATTTTTGTGGTTTGCATGTTATAAATTGTCTTAATAAATCCTATAAAATTTTCACTAAATTTCATGCCTATCAGTTGTTTAACAAGGAGGTTCCAATTCAGGTTGTCAAATGCCTTCTGGGCGTCAAAAAATATCAATGCCATTGTCTTGGTTTAGTATACTTCATAATATTCTAATATAACCATAATGGTTCTTATATTTGTTTTTATTTGCCTGTGTGGGAGGAAGCCATTTTGATCAGTGTGGATAATTCTACTTAATACTCCCTTTAATCTTTCCGCCAATATTGTAGCCATTATTTTGTCATCTACATTTAAAAGTGATATTGGTCTGTAGTTTTGAATTTTTTGTGGGTCTGATTGTTCTTTATAAATAAAGGTAATATATGCTTCCAACCATGATTTAGGCATGTTAGCATTCTCCAAGGCTTCATTGTACAAGTCCACCAATATCTCTTCTATTGTTTCTTGGAATTCTTTATAGAATTCCAAAGGAATTCCATCTGGGCCAGGGGTCTTATTTTGCTTTTTCTCATCACTGGATGGAGCTTTGCTAAACAGAACTATGTATCTTTGAACCTTCAGCCTGTTTTGTGAAATCAACAGTTTTCCTCTCCTCCTTTGTGTCATCTGCAGATTTGCCAAGACTCCCATTTGTGCCCTCATCTATGTCAGTTGTAAATATGCTTAAGAGCAAGGCAGAACTCTGAGATATCCTACTGCATAACTATCTTTCATGCGATATGCTCCGGGCGGGGGGGTGGGGGGTGTCTTCAAACTTGACGGCTTTAAGACTTGTGGACTTCAACTCCCAGAATTCCTCCTCCAGTCATGTTGGCTCAGGAATTCTGGGAGTTGAAGTCCACAAGTCTTAAACCTTGCCAAGTTTGAAGACCCTTGTGCTAATCCATAACCAAATCACATGGAATGTTCACATGTTACCTGTGGATTGGTGGTGTTTTTTTGTTTTTTGTTTTGCTACTATTGTGCCGCGCTGATGATAAAGACTTGTAGCAAAGCAACCCATTCAAATACTTTCCCCTATGTCGTCAAACACCAATCCCAGGGCTGCCGCCTCAAAAGGAAATTCCTCCCAAAGTCGGATCTTTCACAAGACTTTTCCAACGCGCACGCGCGAGCGACCCAAAAGGGAAAAAAAAAAAAAAAAAGGAGCAGAATACGTCTTTTTTCCCCACTCCATCCAATCAGAATCTAATAGAGTTGGCTAATCATGATAACTCCGCCCACTGGAGTCATGTTTTCCGGTGTTGAGCTTGGATCCGCCTGCTTCTCTGATACGCAACGCTTCTGTGCGAAAGCGGCAGTTGTCAGAAAACATCAGGTTTCTTCTGCGGAGAAGAAAGGTATTTTCTGTCCTCCCTCTCCCTTCCCCATGTGATACGTGTGGTTTTTGAAAGCTTTACGTCCATGATGCACTCAGTCAATTCTTGCAAATGCAGGCTTTGTACATGAAACGTACGTTAAGTTGGACTTTAACAGCAACATAAGTTTTCTTTTTTGCACCTGTGGAGAAATTGCTCTTCCCTGATAATTGATCAAGCCTTCAAGAGGTCTTTTTTTTTTTTTTTTTAAATTTTCCTTGTCTTAAGTAACTTTGGAAGAACGATATTTTGAAAAAAAAAAAAAAAAAAAACCACACGCACAGGCTTGATTCTTGAAAAGTGATGGTGTGTCATTAACATTTATGAAATAAGCTTAGTGACTGGTATTTATTGATACACTCAAACTCCTGACAGCATTAAAGTGCTTTGGGGGAAAATATATTCTCATATTCGTTCTGCGATTTTTCTTATTTTACTGAAGCAATGGCATGTCCAGAGCTACTGACCTTTTGCGCTAAAAATAAGCAAAGTGTCTAGTTAGCATCTTTTTTTTTTTTTTTTTTTACAGCATATGCTTTTATAGAACCCACCTGTTTGATAAATCTCTAAGAAAGCTTTAGGTGCCATAAACGCTCAGCAAAAATGCTGTTTTGTGGTGTTTAGGAACAGGAGCTACTCCTTGGAAACGGGGCTTATTTTTGAGTAAGCCAAAGTCAAATTGAAAATCTATAAGGAAGGAAATGCTTTTATTAGCCTAGCTGAACTTTTATTCACAAGATCGAGTTATCACAAGTCTCTGACTTCAGCCAAGTTGGTGAGGAAGCCACGAAAAGTATAAAAAGAGAGATAGCCTCAATATTGCTCTGACAGGTTCTTTTTTTGAAAGAAACCCCCAAAGAGAGTTTGTGGCCTTGGTTGAGGGTGCATGTACTGTTCCCCTGTATTTCTGTGTGGCTTTCTTACATTGAGCAGCTGATCTGATTCACTTCTGGTTTGACAAATCTACTGTTTAATTTATGGGACACTCACATTTGGGAATGGACAGTTTTTTATTGGCAAGAGTTTTCTGTCCTCTTGGCTTGTCTCCTTCCTACCTTTCCCATACACTTTTAGTTAGAGAAAGAGAGGAGAATGCCTTGTAATCTTATTCTCTTTTGCCTCCTTGCAAGGAAAAAAACTTTTGTTAAGAACACCAAAGGAGGTACTTTCCCAAGAGGGGTGGGATTGGCAGACTGGAGTGCTGCTTTTTGTACCTCCATATTAGTCAGATATTTGAGGCCAAAGATTTCACTTGTCAGTCATGGAGTGGTCGTAGACATATGATCCAGCATTTAAAGCCCTTACTAAATGCAGATTATTGTTTTGGAGTTAAATTATCATTCAACATATGACACTGCCAAGAAAAGATTGCATTGCAGAAAATAAATTCACAAACAAGTTTTCTGCCCTACTTGAGTTGCTGTATTTTTTTACAAAATTTACAAAACAACAGTTGGTGGTGACCCATCAGATAATATTCTGTCGTAAAGTAAAGCACCAGTTCCCTTCATCTTTGTCTTCATTTCCATGAAAGTCACTGGATTCCATAAGCATCTTTAGAAAATAACATTGACAAGTATCTGGAACCCAGTTTTTTTTTTTTTAAGTGTACCCATTTTCCCAAAAGAAATTCAGTCGTAAATAAAGGAGCTGGGTAGTTGAGATGAACAGTGAAATAACAGGAAACATCAGTTTGCTTCTCATAAATTAATTTTTATAAGGTTTGTTTGTTACTGTTGCTCACCATCATTTAAAGGCTACTTTAACTATTCCTTAGTGATGATATATTTTATCATAATAGTCATATGAGCAAAAATGGTACTACATCTATATCAGAAGTGGTATTCAGCAGGTTCTGACCGGTAGCGGAAATTTTGAGTAGTTCAGAGAACCAGCAAATACCACCTCTGACTGGAGATTTTACAGTATCCATCCCCTGCCATGCCCACCAAGCCAAGCCCACAGAACTGGTCGTAAAAAAAATTGAATCCCACCATGATCTATATGGAGGGGAAAGTAAACATAAGGTTCTGTCTTTGGCTCATTCCTCTTCAATATCTTCATAATGACATAGATGAGGGAATGGAAGGGGAACTCAAATTTGCAGATGATACTAAACTGGTGGGAATATAAAACCCCCTAGATCAGGGCTGTCAAATTTGGGGCCTGCGGGCCAGATATGTCACATGCTGGAATATAAGGGAGGGAAAGTCGTGATATGTCATGTGACAGTGCCATACCAATGTGAGTTGGACACCGTTATCCTAGATGATAGACTCAAGATCCAGATGGATCTCGACTGCCTTGAACACTGGGCCTATATAACAAAATTAAATTTAATGTAGAGAAAAGTAAGGTCTTACACTTAGACAAGAAAAATCAAAAGTAGATGTACAGATTAGGTGGAACCTGGCTTATAATAGTAACTGAGAAGGATCTTGGAGTCCTAATGGACAATCAATTAAATATGATCCAGTAAATGTGCAGCAGCAGCCAAAAAAGCCAGTGCAATCCTTAATTGCATTAGCAGAGGGATAGAACCAAGATCATGTGAGGTACTAGTATCACTCTATAAAGCCTTAGCAAGGAATACTGCATGCAGTTTTGTTTTTTATATACTGATTTAGCATATTGTTAGCCACATCCCACTATTTGGGAAGGACACACTGAAACATTCAAGATGCTATTATTTAAATAGGATAATTTAAATAGGACAATCGTAACACTATCTGAAAGTTCATTCAGAAATCAAAGCAAAAATTTTAGGAGCCAAATAGCTTGGATTCTTTAAATGAATTTTTCATTTTTTGTTGTCAGATTCTGAACTATAGCTATAGATTATGAATTTTTATCTTTCCACAGATTACAGAATGGTGGGAAAGTAGTCTAAGACAAATAATTTCTTTAGCAACAAAAGTCAACTCTACTTGATCTGGCTACTATGAATCAGGCTACTATGCAGTATATTGTTTCTTTCTTTTTTCTTATTCATATCCATTTCATGTATTCATAACCATGTTTATACTTATACCTGTTATCTAATAATCGCTCGACAAAATAAAGTAAATAAAAATAAATAAATAAAATATGTTTTCCAGAGCAGTTTTCCCCAACCTGGGGGAATCATTTATGTGTATGGATTTCAATTCCCAGAATTCCCATGATAGCATTTGTTTTTTCTAATTAATGAAATAAGATAAAGCAAAGCATGTTGTATATGTGGTTTTAAAACCCCATCTTAATAAAAATGCATGAATGCTTGCAAATAACACTTACAAAAGTTAATTGGAGGGAGGAGTTTAGCTAGCCATCTTCAATTTGTAAGAGAGAACTCTGAGAAAATCCTCAGAGAAGTTTAGAAAGTCCTTTGGTCTACCAGACCTTTTGCAATGTGACTTTTGAAAGGACAAGTATGGCAGGAATCCACACACATTAAAAAAAATGCTGTATTCTTTCCTAGAAGGGACAAAGAACAAATACTTCAGCTGTTCTTTTAACTGGTAGCCCTTTCCAGGTAATATACTTGGGAAATTATCAACTGGATTTTTTCTTGCCAAGTTCAAAGTTCAGATTCTTGTTTTGAAGCAAAACAGATCAGTAAAATGGCAAAGCTACATCGAAATTCAAGCTTTTCAGCTATTTTTAAACAGATTGCAAAAGACATATTATTCAAACCCATTAAAAACTCAACTTGTTTCCTAAACTGCATCTATTTATATATAAATCAAAGATAAAATTGCTATAGAATCTGAAGTCTAGAGCAAAGGTATTCTTAGATAGTGTTTCTAAAGCCCATGTCACACTGCACCAACGGATGCAAAGAGGATGTAAAACGGACAAAAAAGCTTGCCATCCGTTGGTTAACGCGATGTACTCATTGCCTCCGTTTTGCTTCCTCTCTATCCGTCCAGCATCCGTTTATTGACGTTTCATCCGCTCAGAAAGTTTTGAGCTGCCCAAAACATTTGAGCGGAAAATGTATCCAATGCATCCGTTCTGCATCCTCTAGGCATATGGGGGACATCCGTTCTGCATCCATTACGCATCTGCTATATCCGCTAGGCATCCGCTGTGCATCCGCACAACTAAAATCCGTTCCAGCTGTAAACGGACGCAGGGAGGAAGCAGAACGGACGCGCAGCGTTAGTAGCACGAATGGAGAAAAGATGAAAGCGGATGCAGCTCATCCGCTCTGCATCCGCTCTGCATCCTCTATGTATCCGCTCTGCATCCTCTACGCATCCGCTCTGCATCCTCTACGCATCCGCTCTGCATCCTCTACGCATCCTCTATGCATCCTCTACGCATCCTCTATACATCCGCTCTGCATCCTCTATACATCCGCTCTGCGTCCTCCCCACGTCCGTTCCTTTCCATGTTATCCGCTCTGCTTATGCAAATTTTTGCCCCTTTTGAGAGCGGATAACAACGGATGGAACATTTTGCTCGTCCATTGTGTCCTTTTTGCATCCGTTGGGCAGTGTGACATGGCCTTAAACATGTATGTACATTAAGCACTTACATGTCAAATTGATACCCAGTGCCATAAATCTCTGCCACGTTGTCATTTTGTACACTTCAAAACGGCAATATTTCCACTCCTCAGTCCTTCCAAACTGTTTGCACATTGTTGGTGGGATCATCTTCACTTTTGCAGCCATTGGATACTGAGGACAGGATAGGAATATCATGAGCCTCTCTTTGCAGCTGACCAATTGAAAAGTACAAAACATCTCCATGATTGAGTCTGCTGCTATGATTCATGATATAGATAGATACTCTAGATAGATCCATAGCACAAAATAAAAATCATAAAAAGAAAAAATAGTTATGGTTAAAAAATGGTTAAAGAAACCACAAAAGTCATTCCTCACTCCATTCAAAAAAATGAAATATTTGTTTTAAATGGCTAGCGCATATTGTCAAGCCCAAAATTGACATATCCGTAGCCATTTTATTTAGCCTTATTATATATTCCTTTTCTTTCTTTCTCTTTGCTGGTTATAGGGGGGAAGGTTTCGGGCTTGCCACATTCCTAAGGTGGGAGGAATGGAGATAGAGTTGTTTAGGCTAGGTGGTTCTTCTTCCCGTGGAAACAAAAGCTGACCACATTGAGACCTGGAGGTGGAGATTGAAGACACCAGGAAAAGTTGATTTACTTCTAAGGGAAATATGACTTTTGGGGGATGTTTCTAACTTCCAATATTATATGGTGTAATTCCGGGTTGTGTCAGATCCGGAATTACAACAGACTTTGCCAATTTGATGATTTCCTAAATAAAAAAAATTGTTTTGGAAGATGGACTTTGCTCTTTTTTTAAAATGGATTTCATCACTTAGAAACCTGACACATACAAGCAAACATATCCATGTTTTTAGTATACGATTGGGCATTTGTAAATGTGTGATGTGCGATTGGGCATTTTTAAAATAGGGACAATAACTGAGCATTTGTAAGAGAAAGCTCCCTGGCTATCAAGTCGTTATCGTGCATTTAAAAAATTTGTTTTTTTCTGTGGTATATTATGGTAAGTCATCTGTGACACACGTAATGCTGTAGCCATGGACTGACTTTGGCTGGTTGAGGCTGATATTGGCACATTATTTTTCTCTTCCCTCCTTCCCCTCTCCCCCTCCCCCATTATTGTGCTCTGCCATCTGTGGCCATGCTGGCTTAGGCTGCAGGAAAAAGTGGACACTGTGCTTTTTAAACTGGGCAACTCTTAAGAAGTGTGGACTTTCAACTCCAAGAATTCCCCAACCAGCATATTGATCTATAACAGGCGTGCCAAACTGGCGGCCCATGGGCCAGATGTGTCATGAGCAGGCCATGCCCACCTCAGCTCCACAAAGGGGAAAACTTTGAAATGTCATGTGACGGCAATATGACATGGCGAGTTTGACACTCGTGATCTACAATATCTGATTTAGAAAAAACTGGTCTAGAATGTCTTGGCATTCTAAAAAGGAGTGGCTGAAGTATGCCTGATATGCCTTTGGAAAGGAGCAGTCTTCTGGTAGACCACTGGAGCTGTTATTAAACATGGTTAAAATAAAATCAATCTGTTTTCATTTGTTACTTTAAGAAAAATATATTTAACTAACAAAAACTAAAATCCTCCAACATGAAATCTAGATCAGGGGTCTCCAACCTTGGCAACTTTAAGACTTGTGGACATCAATTCAGAGAATTCCTCAGGCAGCAAATTCTGGGAGTTGAAGTCCACAAGTCTTAAAGTTGCCAAGGTTGGAGACCTCTGATCTAGACCATATATAAATATATTACTTCAATTTTGGGAGTTGAAGTGCACACTTCCTAAAGTTGTCAAGTTTGAAAAGCTCTGTTCAAGATGATAAAGAACACATCCATCAAATCCTTTTTTTAACATCAGGAGTATTTCTTTCCTTCTACATAGAATAATTATGTTTGTGGAACATGAAGCCATACTTTTTAATAAAAACATCAGCACAACTATATATATAGCTTATGTTTTTTCCTAAAATTGAATTATCCTATGTATTAATGTGGGACCAAGAAAGAACCATGAAGGAACATGATAAAATCATGCATATAAAACAAATGTCTTAAGATACCAACCAAAAAAGATCCATCCTTTTTCAATCATTCATTGAGGAATTCAGTAGAAATTAAACAAAATGTGCAGATAAATTTCCTTCATCTTTAAATCATAGGAAGTATATTTTCCATTTTTTAAAACTTCGGCATGTTGATTGTTTGTACCGACATTAACTGTATTCATATGTTTTATTGAGCTATCATAATTGTATTACTCCCATCTGTTGTACTTCACCAATAAACAAAGATAATATCATTAAACAAATGTTCAAGAGTCTTTCACTGGATCCAGGGGAAAAAAAAATAAAGGGGCTGAGGGTTGATTTAACAAGGAAGAAATAGTATTGCTGATTCTGTGTGCAAAAATTGTTAAAATGTTTTGTTGTTTTTGCCAACAAAGGGTTTGGCACATTTATTACCTTTTTTATGACTTTGGAAGGAAGGATGTGCCATTTTTCTTATTCAGTACTATTTTGACCACCTGGGATAATTTCAGGTGCAACCACTTGCTAACAACTTGTAACATTATTAAAATAGCATTGTAGCATTATTATGAGGGTCATTCTAGAGTTTGAGTAAAAGTGACAAGCATTCTCTGCCAAATTCTCTTCTAGCTCAAGTGACAGGAAGGGTGATTGATTTGTTCCAGGCTACCAGTTTTCTGGACTTTCTGTGCAGTGGGGTGGAGAATGAATGGTCCAGGATTAAGTGGAAGGAGCTGTCTTAATGCATGCAGGGTGCCCAGTCAGCAGAAAAACCTTTGGAAACCAGTCTGTGGTTTAACTATCACACAGGTGATTAGAAAGACAGATGAAGCTATATTCACCAGGGTGGACCTTTCTTCCATGGACTGGGATTGATGGTAATTTTTCCTACCTGATGCTTATTTTGGGAGAGAGGGGAAACGAAGCCAGTGAAATTTGCCAATCTCTCTCTTTAAATTATCTTGCAGTAAAAATTGTAATTTGCAAGTCTCATTTCTTTGGCAGATTTGAACTTGTCTTTTGGGACAGCACAAATTACTTAATGAGTTTTTTGTTGGCTTAGGAACTGGAGGAATGCACTGTACCTCAACAGCACTTAGAATGAGATTACAGATGTCCTCTCCAGATCTCTTATCCAGCATGCCTATCTATTGACACCTACGAATTAATGTTGCTTTATTAAGTTAAACTAGGAAGTTTTGATTCTGCTAGGTAGCTCTTCTTTAAAATGTGACACAGTCCAGATGTGGGCCATTCTGATGGGGCGAAAGCAGGTCTGGATGTGCAACAGAAAAATATTAGCAAAGGTTTCTGATTCATTGCTTTGATAATTCTGTCAACAACAGAATACTGTTGAAATTAAACAAGTTGTGTAACTTGAGAATAGATTTTTGTTCAGCATGCTTTAGGAGGGGGAAGGGAAGGGACCTGCTGTCCCTGAGTTACTGACTTTAAAAAAGTCTCATAATAGTCTTGATGTACCTTGCTTTTTTTCCCTAGCTACTTCCAACTCGTTAACTTGATTGCACAGGGAACATTGCATGAATACATAACTTAAGCTCTCCCAAGGTAATGAGTATCATAGGTCACAAGAATAATAATAAAAAAAGAACCACCCTAGTCTTCCAATTATTTACTTACAAAAACCTTGAAGAAGCAGTTTCAACCAAGTAAATAACATGTGCCTAACCTAAGAGTAGGTCTCTGAACACCTCTGTTGATCCTTTTAGACAAGGGCACAATGTCAGCATGAGGCCTCTTGCTGGTTTTCTTTGCACATGCTGTGCTTTGCATTGATTTTTTTTTTTGAACTGGAGTCTAATCTTTTGCATTTTGTGCTGATCTTTGATTTTAGGCAAACAATGACCAGCTTTGTCTTAGCTTAAAGAAGAGAATGTATCAATGCTGCCCCTAAGAGTCAACACAGCTAAAGTTAGCAAGGTAGGAAAAGTTGTTTTATCTTACTTTTTGATTTGGTATTTAAATACAATCGTGCCAGCTGCGAGCTGCTAACTCCAGCTCTTAAACTACTATTTACTGAATAAGACAAAATAGGCTGTTACTTGCACAGCAGTAGTTAGAGTGCAGTACTGCAGGCTTACTTCTGCTGATTGCTGATTGCCAGCAGTTCAGCAGTTCAAGTCCCACCAGCTCAAGGTTGACTCAGCCTTCCATCCTTCCAAGGTGGATAAAATGAAGACCCAGATTGTTGGGGGCAATATGCTGACTGTAAACCATTTAGAGAGGGCTGTAAAAGCACTGTGAAGCAGTATATAAGGCTTAGTGCTATATTAAACCATAATATTAAATCATAATATGATATGGTGAAACTTGGATACTAACCTCACAATTAATGTAAAAGCTAAGAGTGGCGCAAAGAGCCATGGAAAGATACATGTATGGCATCACAAGACAAGATGTGCACATGGATTAAAGAACAAATGAAAGTATAGGATATCATCAAGAGAGTAAAAAAATGGAAATGGGCTGGTCACATAGCAAGAAGAACTGATGGCAGGTGGATCAAGGCAGTTGAAGAATGGATCCCACTTGATTAAATGAGTCCATGAAAGAAACCTAAAACAAGAAGGAGTGACAACATCAGCAAGTATTGTGGGCCCATTTGGCAAAATAAAGCTCAGGGTCATATTGATTGGAAACATGCGGAAGAGGCCTTCATCCTGCAATGGAGAGACAATGGCTAAATTGATGATGATGATGATTAAACAAAAAGAAAAACCTACCTCATGGCAGATCATAATACAACTGGTTGCCAGTTGCCAATTTAATTGTCTCCAAATGGGACCATTCAGTCATATAGGTGGTCACATTCTCCTGTTAAATCCCTTCACCCCAGCAGGACAGAGTATGGCTTAAGAGCTCCTTCATATCTTTCTGTTTTTCTGGGAAGAATTAAATATGTGTAATAGAATTAGTTGAGATATTATAAAATGTTACATGGTATAAGTATTTTTTTTAGTATCCTTCAGCTTCCATTCAATCCCTAGTTCAGAGGTCTTCAAACTTGGCAATTTTAAGACTTGTGCACTTCAACTTCCAGAATTCTCCATTCAGTTATGCTGGCTGGAGAATTCTGGGAGTTGAAGTCCACAAGTCTTTAAGTTGCCAAGTTTGGGGACGTCTGCCCTAGTTATTCCATGGCTATGTTGAGTAGATTTCTTGGCAACCAGCCATGCAGAAGCCTTTCCTTCAAATTCAGACACCCTTCTCCCTCTTCCTCTTATCAGAACATGTCCAAGGCAAAGATTGTCGTTGTTGGTGCCGGTCTGATCGGTTTATCCACCGCTGTGTACATTTCAGACTCCATTCCAAACTGCAGTGTGTCTGTCATGGCTGATAGATTTTCTCCTCACACGACCAGTGACGTTGCTGCAGGAATGCTTATCCCACATCTTTATTCAGGCAAGCAAAATTTACATTTTATAAAGCAAAATCTGAACTTATCTAAGTATTTATATTATCCTATTTTCCGCTGGTTTTTACTTTGTAGCCCCGAAATCAATTTTCTAGGAAGTACAGCTCTTCCAGCCTTTTAACTGGTACATTTTGAGCAGTGGTGGGATTCAATTTTTTTTACTACCGGTTCTGTGGGCATGGCTTGGTAAAATCTGTAAAATCTCCAGTCAGAGGTAGTATTTGCCAGTTCTCTGAACTACTCAAAATTTCTGCTACCGGTTATCCAGAACTGGTCAGAACCTGCTGAATACCACCTCTGATTTTGAGTAAGACAGCTGAAGCTGTTGTAATTTATTCGGAAAGAGACACTATCTGCTTATCTTTAAGACTGGATGCCTTTCTAAATTTTCCAGAGTAACTCCATGCTGTATGTGATGGTACAAGCTATTACTTTTCCTGGACAGTGTTAAGGCGTTAAGTGTTAAATCACCAAATAAGTTGTCCATGTCAGGAAGAGTCTATCTTATCTCAATTCTTGGGAATAATAGTTTCCTATTATTTTACATATGCCATTCTAGTACAAATATTATATTCCATGACACAATTGTTGTGGATGATCGTGGTGATGATGATGACAATGATGATACAAATTGTTTGGCAATAGGTTCCCAATACATGCATACATCCTACAATTGGCCTATATGGGACTTTCCTACTTCATCTATAAATGTTCATGTGATTTTGATTTAAACTACTCATTTCTTGCATTATTAGACTCTACAAAGAGGGAGTCTCAATTAGGACAAAATGTGATGCTGACTTGTTGCACTTGCCCTCCTTCTAATAAGTAATTAATGTAGCCAAATTCTGAAGGGTATCAATAACAGAAAAACCAGGAGTGGGAGAAGCTTTCTTGGAGCCATTTTTTTGCTCAGGATACTCTACAGTTGCCCTCATTTTGTGAAAAAAATGTAACACACTTAAAGGATTTTATACTTCATTGTTTAGAAATTGCAAATGGAATGGCCTCAGTTTCCTGTAAAATCAGCAGGCCAAGGCCGCCTTAGAGGTTGCCCACTGTGTCTGCCACTATGTCTCAATGACTATGCCACAGCCTCTTCTTTATTCTGAATTCTTGTCCAGAGGGCAGGACAAGAAGTAATGGATGGAAGCTTATTAAAGAGAGAGCCAATCTAGAAGTGAGGGGAAATTTTCTGACAGTGAGAACAAATGATCAACGGAATAGCTTGCTTCCTGGAATTGTGGATGCTCCATCATGGGAGGTTTTCAAAAATAAACTGGACAGCCATTTGGGATCATATAAGGCTCCTGACTTGAGCAGGGGTTGGACTAGAAAACCTTCCAGGACCCTTCTAGCCACATGATTCTACGTTGTATAAATTTATAACTACCTCTGCGTCTCACCATGTGTACTAGCCGTTTATCTTGGGAGCTAGTGGCTCCTGTTTTCAGCTGCATTTATAGTTAGGACTCACAGGGAGAATCAACCATCATTTTGTGTTATTAGCCTCTATGCAAACCAAATTATTGTCTCACATCACTTTATTCCACATGTTTAGCGAAATGTGGAGAAATGGGTCATTAGGAAGAGTTTTACTCTTGCTGGAGGAGAGGAGTGGGAAAAAGAGCACTGTGATTTCTCCTTCTCTTCTTCAACTCCTTGTGTTTTTGGAAAATTTGTCCTGGAAGTCTGGATGACACCCCAAAATAGCATGAATAGTATGGGGATTTGGGGTGTGTGAGACCCTATCTTTGTCCCTTTCCTCCTGTGTGAAATCTCTGCTTGATTCTCAAAGCCTTCCATTAGCAGTTTGTATTCAATAAATAAATTTCAGTGCAGCCCATTTTATGTTATCTTAAAATGCTTTCCCTCCATTTGAAATCTGTTTTCTTTCTTCTCTACAGGCACACCTGTTGATCAGCAGAAGCAGTGGTTTAGGGAAACTTTTGACCACCTGTTGTCCATCTGCAATTCTTCAGAGGCCTCAGAAGCTGGGATTCACTTGGTATCTGGGTGAATACAGAATTCATTAATGCTTTTGTGATTTCTTTCAGCATTGTGCTGAGCAAGCCTCTTTATTGGGGCTAATTCGGGAGGCATATAATACTGGTAGGGACCAGGAGACAACCCTAGTCTTGAGTTCTTCAGAAGAAAAACAGAATATAAACATTTATTTTAGAATTATATCTCGTGATCCTTAAATTGGGTTTAGAATTTATTTAGGGAAACATTAATATATTGCACCGGCACTTGTTTTTGTTTTTTAAAAATGAGTTTCAGTTTTCAAAAGCCTCGGCTTGGGCCTATAATTTTTATAATGTACTGTTGATAAACAGTACTGTAATTGGTTCACTGACTTCTCACAGTACTTTATACTCAAAGGCAGGTTTGATGTTAAATGCCAGTTATCAGCAAGTAACATCAGAAGATAGAATTGCTCTCAAGTCCTGCCTCTGGGCTTCCCACAGTGCATCTAATTGGTGACTGTGACAAATAGGATGCAGTGTTAGATTGATTTTGGGTACATTGAGTTGGACTTATCTTTGTTCACACAGAAAGTTGTGATGGAATTGGCAATTTTGGGATGGCTGAACAGAGGGAGGGGGAAAAATCTGAATATGACCATATCTCAACTGGGGAAAAAACCCTAAGGTTGTATTTGGGAGGATCATAATACTGAACACAACCCATTTATCTTGTTAATTGGCTCTGCTGGTGGGGCTGATTATAAATCTCTTCTATACAGTATACCATTTATGTAGAAGGTATATAATAAAAGCTCCTTCTAATATTCAGAGGCTCCAGGGCAAATGTGGAATTACGTGCATCTATACGCTGCCTCGCCCTGTTTTGCTTGCACAAAACAGTGTGGCTTGTACAGTTAACCATGAGATATGTATAGAACTCTGGATTACTAATTATCATTAACTCTTTTTTCCTGCCTTTCTTTAGCTGAGTTACTGGAAAATTCCAGTCTGTGGGTAGAACCAGTTGTTTACAAAACCAGTTTCAAAATAAGAAAACAGTGGATGTGTGCAGTAGCAGAAGTTTGTACATTCCTGTGGTCAATATTTTGCAACATTGTTTTTCTCAGCACTTTTGTGTTCTGTTCAGGGGTCAACAAAATGACTTGCTTGCTCTTTAGAGCAGAGGTCGCCAACCTTTTGGACCTCAGGGATCACCAAACATATAATTTCAAATCCCGCGGACCAGAGACCCTGGGAAAATCCCCCCAAAAGTCTGGAGGAAAATTCCCCACCCCATTTTCGTACTGATTGATCATTCTTTATTTGGGATTGCAGGATACCATCTCCAACTCCTCAGGGGAGGAGAGAGAGAGAGACTTTTGGCTTCATGCAAGGAAAGCAGCAGAAGAAGCAGGAGTCTTTGTTTCTCTCCCCCAAACTCCACCAGAATGGCGCAGCCTCTTGGAGCAGGATTCCTTGCAGGGTCCCAGAGACTCATTTCTGGTGGAGTTTGGGGAAGAGAAAGAAAGACTTTTGCTGCTTTCCTTGGGTGTAGCCAAAAGCAGAAGAAAGAAGTGGAAAGAAGCAGCCTGGTGGCCAGGCAATGCACATGGGGCAAGTGGGGCAAATTCTTCCCCTCTGCCCTTTCCCCCCTCCCCTCACTACCTTGTGTTGTTCGCAATACAAGCGACACAAGCCTTTTGTTCCCACGGGCCATGTGGGTGGCATAGCCTTGTGTTTCTGAGTAGCCTGGATTAATTGCTTTGGGTTTGACATTTCTCTGCGAACCACCAAAATTTTCTCACAGACCACCAGTGGTCCCTGGCCCACTGGTTGGTAATCACTGCTTTAGAGCAGTCCTTGCTTCACATTTTCTATACTCTATTTATTGCTGTAAGATGGCAGTGTTGCCAGTTGAAACTTAACTCCAGTTGCATTCATCACCAAGAGGCAGTACGTGACCAGGTTTATCCTTATTTGGATTCCTCAGATTTAAGTATTCTATGGGATTCAAACCTTTTACCAGGAATTAAACTCATAGACCACCATACTTTTAGATGACAGCATATGATGGCATATGGTGCATTGGCTTTAACAGCTGCCTAAGTCCTAAGGCTAACAGTTTCAGGAAAGGATGTCTAAAAGTTCCATCAAGATAGTGTATATCTAGACTACTTTGCCTTAAGCTCTCCAAGCAGAGAAATAGCAGATGTTATCTTAAGTCATTCCCCTATGTAGTGTATCCCACACATGGGAAGTCCTGGAAAACTCCATATAGCTCTAGCAGAGATTTTTCTTGGTCTCCCCATTCTTGGTTTTTTTTTTTCTTGGCTTTGGTGGTTAAGTTTAATATTTTTAAAATAATATTTTTCCAAGTTGAACTTGCTGCTTGGAATCATTTAGAGGTACCTTGTCCTCTTTTATAAACATGAATTGTCTTTATTTTCTAAGGCTTAGATATATGCTTAGAGGACCCATGACAAACAGAAACTGAGAGGTTAAAAAAATTAGAATGGCGAACTGTAGCCTACTGAATCATTTACCATATTTTCCAGACTATAGAGCGCATTGGAATATAAGCCGCACCCACTAAATTTTAACAGAAAAAAATATTTTTACATATATTAGCCACACTAGACTATAAGCCGCAGAAATATACATTGTGAAATGAGATATTTACACAGAAAGATTTTGTAAATGTTCATTTACATACCTTAATTGTTTCCAAATGATGCCTGTAACACGGCAATAAAACGTCTGAATGAACAAAACAGAAAAGTCATCAATTTTTATTCATTTTTATTCATCCTCCTCCTGTGCACTGAAACCACTGTAGTCATCTTCTTCAGTGTCGGAGTTGAAGAGCCTCAGAACATCTCCGTCACACACCTTTTCAGTCTCTCTGTCGGTGTTGCTCTCAATGTCATTTTCATCTCGAGGCACAGTTACCGATGAAGTTGCGCTGCTCTCTTCGTGCAGCAGTCCAGCCTTTAGAAATCCCTTGGTGATCGTGGATTCTTTCACACTTCTCCATGCTGTTAGGATCCACTGGCAGACCTCAGAAAAGAATGCTCTTAGCATGCAGCCAGTTTTTGTGAATGATTTCTCGCTGCTGGTCATCCAAGCTTCCCACTCACCTCGGAGTGCCGTTTTAAATGCACGATTCACATTGATGTCAAGTGGCTGCAAAAACTTAGTTGTACCTCCAGGAATCACAGCTGGAATTGAGTTTGTTCTCTTGATGGCTGCTTTCACAGAATCTATTATATGGGCCCTCATACTGTCCAAAACAAGCAATCATTTTTTCTGGTGAAAAAATCGTCCCGGGCGCTTACTGTAGCACTCTGTCAGCAATTCATCCACCCTTTTTTGTTAACTTTAACGACTATGCCTTTCAGGAGTTTTTCTTTTGGCATAGTCATCCGCTTAAAAATCACCATCAGTGGAAGCTTCTGTCCGGATGCGGTGCAGCTCAAAACACAAGTGAAATACATTCTCTTGTAGCCAGTTGTTTTCACCATAATGGATGACGCTTCTGTCTCGTTCACAGTTCTAGTTAGAGGCAGATCAAACATTAAAGGTACTTCATCCATATTTATGATGTCATCTGGTCCAATGGAATTCTCAGCTAGTTTTGTTTCAATAAATTTGTGGAAGCTTGCAACTTTTTCCTCATAGTCAGGAGGGAGTTGCTGACAGACAGTTGTCTGCACCCTGACGGACAGATCTTTCTGTCTCATAAATCTACAACACCATGACGGTCCATCTTTAAAATCTTCAATACCCATTTCTCTGGCGATTGTCTTAGCTTTCAGTCGGATATGCATGGTGAATACACCTCGGCCGTCTGCTCTCTGTGTGTTCACCCAGTCCTCAAGAACATTTTCAAGTTTAGGCCATCTGCTTTTATGACCTCTGAAAGCCTTTGTTGTCCTTTGGCATTGAATCAGTTTTCACGCTGCCGTCTCCACTGTGTCACCATTGATTCATTAACACCAAGCTTAAGTGCAGCAGCTCCATTTCCTTCCTGGATAGACAGATCGATTGCTTTCAACTTAAAAGCTGCATCACATGCTTTTCTTCATGTACTTTCCATGATGAGGGTGTGAAAAATATTTTGCGTTCATGCGTGTCGTGCTGCTTGCGTCGAGCACGCCAAAAACTACCAGTAACGTCTTCTTTGCATTGACCTCTTGCGTCTGTCACATTTTTGCGCCTCCTGATGGCAGTTAGCGAAGAAAAATCTATAGATAAGCATTGTTGTAGCTTATCTATAGATAAGCATTGTTGTACAAGCTGTAGGGTTCAAAGCGTGGGAAAAAAAGTAGCGGCTTATAGTCCAGAAAATATGGTACTTCTTAAAGCCTGATTAACAGTTTTATAGTGACAATAACAAAAACAAACTAGCACGACACAACTGGAAAGGTATCCAAACTTCTATATCTACATATTCACTGTTTTTTTTTATTTTGAATTTGTGAATAGTGAATAGTAAATATGTATTCAAATTTGCAGAAATATATGATTAATTATGGAACATGTGGAAGCTGCCACACCTAATATTTATTTAAAGGTAATTAAAATATACAGCTTGATTGATGGTGCCAAAACATCATATTAATGTGGATTAGGAACTCAGTTTTGCTGGTTTTATTTGGTGAATTTTTAAAAGCTTGGTTTTGAAAAATTATTTCAGGGTGGGGAATTGGGGAGAGACCATTAACATCAAGAATGTCTGTGTTTTACACTCTTCTTCTCTTGAATATGAACAAGCTGGCAAATATTTAAGGACATTCCTGAGGAGGAGATGCCATTCTGGTCTGATGTGGTTCTGGCCTTTCGCTCGATGACTGAAAAGGAGCTGAAGAAATTTCCACAACACAAATATGGTCAAGCTTTTACCACACTGAAATGTGACTGCCCATCGTATTTAATTTGGCTGATAAAAAGGTATGGGTTTTATGTAAGATTGAAATGCAGCAATACAATAAAGAAGTTTGATCAAAAACATTTGGTGCATTTTACACTTAATCCTTCATTTCCCCACTTCATTGGTTCTTTCCTGTCAAACTTATATAATGTTGGAACAGGATAAGATCTGGTTTTTAGGTATGTCTATTGTGGTGAACTAAATCCCAGTAAGCAAATATAATATAATCTCTTGTCAGTTAATGTTTTCTTTTTGAGCACACATCTTTATAATATAGTATTTACAGATTAACTTTTATATGGAGATTCAGGGATAAGAGGGGATTTTTCTTCTTAAAAACCTACCAGTTATTATTAATAGGTAATTGTAGGCAGGTAATTTAGAAATATGTCCCACCATATGTAAAATTCCTCTCCATCAGACCTGTGACTTTAAAAGCAGGAATCAGTAATTGTGTCACTCTGCACTGACATATTTCCTATGTGTGTGTTTCTCTTCACCACCATAAGATCCAACATAAGATCCAACCAAATCTGGGGAATTAGAATATAAGACATGGCAGAGTTAGAGGAAAATACTTGTTACCCCACCAAGCATTCAGGAGAAAGCTTCAAAATCCTAAAATGTAATTTTGGTGTCTGTCCTTTTGTCAAATCAGTAAAGTGGACTGTCCAACAAGATCAAGTAAAAGATCATTTATTATGGATCTTAATGTGGTTAAATTAATTATATTCTAAATCACTACTGCAAGGTACTTTATCTTGGAACTTTGCATTAACTAGATTTCCAGCTTGAGGCATTTGATTGCATTGAGCCTATTATTTGACACACTCTATTAGTGCAACCCAGTGGTGGAATTCAACTTTTTTTACTACTGTTCTATGGACGTGGCTTGGAGGGCATGACAGGGGAAGGATACTGTAAAATCTCCAGTCAGCAGTGATATTTGCTGGTTCTCCGAACTGCTTAAAATTTCCACTACCAGTTCTTCAGAACTGGTCAGAAGCTGCTGAATACCACCTCTAGTGCAACCCCATATAGGCAGTTTATAATCTTGGGTTATAATTTATGTTGATTATTCCTTCTGATTTAACTCTGAATACGAATTAAGCTGTATATGAATTAAGATAGCCATAGTAAAAATTTCAATGGTGTATACATTGGAATTCAGCCAAAGATCCTGAAGTTCTTGTAATTAAAAACAGAAGAATATATGGGAAGATTGCAAAGGAAGGACTTTGTAATTTGGAAACCCTTGTAAAAATGTAAGAATGTGGCTGGACAATTATATGATGGAAGCTTTGTCCAGAGACAACCCAAGATCCATTTATCCCAGCAGCTTCCTTCAACAGCGATTGTAAAAACTGAATAACATGTCTGTTGGAGCAGACCAGCCTCTTTGCTCGGGCAATGGTCAAGCCAAACTCATGAGATGCCATCAGGCAGGATATGAAGATAATTGCTCTCTACCATTGTTGGCTTTCATGAACTGACTTATATGCCAATTTCTAGATTTAAAGTATAATCTTTTCAACAACATTAGGAGCATTATTCTTTTATGTAAATTGGTGGCCATAACCACAATGTGTAGAAGTTTTTGCATGGATTAAGAGTGATATAGGAACAAAATGCATCCTAAAAGCTATCTGGGATTACCAATTGTTCAATTTTATTTGGTGAAGTTGGATTCTAATATCAGCTGGATATTAATGTGTGCTCAGAAATTATTTTCTTCTTTTTCACCAGGCATAGTGTAGCATTTACATATGCACCTGGATCTGGATCTAAGCTAGCGACCATCATTACATCTTACATCAAGGCGAATTTTAATGCCTAAATAATATAAACATTGTCTGGTTTTTAATCATGAATTTATCAGCCTCCAATATCTTGGGCAAGCTGGTGTTCTTTGTGATTTTTCCCAGCCCGATGCTGGCTGGTGATAATGCTGGCTGGAGTAATGGCCCAAGATATCTAGAAGCACTTTACTCAGGAAGATAGTTTTTGTGTTATAGGCCAGAGATTTTGTGTTGTAGGCCAGAGATATGGTGGCTCAGTGGCTAAGATGCTGAGCTTGCCGAGGTTGGCAGTTCGGCAGTTCAAATCCCTACCACCTTGTAATAGAGTGAGCTCCTGTTACTTATCCCAGCTTCTGTCAACCTAGCAGTAATGTAAAAATGCAAGTCGAAAAATAGGGATCACTTTGGTGGGAAGGTAACAGTGTTCCGTGTGCCAAACCATGCCAGCCACATGACCATCTTTGGACAGTGCTGGCTCATCGGCTTTGTAACGGAGATGAGCACCGCCTCCTAGAGCTAGAAACGACTAGCACATATGTGTGAGGGGAACCTTTACCCTTTTAAATATTTGGACATTTTTATGGTTTTGCATTCAAGAGTGAGGTGATGGAGAGCACAAGTCAAATATTACAAAAGTTAGCTGATTATTATGTTGTATAGCTGTTTTGTATAGTGTATTCAGCTCTGGATTTCTTGTTTCACAGTAATTATCCATGAATGCCTTTTCTTCTCCCAATCCTACCTGCTGTCTCATGGGACACACAGGCCCTGTCATGTTTCATTTTTTAAAACAACACTGAACATCATACTGAGGCTCCGGGAAGCTGCAGGAACCATTTAATATTTGTCAGGTGGACTTATGGGCAGAGACTTCAATTGCGTCTCATTTCTGTTTTACCCTTTTGTGATTTCCCACAGGAGTTTCCTTTCCTCCATGCAATGCCCTGGCACAAACCCATTGCAGTAGGGGCTGATCAGTTTCCTTGAACGATGGCATAGGTCCAGTGAGCTGAAAAACGTGATTACAATATCTATGGATAAATGTGCAGTTTATTAAACATCATTCCAGTGTCCCAACCACTATTTCTGGTACTTTATCAAAAGACACCCAAAGGAAATCAGTAATAACCACTTGACTGGAATCCATGAACCACTAAAGTGGATAATAAGAATTTTCTTTGGGAGGCAGCCTCTGCTCTGAAGGTGGCATAGCTTGCAAATATATTCAGTTATAAAAACTTCTGCCAAGTTCAAATCTTAAAATGATTGCATGTTGGCACAAACTGGGAAATAGGAAACTAAGACTGAACTTTAACAAATATGCCCTGTGACGATATTGTGTAATGTCCAACAAAGATTCACATGCTTCATTAAGCAGTCCAGGACTTTGGGATGAATGCTGTGGGTAGCAGGAGTTCTTTCATCCGTGTTAAGTTGTAATTGTTGCTTTTTATTTACTGGGCAGATTTCCCAAATCAGACTTCTCAGAATGTCTGGGAGGATCAAAGAGGATTGTGTTTTTGAGCAGAAACCCAACAGTACTTTTACCCACTAGGATCCCAATCCATATCATAAAGAAAAATAGACATTTCTTATAGAATCCTGTAAATTACTTCTGCAAAAATGAAAATTCGGGTCATTTTGGCTTAAGAACAAAACTAACATTTGCCAAGAAACAACTGAACCATACATGCAAACTCAGATCTAACCAAAATGCCCTGTATTGTCTGACATACAGCAAAGACAAAGTGGCACAGGGAAACTTTTATTTACTAGTGATTTCCTCATGATTTTTATAAAATTCAGAATCTATTTGACACATATTTTTTTGAAGTTTGAGACTGGATGCATCAGTTTGATGACACTTCTATCTTACATACTATCTTGAAACTTAGTTTTCACAATTGCTATGTGGTATTAAGCCCCAATAAACAAAAACCTAGTAGTTCTGTGAAAAGAAGAACATTCAGTGTGATTCTTTGGATCCTGACTGCAGTTTTTGTGGATCCACATTTAAAGAAGGGAACCAATTATGGTGGCGGGGGGAATATATAATTAGTTGGATATTTCCCATACGCTATTCAAAATCTTTTCTTTGCTCCAAAAACACAAACTCTTCTTTTTTTAGAAAAAAATGCCATAAATCATAATTTTAATTGCAGAGTAGAGTAGAGTAGAGTACAATAGAATAGAATAGAACAGAATAGAATAGGGAGGGACCTTGGAGGTCTTCTAGTCCAGCCTCCTGCTCAAGCAGGATAACCTATATAATTTTAAATAAGTGACTGTCTAGTCTCTTCTTAAAAACCTCCAGGGATGGAGTGCCCATGATTTCTGAAGGCAAAGCTGTTCCACTGGTTAATTGTCTTCACTGTTAGGACATTTCTCCTTAATTCCAGCTTGCTTCTCTCTTTGATTAGTTCCCAACTATTGTTTCTTGTCTTGCCCTTTGGTGCTTTGGAGAATAATTTGACCCCCTCTTCTTTGTGGCAGCCTCTCAAATACTGGAATACTGCTATCATGTGACCCCTAATTCTTCTTTTCTTTAGATTAGCCAAACCCAAATCCTGCAGCCATTGTTCATATGGTTGAGTCTTATTTGCTCTTCTTTGAACTTTTTTCCAAAGTGTCAACAATTTTTTTGTAGTATGGTGACCAAAATTGATTGCAGTATTCCACGTGTGGCCTTACTAGAGGTTTTATAAACCAGTACTAATACTTCATGTGATCTTGATTCTGTGCCTCTGTTTATACAACCCAGTATTGTGTTAGTATTTTTGGCTGCTGCTGCACATTGCTGGCTCATATTCAAGTGATCATCCACTCGGACTCCAAGGTCCCTCAATAAATGGTTACTGTTTTTGAGCCAGGTCTTGCCTAATCTGTTTCCTGCCTACATGTAAAACTTTGCTTTTCTCCATATTCAAATTCATTTTGTTGAATTGGACCCATTGTTCAAGTTTGTCAAGATCATTTTGGATCCTGCTCTCGTCTTCAGCAGTGTTAGTTATTCCTGCCAGTTTAGTGTCACCTGCAAATTGAATAACAATTTTTCAGGAATAAGGTATCACATCATTTTGATGAGTGCCTTTCTTTATTAGTGAAACTTGTAGCTGAAAACTGATAACCAAAAGGCAGAAAGATATATCTTGTACTGTTTTCCTCTTTCATACATGTTTCCTCTTTGTTGTCATTTTGATGGGATATGTGCCATAGGTATCTGGCAGAAACCACAATATCCCATGTATTATGATGTCATAATGCATGGGATGTTGTGGTTTCTGCCAGATATCTATGGCACAAATGGTTTGAATTATATTGTTTGCATCCTGTGATATAATATAAATGAAGCACAGTTCAAAATTTGTTTGTGTCATGATGTTGTGACATGTGATGACCTACTGACATACATATGTGATTTGGACTTCTCTTTACTCACTTCAGTTTTGCATTTCAGATTTGTAATCTCACTTGAACTATGTGATATAAGTAAAACATTAGCCATAGAGGATTCAAAAGTGTTGTATTTTGACCTCTGATGTATTCTTTATAGGCTGAAAGAAAATGGAGGCCAGGTGCATGCAAGGAAAATAGAAGATCTTTGGGAACTACACCATGACTTTGACATCGTAGTAAACTGCTCAGGCATTGGTTCCCGAAAACTTACAGAAGACTTAGAGATATACCCCACCAGAGGGCAAGTTCTCAAGGTTCATGCTCCTTGGATCAAGCACTTCATTCGTGATGGTGATGGTCTGACCTACATCTATCCAGGGATACACAATGTAACATTAGGTGGGATAAGAGAAAAAGACAACTGGAATTTGTCCCCGGATCCCATTATCAGCAGAAACATATTTGACAGATGTTCTGCACTTGAGCCTTCCCTTCGGACAGCTGAGAATATAAAAGTGAGAGTGGGCCTGAGGCCCTCTCGGTCAGCTGTGAGAGTACAGAAGGAGGTCCTGACTCACAAGCATGAGAAGTTGCTGGTGGTTCACAATTATGGCCATGGGGGAGGTGGTTTTTCAATACACCGGGGTACTGCCAAGGAGGCAACTCAGCTGGTTAAGGAGTGCCTTGAAACCCTGGCAATACTTGGGTGTAAAGCAAAACTGTAAATAGGAAAGAAACATTTCTCTTTTGATCCAGTAGTCTGGTAGAACTAGGATCTTGGGTGCGATGTAACATCTGGAGGAATGTCATCCAGCTGATTTTATGTCAGTCACTTATGGCAATTGCTCAGTGCTTGTGGTCCTCTTAGGAAAACATCAAGCACTAAGACCGAAGGGAAGAAGGACCACCTACTAGACTTAGAACTTTCAACTTTTTACAGCTAATTCATGGGAAGCAACCACCCCAGTTGTATATGTAGGTTTGCGCTGTTGTGCAGTTCATCTGTGGATATGGAGGTGACTCTTCAGTCCCAATCTGGAAATGCAGACTCTAGTCCAATGATGTAGACTCTAGGGCTACATCATTGCAATAACTGCGGCTGTTAATTCTATGTGTTAATTCTATTCATGGTTTTCTATCTGGCTCCAAAGCCTATGCAGACTTTATAGTTCCTTATTACTCATTTATCAGGAAGACTTTTTTATCCATTATAGCAGGGGTGTCAAACACGTGTTGTCAGGGTGGTATCATGTGACATATCGAGACTTTTCCCCCCTTTGCTAAACCGGGCGGGGGTGGGGCCAGCATTCACGGCCTGCAGGCTTGCATCTGGCTTACTGGCCATGAGTTTGGCACTCCTGCATTATAGGTATAGCATTTTCACTTTTAATTTTCCTGTTGTGATTGGGCAATGGGTTTGTGGATCATTATCTAAGGAAAAACCAGATTTATCCCATTTTAATCCAGATTTGGGAAGCACTGGGTTAAAGTGTTGAATTAGGAATAGGGAGGAACTAATTTCAGCTCCACCATTAATCATGGCAATTCATTAGGGATTTTGGCTTGATCATGTTCATTCCCAGCTCAGCCTAGCTAATTGGGGAAGAAGGGAGAAACAAGTTTTCTGTATGCTCCCAAGAGCTCTTGAACGAAAGGAAGGAAAGACATGAAAGAAGTGAATAAATATGAAGGGAGATAAAAAGACTTCTTGCTGGGCTGAAACTTTGCTGAAACAAGAATGGTGCTAGTTTGTTGACTTTCTTCAAGTCCTTGCTTGATTCTTTGGCCTTCAAGCTCAACCAGAAGTTCACCCTTCCTGTGCCTTTTGCTGGCTCTATTTATCTCCAGCACCTGTTAATAACTGTTAATAAATATGGCAAGATGCCATATGGGATTTGGGACCCTATACTCAAATACTGCTGGATTAGCAGGCACCAGTTGGGAAAGCTGCTTCACCAATTTAAGTCATCACCTGGTTGCTGAAATCATCAAGAGATAGGCATTTAATCCAAATATGCTGAATGATCTTGCTTGCGTATTCAAAATGTTTTGTCAAATTCCTACGACGGAGGAAAATACCGTATGTATATGGCAGTTTGAATTTTATTACCAAATATTGTATTTTAATATTCATACATAATTGACTGCATTAGGTAATCAGTTACAGCTTACATTTAGAAATATGCCATGATCTTGGTCAAGGCTGGTATCAGTGAAATAAAATGTACTTGTGATGGCTTATCTTTTCTATCTGCACATTTTTTCTCCTTCTACCAGAAGAGGGCAGTATTGGATCAGTCACTTTTTTGGCTATTCTTCAAAATTTACCCACTGTGTTTTTCCTGCATTTCCTCCCCTCCCCCCCCAAAAAAAGAAAAGGTGTCCCAGGAAGGACACCTTAAAGTAACCATCTCTTATTTAAACAGACACCCCCATGGACCACAATAGACCACAGTATATCAGAAATGTGTGTTGTGTTAGGTGTAACATATCTGGGATGAAATGCCACCTGGCTGTTAGAGTGCAGCAAAAAGACCGAGAAAACCTAACTCTTGATTGCTGTCTAGTGATCTGGATTTTTGCAGATGAGAACCAGTAACCTATTCTTTGCTGGGACTTTCAGAATGGGACTCTCTCATTTATTCTCTAGTGAGCTTGTTGTTATTCCAACATAGAGCTCTTGGGCAATTTATGAATAGAAGAAGGTGGAAAAAGTTGAAGGGTAGGCCATGAGGTCAATGTAATGTCTTCCATTAAAGTCAACCTTTACAATGCCAAACTGCACCTTTGCTCTACCTCCACCAGAGTTGAATCTGACTCCTTTGCCTACATTTTGGATGGTAGCGGGGACTTCAGCAAGACCAGTAGAAGTGGGGACTTGTCTGCATGGGGAGAATTTGTGGAGTGTGTGACATGGCAAAATCAATAGCACTTAGACTTATATTTCACTTCAGAGTGCTTTACAGCTTTCTCTAAGCGGTTTACAGAATCAGCATGTTGCCCACAGTGATCTGGCTCCTCATTTTACCAACCTCTGAAGGATGGAAGGCTGAGTCAACCTTGAGCCTGCTGAGGCTCGAGCTCCTGGCAGCTGAATTAGCCTACAATAATACTGCATCCTAACCACTACGTCGCCACGGTTCATGCATATAGATGTATGCATGAATGAATTTTAAAGCATTGAACTCTAGCTAAGAAAGAACAATGCTTTATCTTACCAGTTTTTGCTTCCATCACTGCCATTTGGCTGCTTTTATAAGGGAGAAATCAATAAGGTGTATGCTGATCTCGATGTAACAGCTGACATTGCTTTATGGAATCATTAGTTAAAAGATAGCAACTAGCTTACTGAATCTAAGGCTATTACTTGGATGGGCTGCAGTACTCCAGATGACTGGAGCAGCACTTTTTTTAAAAAGTACCTTTATTACCATCTAGTGGTTATTCAGATTTTTCTTCATTATATGGCTATTCAGATTGAATGCCTTGAATAAATGGGATATACAAAGCCATGTAAAATAGACACTGTATACGTACTGGTTGTTATTCTTCCTCTAAGCAACTCAGAGCGAGGGGGGAGAGAGATAGAAAGAGAGAATGAGAATATCTCACTTAACTTCATGGACTTTTTTCTGAATCAGCATCAATAGAATTCTCTTGCCAAAATGCTGTTTTTCCTTCTTAACATTTTTCAGAGAAAGGTTAGGCTGAGACAGGTATTTCTCTTAAATATGTTTTTCTTGACTTGACAAAGGAACTATTTGAAATTGATGAAGCTGCCTGGGGAAGAAGAGTGCCAGCATTTCTCCATCTAGAATACCTGAGAGGCCAAGAAGGCTATTACAAATTTGATGGCCACTTTAATGCAGAATTTCCTGATTGAAAGATAATTGTTTCCTCTGACAACCAAATGCTGCTTTCTGAGATCTTGGAATTTGCCTTGACTGAACACCAGAAATGCAACTTTGAAGGGATTCAGCAAGAACGATGGGGTTCCAGGCATCCTTTGGGGGTGATGGTCCTGGACCTGCATCTTTTCCAGCTCAAAAGATGTAGAGATGCTATCAGAAAAAGGGCTGCTGCTGCTATTTAACCATATTTACATTTGTCTCAGGAAATCTCATTTTGATTGAGATGAACAGAAAGCCTTCAAACCGAAGGAATTAATGCATGCTAGCAACCGCATTTCAAAACCAGACCCTGGTAGCTGCAAGTCTTAATAGGGTTTTCATTGTAAGCATGTGCATTGATATTCTTAAAGCAGAGTCAACAAAGGGAGCAGGAAGGGGGTTCAGTTAACTTCATTAAAATTCCATGTGTGATGAGAGAGAACTCTTTAAATTAGTTACTCCCTGGTTTAGCAGATGGGGATCAGCCCCTAGGGGCAGAATTGGCAAGGCTTGTTAGGCAGGAGATAGATCTGTTTTTGGAATGGGAGGAGATGGTGTTTTTTTGCATCCCGGGAAGAAAAAATGCTACCTCCATAGCAGATTTCAACTCTTCTCAACATTTCTGGTAAATCTTAGACAGAAGGTAAATTATAAGCAGCCAGGCAGTTTGGTTTGGCTCCCTTCATCCCCCGCCCCAGCATTTCCATTGCTCTGGGGATTGTCTTACTGTATTTGCTGGCTGGATGATTAAAAACAAGTTAGAAATCATTAAACTGCCCCAAAGAAATATACAAATAACATTTTCTCTGTTTCTCAGAAGCTTATCAAATGGAAAATAGTAAGAGAAATGGGAGTGAAGAGGCATAAGATAAATATCATTTGCTATTTATTCTTATTTGATTGCAGATCATGTATGGGAGATGTAGCATGGTCTGCAATAACTGGATAACCATTTATGGAACTCCTACTGTATCACCATTTCCCCAGCAAATGAATAGCGTAGAATAGAATTCTTTATTGGCCAAGTGTGATTGGACACACAAGGAATTTGTCTTGGTGCAAATGCTCTCAGTATACTTAAAAGAAAAAATACATTCGTCAAGAGTCAAGAATCATAAGGTACAACATTTAATAATAGTCACAGGGTACAATAAGCAATCAAATCATACCAGGAAACAGTCAATATAAATTGTAAGGATACAAGTGACAAAGTTATAGTCATACAGTCATGTGGGAGGGGATGGATGATAAGGAGTGATGAGAAGATTAATAATAATAGTCGGGCAGACTTTGTTAATAGTTGGACAGTGTTGAGGGAATTATTTGTTTAGCAGAGTGATGGCATTGGGGAAAAAGCTGTTTTTTTGTCTAGTTGTTCTGGTATGCAGTGCTCTATAGCATCATTTTGAGGGAAGGAGTTGAAACAGTTTATGTCCGGGATTTGAGGGGTCTGTAAATATTTTCACAGCCCTCTTTTTGACTCATGCAGTATACAGGTCCTCGATTGAAAGCAGGTTGATAGTAATTGTTTTTTCTGCAGTCCTAATTATTCTCTGAAGTCTATGTCTGTCCTGTTGGGTTGAAAAACCAAACCAGACAGTTATAGAGGTGCAGATGATAGATTCAATAATTCCTTTGTAGAACTGTAGAGCAGCTCCTTGGGCAGTTTGAGCTTTCTGAGTTGACGCAGAAAGAACATTCTTTGTTGTGCTTTTTTGATGATATTTATGATGCTTAATAATGCTTAATATCAGGCCTTTCCCTCCTTACACAGTTGGGAGGGACACCAATCCACAAGGGTGATTGCTATAAAACTCCATGTAATACCACCCAACTCTATACAAATCATACAGGCAGATTTGAATCATTGTGTCCCTTCTGCACCACAAAATCATTGCATAAGGTAATCTTCAAGGAGAAAACCAGAGAGCTGTTGAGGTGATAACAATGCAGAATGGGACAAGTCAGCGCCGCCGAATCTCCATGGCCAATTCAGCCACAGGACAACTTGCGCCAGGACAATTCAATGATTCAATTTAATTATTTAAAATAATGTAAGAATTATTTTTTGTCATTCATATTTCATTTCATCCCTCCCTCCTTTGGCATCCTTTCCTTAATTATTCTATTCCACTATTTCTTCTATATTAATGCTACTCTTCTCCCACACTGAGTTGCCTTGTGGTGAGTTGGCCGTGGCAAGTAGTCATAGAACTGCAACAATGGCATCAGTGGGACATGTTTCATGACATTGCTGCCCCCCCGCCCCCCCAAAAAAGCTCTTAGAAAAATGGGTTATGTATGCATATATTTGAACATCAAGTAAGCTGATGAAACTATCCTGTATTGGGTGTTTTTTTTATTTTATTCATCAACATTTTGAATACAGTGTATTGTCAGGGCATATCATTTACAGAAAAGCAAAGAAAGAACAAAAAGGAATATTAAGATACATACTAATAACAATAGTAATAGTGTAACAACTAGATTTCTCTTTATATTAGCTTATTTGTAGTTCTGTTGGTTATATTGGCATATTTATAATTATAAACCATCTTTATATTTAGTTCATACATAGCAACAATCTTTCTTCATCTAATTTCTACCTCTTATCTCTAACGATTCATAAAATCTACTCCATGTTACGTAATATTCTGTATCTTCTTTGTCCTTTATTTTTAATGTCAATTTATCCATCTCTGCACAGTCTAATATTTTCCAAATTATTAATTTGAAACCAGCCTGTATTGACTAACATCTGTGGCACTGCATGTGATTATCTCCTTATCAACAAAAGCGAGATATGAGACACTTTTCCAGAAGACACAGCAGAACTTTTGGCAATCCTCCAGGAATAAGATGAAAAGCAAAAGAGAAGATGTTGGGAACTGCCTAATTTTGGCCACCACTGATCATAAAAATTCCCCTCATTGAAGAGAGAGTTCCTGCCATACACCACCTATCAGTAGAGAAGCTATGACAAGGAAAACACTTCATAGGAAAGTGTTCACTTGTCATGTAATGGAGACCATGAGATTCAGTGTGACTTGCATTCTTTCTCAAAGGGATTCCAGACTGCTTGGTTTTCTACTTTCATAATTTCCAGGCTTTTGGCAGAATAGCTGGGTATTCTGGGAGTTTTGTGTTCCCAATACATCTGTTTATTTTGTAAGGTGGACACAGCAGTTCCCTCTTGCCTTATTTTTTCTTCCAGCCAAAACATGAGGAAATTTATCAGTCCCTTTTGGTCCTTTTTTTTCTTATTAAAGAACTATCTCCTCTGCTTCCACCTTCTCTTTAGTGCTTCTAGGGGGAAGTTATCATCACAGAAGGAGCAACTGAAATCTCTTTTTTTGGATTCTAGAGCAATGAACACATCAGATTATCTCCCATGTTTATACTTTATACAGAGTCAGAACAGAGAGTTTTTGGACACTGATTGCATGTCATCCTTAAGCCATAAAATGAAGCCATAAACACTGGGTTGCTGCCTTTCCTATTTTTAATCAGTTGCAAAATTACAATGTAGCATCTGGTGTGTGTGTGTGTGTGTGTGTGTGTGTGTGTGTGTGTGTGTTGGGGGCTCAGTGGCTAAGACGTTGAACTTGTTGATCAGAAAGGTTGGCAGTTCGGTGGTTCGAACCCCTAGCCCCACATAACGGAGTGAGCTCCTGTTACTTGTCCCAGCTTCTGCCAACCTAGCAGTTTGAAAGCATGTAAAAATGCAAGTAGAAAAATAGGGACCACTTTGGTGGGAAGGTAACAATATTCCATGCGCCTTCGGCGTTTAGTCATGCTGGCCACATTACCCGGAGATGTCTTCAGACAGCGCTGGCTCTTTAGCTTTGTAATGGAGATGAGCACTGCCCATTAGTGCCAGAAATGACTAGCACCTATGTGGGAGGAGAAACTTTACCGATACATACAAAATTGTAGATGATACCATGGAAGACCACTAGATGGCATCAAAGTGCTGTTTCCTATTCTTCTTGCTGCCAACTAGTGATCATCCAAATTTTTGCTGCCCAACAAAACAGTAATAGCTCTGACTCCACAGATTTTTTTTTTTTTTCAACTAGCTGCTCCCTACCAAGAGACGAAGCTTGATAACTTACTCAGAGTTCTGTTCTTTTGACTTTTCCCCTCTTCCCTTCCTTGATCACAGCAGGAGATATGGGTGTGAATGAGGGCATTTTATTTGCCTGCATTATTTAGTTCTTTTAAAATCAGACTGGAATTCCTGGCTGTCAAAGTAGATCTAGTAGCACCCTTTCAGAGTCTCCCTATCATAGCATTGGTAGTCCCTGTGTTTTTTACAACAGTGAAAGAAGCTGTTATTTGCCATGGAATCTTTAATAACAACATCCGTGTTGTCAGTTAAGGCCAATGAATGTATAAAGGAGGTTTCTGGGCACTTCCTGCATCTCTTCTCTCCCTCCTCAGTTTGCTAAGTGTGTGTTTGTGTGCTGGTTCACAGCCAGAAAAGCATTTATTCTAGTCTGAATGGGAAAGATGAAGAGAGGCACAGAGCAGCTTTCAAAAAGAGCAGTTTGTGCACCCAAAATTCTAGCCTGGCTTTTATTTTACAAAGTATGTGTGCAGATTTAGAAGATTGTGTGCAAGCTCAAAACTGTTGTGGGTTGGCAGAGGCAGAGGAGAGGGGGAGAAGGAGGAAGAAATTTCACTATATCTGCTCAAACTTCTACCCTAACTAATCAATTGGAGTGATGTGCTATGGAACAGCTTATTTTCTATGAACAGCTTTTCTGTCCCAGTCTGAGGGTTGGGGAACGTGTGAGAGAAACAGAGAAAGAGCATGATGAAGTGTGATGAAACTGTTTGATGGTCCATGTTACTCTGCATTCATCATTCCCCTCCCCTCCCACATGCTCCTCCTCCCTCAAACATCTATGCAACTAACTGAAACGTCATGAGACAATTCTGAAAATATTGACCTGTTGTAAACAATCAGGTTCAATTTAGAATGTGTCAATAAACAGAAGTGTTGGTGCAGCTATAATGAATAAAATGTAAGCTGCCACAGTTAGATCTATAGATTAGCTGCTTCTTCCTGAGTTGTGCTGAATGAGAAGCAGTGATTCTTCTTGTATGCACCCTTGGCACGCTGGTTCAGAGAAAATCCTTCTGGGCTAAAGATCTAATTATTGGGACAGTCTGTCGCAATGCCAAATGACCTTTTATTCAAAGAAATAGTGGTTTAAAATATAGCTGTAGCTTGTTTTGAAGCTAAAATGCTATAGTGATCTATTCTGTGGGATACACTAGCCTATACAACTGTCTGTACTGGAGAAGGAGAACGGTGCTAGTCTACGATGGCAAAAAACAAAACAAAACAAAAACAAAACAGAAAGAATTGGCAATCCACTTCTGATCAATGTATTTTATCAATGTATTCTGATCAATGTATTTTTTGTGAGCTTTAATACAATTTGTTATAGTTGGAAAAGGTGCTACCAGACTTCTAGTTTTCTGTACTGGAGAAGTAGGAGTTATTTCCACTGCATAGCTTATTTAGTTATTTATTTGTTAGCTTTACAGTGCAACCTTTCAATCAGGAGTTAAAAACAGGGTTCATAGTGTTCCCTCTTATTTCACACTTTTTTACACTGCAGCAACCATATGAGATGAGCTGGGCTGAGAGAGAATAACAGGCCCCAAATCACCTGAGGTCAGTCTTTTGAGGGCTGTCCAGACAGGAAACCAGATCATGAGTATAATGCTACCTTTATGGTAAAATTACAGTAACAGAATCTTGCCAATCTGAAAACATTTTCTCTTTCTCCTGTCCAGAGGTCGGATTCAAATTTCTTAACAACTGGTTCTGTGGGCATGGCCTAATTTGTGGATGTGGCTTGGTGGTCATGTGACTGGCTGGGGGTGGCTTGTATGTAAATATTATAAATATTTATGTAAATACTGATTTTTTTTTTATTAAAAAAAGAGCAACTTTTACCCAAAATTAGGCAAAACAGGCAGGCAGATTGAGTTGCTCACAGAATCACAAATTCACTTAGAGATCTATGATTTTGCAATCTGCTACCTGAGTCTGCACTGAAAAACAGAAGCTTCAGCCCTAGAAGGTTCAGCTCTGCTTTTAGATTAGCTAGAAAGCAAGAAATCCAAGATTTCCTGCTTTCTAGCTAATCTAAATCTCCCAGCACAGCAGAACAGCTGATGGTCAGGGATAAAAAAAAAGGAAAAATAGCAACTTACCAAACACAGGCAAGTTTGATGGCAAGCATGCCAGGAAAGGAGTGACTGGGCGGGAAGGGAAGGGATGGGGCCAGCCAGTGGCACGATTTGCCAGTTCTCCGAACTGGGCAGAATCATAACAACCGGCTCTATAGAACTGATCTGACCAGGTAGAATCCCACCCCTACTCCTGCCTTTATTTTCAAGAGAATCAGAAGACCCCCATTTCCCCACTCTCTTAGGCTCAGATTTCTTTTAAGCCCCGGTCTCACTGCACTTACGGATGCAAAGAGGATGTAAAACGTTAAAAAAAGCTTGCCACCCATTGGAAAACGCTATGCATCCGTTGTGTACTCACTGCATATATGTTTCATACACTCTATCTGTCGAGCATCCGTCCACTGCGATTTCATCTGCGCAAGAAGTTTTGAGCTGCACAAAACTTTATGAACGGATGAACTTTCCGCTGCGTACAATGTACATCCGCGACATATATGGGCAACAAACATTCTATGTCCGTTATCATCTGTTAAACGTCTGCTGTATCCTCTCTGCATCCTCTGGCCATCCCCTCAACTCAGATCCGCTGCAGCTGAAAACAGAAAGAGGGAGGAAACAAAAGGTACACAGAACGTCTACACAGCGTTAGTAACATGGAAATAGAAAGGATATAAGCATATGCATCTCGTATTTAAGTATTCAAAACGGACAAAATGTTTGTATCTGGGATGTATTTCGTATATTTAGGATGTCTCTAGTATATGTCTAGAGTATGTAGAAGAACACCTAGCAGACAACCGATATTTTCTATAAAAAGGGAGAGAAAATCATCTGGATCGCTGGGATGGTAGACCATACAGTCCCACTATGGTTGCACTGGAGGTTTATCTATCCCACAACTATCCTTATCTATTCCACAAGCATGCAAAGGCTTAACCATTTTTTCAAAGTTTTCACCAACACTTTATTAAGTAAAAAAAATGAACCAAGTAAACTAAGTGTCTTAAGCAAAGATAACCTTTATTAATAACTGTCTTAAGTAAACTGTATGACTTTATTAAAAAAGCAAAATGAACCAATTAAACTGTATTAAGTGTCTTAAGCAAAGATAAATTTTATTAAACAAGTAAACAACTTGTTTAATAAAGTATCTGAGACTATTCTGAGTCAGAATAGACTATTCTGCGTGCGTGCTGCATCCTTTTATATCTGCGGAGTGGACGCAGTTCATACCCCCCGCATGCGCAGTGAATGCTTTGCATCCGATATACATCCGCACGGCATCCCCTTTGTTTCCTATAGGCATACGTGATGCATCCGCTTCATCCGCTATGCATCCGCCCCTTCCGCTCTGTGTCCGCTTCGAAATTCTCCCCGGAACCCCTTCGGAGGTGTAATCCGCTTCCATCTGCCTTCTTATGCTAGGCTTCTGATGAACATCCGTTTAACATCCCCGCTACATACTACCCACGTCTGTTCTTTTCCGTTCTGTTTATGCAAATTTTCGCCACTTTTTGGAGTGAATGAAAACGGATGGAGCCACCCCTGAAATTTTGCTCGTCCGCTGTGTCCATTATGCATACATTTTGCGTCCATTGGCCAGTGGGACCTAGCCTTTAGCATCCTGTTTGTGATCTTGGCTGCAGCTCTTCTTCCTGTCTCCCAAGGTTATTCTTATAGCTACATTCTTATAGCCCAATCGGTTGGGAAATTTTAAGTGTGGCTGGTTGAGGTATTCTGGAAGTTGAAGTCCACAAGTCTTAAAGTTGCCAAGCTTGGGCATCTTTGTTATAGCCTATTATATCTGACCAGTTTATCTTTGCCCATGATCAAGAGGGCTTCCTTCCTCTATTGTGCCTATGGGCTCATTTGTTAGAAATGAAAGATTTTGAAGGAAAGAAAGGTTGGTAATCCTACTATGGAATGGTAAATGGAAATTTTCCACTAGCAATACTCATGGGTATAGCTGGAAGTCTCCACATTGCCCTCTGTGGCCTTGGGCAGTTTGGGAGGATGAGGATACACATGAATTAGAAGATTGACAGGATGTTTGAGATAGCTTTTCTTGGTTGTTTTGTGTAACCAGCCTTTAAAACTGATTTCTACTGTTATCAGAGGTGTCTGCAAAAAGCCAAGATACAGCCAAGATAGTGTGATTGAGAGTCTGTGATGCACATAAAGGACAGTGGAAGTTTGACTGCACTATTGTGGCTGCCATCTTTGATTATTTTTTTTTTTGCTATATCCTGCAGATTGCCCCACCCCCCATCTTCCATCCAAACAAAGCATTGTCCCATTTGCCTGATTTTTTTTAGGAAGCATTTTTACTAGCTATACCTTTCTGACAAAAGAGACAGTAATCATGCTAGATCAAACCTTTTAAGTTTTTAAAATGCTATTGATTGTTCTATTATTCACCCTGTATTGTGCATTTGAAAAATAATAATTAGAGCACTTTGGTAAATGGTGCAAGGGTATGTGTGAAGTTGACCATATAAAACCTTTGCATTTCATAGGATTTTCTTCCTTTCTTTCAATTCACACTAAGCCTTTTCATTTCAGACTTGATTGCACTCCTCCATCCACTTATCCCACATTAGTTGCAGTTAAATTGCCTTGAGCTGAGGGGATTACCCTGCTGCCAATCGAATCCAGCCTGGATGTATGGCAGCTACCTTGGTTCTTGGGGAAATTATTATTTTTTTTGATTTCGCAATGACAGGACTTGCATCTCTTGAATTTAAATCCTTCCCCAGCCTTAATCTCCCCCTCTATGGCTTTAAGCCAGTCTTTTTTTCCCCCATTGATCATAATTTTGAATTTGCAAAAGAGAAATAATAATAATAATAACTGATGGCCAAAGGGCAGAAGCTCAAAGACTGTGTAAATGCCTTAATTCTTAATGGGGCAGCTGTCACAACATTTTCTGACTATGACTACAAAAAACACTTTCTCAATTACTTTCCCATTTTCAGATGAGAAATCCATGAAAAATGCTCCATAAGCCCTCAAACAGGCAATTTAAAACAAAGAACAAGGGAAACTCTGAAAATCCCACTCTTATTTATTTAGTGTATAGCAAATACATGGACTTATAGTGTCAGCATTCCAACTAACAAATTCCAGTCCAATAAACTCTGAGGCAAGCATTTCCTCAAAGTTCCATTTTATTAGAATTGTCATACTGGAAGCCATTTTTTTTTAATTTGGAAGCTTCAAGGCTGCCATATAGTGGTTTAGATGTTAATGTCCAGGATGGGGGAATTCAGAGTGTGATGGAGCTGACCATCGAAAGGCTGAAAGCGTTTTCTTGATGGTAGTTGAGTGCTCTTTCACACTTGGGGCTTTAGAAGGCCTGTTTTGTTTACCCATTGCCATACATTTAGAGAACCAGGAATTCTACAAAGATGTCTGACTGCCAACTGTCGTTAACTGCCAATTCTTCAATGTACTGTAATCTGGCTGCCGATTGTTGCTAGATGTTTGGTTCACACTACCCTGCTATCCAAGGTGCACCACGAGGAGGTGAACTAGCATCACACCCCAAATCCCATTCTATGTTCTCCTTATAGGTGTGATAAGGCCTTCAATAGCCTCAGGCAAATAAAGCTATTGCCAATACAGAATGTGTAAGATAAAGTAATTTTTCACAATGGTTCTCAGAAAGTATGAAAATATAACTGTGACTCAGCTTTTTCATACTTTCTGAGAACCATTGTGAAAAATTACTTTATCTTACACATTCTGTATTGGCAAATGCAGCGGATGAGCAAATTTTCCATCCATTGTTATCCGCTCTCAAAAGTGCCCCAAATTTGCATAAAGAGAACGGACAACAACGGAAAGGAACGGACGTGGGGAGGACGTAGCGAGGATGTAAAGCGGATGCTCAATGGAAGCCTAGCGGATGGAAGTGGATGGAAGCGGATGACATATCCGCAGGGCTTCCGTGGGAGAACAGCAAAGCGGTAGCACAACGGAAGGAGCGGATGCAGAGCGGATGCCGAACGGATACAGCGGATGGATCACGGATGCCTAGCGGATGCCTAGTGGATGCAAAGCGTTCATTGCGCATGCGGGGAGGATGCATTGCGTCAGCCCCGCAGATATAAAGGGAAGCAGCTCGCAAGCAGGTCACCATTCAAAGGAAAGACCTGCTGCCAGACACATCTTCAGCCAACAACCATGGGGAAGAAGAGGAAGCCTGTGCCTACTCCTGCCAGCCCTGGCAAGAAGGACAGGACCACCATCCCACCCCCTGGTGCTGACTCTGCTTCTGCTGCTTCTTCTGCTGCTGGTGCTGACTCTGCTGGTGCTGCTCCTGTTGCTGGTGCTTCTGCTGGTGCTGACTCTGCTGCCGGTGGTGGTGGTGGTGCTGCTGCTGCTGGTGGTGGTGTGGTGGACCAGCCCCTAGAACCTCAAAGCCCTGCTGATGAGGGCCCAGAAGGCCCTGCCAGAGGGAAGAAGAGGCATTCGCGAGAAAAGGGGGAGAGGAGACAGTACTCCATTGCAGAGGAACATGAGGAGGAGGTGCTCGAATGCCTGAGGGAGAACGAGTACCTCTGGAGGAAGGGACACAGGCTCTATCGAGACACCAAGCAGAAGCAGGCGGCTTGGAGAGAGAAGGCGGAGAGCCTGGGCTACACTTTGGATGTCCTCCTGGGGTGGTGGAAGCACATGCACACCTGGTACAGGAAGCTGCACCTGAGGAAGTCTGGCCAGGCCGTAGTCAAGCTCACCGACTGGGAGACCTATGTCATGGCAAAGTGCAGCTTTCTGGAGGGTGAGCCCCTCTGTCTACCCTCACTCTCAGGCAGCCCACAGAGAGCCAGTCCTCTTCTGGCCAAGAGTCAGCTCCTGTGTCTAGGCAGGTATCGTTGGAGCGCCCCACGATGGAGACTCCCCCGACAGCTGCACTCCCCGTGCCGAAGCACATGGAGGATCCCCTGACACAGATGGAGCAAGAAGAGGCTGCTGCCACCAGAGACCAACTCACACCCACACCCAGCTCCACCTCCACAGAAAGCAGGCAGAGAGGCAGACCGGAGGGGCAGAGCCACACTGTCCTCTTGGAGATCAGGGACACCATCAAGAGCAGCGTAGATCTCCTCTCTCAGCTGGTACACTTCGACATACCATCCTCTAACCATCCTCTTTGCCTTGGACAACCTGGGTCTCAGCCGCTCCACAACTTTGTCAAACATGGCTGGTGGCATCCTCATGAAGTGCTGGAATGCACGAGTGTCTTCGTTCCTCAGCTCCACCATCAGCTTGTCATACAGTCCATACTCGACTCTTCTCGCAATCCATCTTCGGACCCACACACTTCTTGGACGCCTCCTTTTCCTTGCGTAGAACAGGTGAAAGAGCTTGAAGAGGGCTTTGCACTGTTGTAGAATGATGGCGGCTACCAAAAGGAGTGTGCGACGATCCATGGTGGAGATGACTGGATGCTTGGAAGAGCAAGAGCAAGAGCAAGGCTGAAGAGGTCTGCTCACCAGGGCTGCTGGACTGAAAGTGAGATCCAGGTGATTTCCTCCCCCTTTTTATAGGAAACATAGGTTTTCCACTAGGTGTCCTTCTGCATCCTCTAGACATCCTCCAGACATCCTAAATATCCGAGATACATCCCCTATACGAACGTTTTTTCCGTTTTAATGCTTTATATGCGAGCTGCATCCACTTACATCCTTTATGTCCGTGCTACTAACGTTGCATGTCCATTCCACGTCCGTTTTGCTTCCTCCTTCTTTCCGTTTTCCGCTGGAGCGGATGCGAGTTGCGCGGATGCCGAGCGGATACAGCGGACGTGTAACAGATGTAGAACGTTTGTTCCCTGTATATGTAGCGGATGTAGAACGGATGCGGCGGAAATTTCATCCGCTCAAAAAGTTTTGTGCAGCTCAAAACTTTTTGAGCCGATGAAATCTCAGTAGACCCATGCTGGACGGATAGAACGTATGAATCACGCACGCAGTGAGTACAGAACGGATGCATTGCGTTAACCAACGGATGGCAAGCGTTTTTCTCTGTTTTACATCCTCTTTCCATCCGTTGGTGCAATGTGACATGGGCTTTAGTAGAAAAGAAGATGATGGGCTAAGTAATTCTTGCTCCAATCTAGCAGAGATCCTTATTGATGCAATTAGCATTTTGCCAGAATCTCGTCGCAACCGATGGAGGTGGGAGCATCAGCTTCCTACTTCTGTTGATACTGGCCCTACTGGAGAACGGACTACGGTGAATATGAGACTGAAATCTTTTGTGATATCAGTGAAAGCTTTTGCTGAAGCAAGATATGCTTATGGGGAACTCCATGTTAAAAAAAAAAGTCTGACTGTGAGGAACTCAACTAAGATTGTAATGATGAATAGAGTGATTTTTAAAAAGTGAGATCTGAACAATAGGCTGGCTTGCCCAACTGATGGGACATTCAATCCTTTTCTCTGACTTCATTTCCACTGCTGTGTGTTGAAGTGAGCAATGAAGTTGAAGGACAGGGACATAAATGCATGTGTACCACCAAGATTTGCTTCCCTCTGATAACAATACAAATTGTAGGAAGGATGAAGAAGCATAAGGATTTTTTAAATAACACACTGGGAAAGAGCCTTAAGGTTATTTCCTGTGAAATGTACTCTCTTTAAAAGTATTTTTAAAATACTGTTGCATATTTTTTTTGCATTTTTCTTTATTACTATTCCCTTTCAGCTTTTCCTGGTTAAATGTCTCTTTCCATTCAAGCATGTGCCAACTGTAAAAATATTTATAGGTATAACAAAAGGCAAGCTAAAAGATTACTCTATTGAAGTTTGTCATTAGGATAACTAGTTCAGCATTTTATTCAACTGCATAGAGCTTTTTCTGAGCTCCATTTGGAAATTTGAGTTTGATTCTTTGCCATGCAAAAGATACCTTGTGGTTTACCTGGAAGGTGTTGGTAATCCTGTGGTCTATTAGTGTCATCATTGTCAGTTGCTGCAGAAAACAGATTTGGTCACTATCTGTTGGTCAATCTGCTCCGGTTAGTCAAGAACAAATTTGAGAGAACTGTTCTCTGAGAACAGTTTTGTGTAGTGGTTAAGGTGGTATCTTAGAAAGTAGGACAGGGGTCGCCAACCTTTTGGACCTCAAAGACCACCAAACTCATTATTTTAAATCCTGCGGACCACTAATGTGAATTTTGACTGATGTGGCTTGTTGACATTGGTGGGAGGGAAAAGGAGAGAGAGAAAGATCTGATCTAACCTCGGAGGGCTGGTGATGTTCTCTGTGTCTGTCTGTCTCTGTCTCTCTTTCTCTTTCTCTGTCTCTGTCTCTCTCTTTGTCTCTGTCTCTGTCTCTGTCTCTCTCTCTCTCAAACACACACACACACACACACACACACACACACACACACACACACACCTCCAAGGCAGCCCCATTCCTAGTCTGCTTTGAGCTCCGTTCTCAGGCTGCATGCCAGGAAAGCAGCAGAAACCTTCTTTCTCTCCCCCCCAAACTCCACCAGAAATGAGTCTTTGCTGGCTCAGCCTCTTAGAGCGGGATGCCTTTCAGGGTCCCAAAGACTCATTTCTGGCAGAGTTTGGGGAAGAGAAAGAAAGACTTTTGCTGCTTTCTTTGCATGCAGTCAAAAGCGGAAGAAGAAAGAAGCGGAAGGAGCAACCCGGTGGCCAAGCAAGTTCCCCCCTCTGCTCTTCCCCCGCCCCACTATCTCATGTTGTTTCTAATGCAAGTGACGCAAGCCTTGTGTTCCCATAGGCCATGTGGGTGGTGCAGCCTTGTGTTCCCCAGCAGCCTGGATTAATTTATTTGGGGGATGCTTTGGGGGTGACATTTCTCTGTGGAGCATCAAAATTTTCTCACAGACCACCAGTGGGTTGCCACCCACTGGTTGGTGACCGCTGAACTAGGAGATCGTGAGTTCTAATCTTACTTTAGGCTTAAAAAAAACCAGCTGGGCTATGGTCTCAACATTTTTCTGAGCCCAACCCACCTCATAGATGGTTGTTGTGAGAAAAATAGTAAGAGAAAGGACAATTAGTATGCTTGCCACCTGGAGTTGTGTGTGTGTGTGTTTGTGTCTGTGTGTATGTACAGTTGTGGCCAATAGCATGGAAGCCTTTTGGGAAAAGTGTATTTTTGAGGTTTGATGGCTAATAACAGCATTTTTGGAGGAGGAGTACCATAAGATTATATATCAATGGAAAGATAATTTAATCAAGAATGTAATGCAACAAAGTTTGTTCAATTATCGGTATTCAAACGTTATAGCCAAATAACCAGAAAGGCAGGAAATCCAACCAATCTACTCCTTAACTTGGCCTGTGAAATCTAAGTAAGGACAGCAAGATCCATTTGCCTTCTTAATGCAGAGCAGAGATTGGCAATGGAAACAACACATTGTAAAGTAGCATGGTTTTCTGGCGGGTAGCAATTTCACTGGGCCTTTATACAGGCTCCTTAGAAGGGAAACTATATGCAAGTAATGAGATTTACTTTGGTATAAATGTGATTAAGAACAGACAGCTAAGATATCCATGAATAAATTAGATCCAAAGAGACTTATCCTTCAGAGTGTTGCTTTCAAATCTGAAATTCCATTCTCTATATAGAAGAGCCCTTAAGCCATCAGACAGTCATTACTGACAATAATTGGGTTTTTCAAAAAATGGTGACAGACATCCCTAGTTCAGGACTCAAAAGTTTTTTGTGCTGCATTTCACTGTGGTTGACTTGTTCTTTAACTAATTTTCTTTATTTCATCCTTGTAATGAACCTTTCAGGAACAAGAAGAGATATATATCTGAATGATCTCTCTGCATATAATAAATGGAAATTAACATGTTATGAATAATTCACTGGGTTTTGCCGTTTCTCTCCTTACTCCATTTCAGGGATGTGGAAATAAATACTAATAGATCAGGTTTCATTTTAGAAAATAAAGAGGAAGTGGTAATTGGTTGGTAATTCCCTACGAGATTCTAGCTGCATGCCTGTAATCATGGGTGTCCCAATATTTGAATACATCTAAAAAAGGGTTCTGAACAGCCCTGGATTAATCTTAGTCACATTTTAAGCTGTAATCAGGAGGGCTGGGCAGCAGAAAAGCAGCCTATCTGGAAAGAGTCTCTCCAGATGGGTATTTTTAATACTGAAGCAGGAATCTGTTGCATACAAACAAGCTCCACTGGAAAACTGAGGACCAGCAACATGATTCTGGCAAATCTAGCAAGCTGTAAGAATAGCAAGTCATTTTTCAGAGGTCCACTCTAAGGTCCCAAAGGAAAAAGAAAGACTTGAACTACATATGATCCTGTGTATGCCTTCATAGACATAAGCTTAATTGTGTCTAAATTAATTCCTCCCTACAACTCTATCTTGATATATTAGAAGACTCAATATTGATGAGAATGGGGACTCCTGGTAGGATCATTCTTGCTTGTAAAATAAAATAAAAACAAAAACAAAAGCTAAATGGCAAACACAAAGAAGAATGGAAGGGCAAGTAAGGGTTAATAAGTATGAGGAAGGCCAACCCATCTAGGATAAGAAACTCCAGGAGAAGACCATTTCTGAATTGTTGCTAAGAAACCAGCTACATGAGCAAGGCTCACACATTTAAGTCAGGTGCAATGGGTGGAAGGCACATGTCAGAAAGCAATGTTCTGCAATGTAATGCAAGGATATTGAACTTTTTTCAACATATGTGGAGGTGATGAAGTGGCCAGAACAAAATTGCAAGTTCTAATCATTGATAGACAATTCAGTCATTGATTCAGCCAGTACTGAAAGGGGAGCTTCTTTTTAATATTTGGGGCATGGAACGTAAGAGCCATGTTTCAAGGAAAATTCTAATTTGTCAAAGTGGAAATTAACCTCCTCATGGTTCAGGTGCCTTAATAAATCAGTTAGTGGGGCCAAAATGAGTGACTTTAAAATTTATTACTGTGTTGCAAACCATTCAGACCATGAAACAACAGATGCCTGCTACTGTACTGTGATGACCAAAATTGAAGATATACATAAATACATCATGCAAATGCTGGCCTTTTGTACATGCATTCAGATATTGTATTTAGATATATCAGTTATGGTGTTTGAGTCTTGATGTCATAATGTATATTTGTCACTTGTCTTCCCCACTCATGTCAGCCCATGGATGTATACAAATAAATGCTGTGGCAATAATATTTTAAAAAAATCACTGTGTATATCCTGGGCTATTACCCAAAGAACAGTATAATCTCTATTAAAATTAATATTGTATAAATCTATACCTTTCTACAGACTTAAGGAACTGTCTAACTAATATACCTTTTGTTGAATTTGTTAAAGTGACAAAACTAGGCATATTACAGATCCAAGTTAGATTCAAACAACCTTCTTCAAATATGAATGTATTTCTGTAATTTTAAAACTAGTGGATAAATATATATATATTAAAAGATGGTGGTCTTTAACGACTCAGCCACTTGGTAGATTGGATATACATTGCAATCACCAATATATTTTCTCATAAAACCCACCTAGAAATCAGCTATTTCTGCACCTGCCTGTTGTAAAAACAAAATATCCTATCCTATCCTATCTTGATATTCACCCCCCCCCCCAATAACCCACAGAGAAATATAAAAACACTGCTGCAGTTTGAAAAATGAAAGCTTGCTACATTCTTTATATTCTGAACCAAGAAAGAATCCTCAGATATGGCTCAAAAAACTGCAATGGATTGTAGTGAAGGTTTAGAAAAGAAAAGAAAGAGCCATCATTTTATTTTCATATAAATGTTCTTTTTCAGGGCTGCTGACAAGTCTCAAGTCTGCATATTACTCATATACTTAAATGAAGCTAAGAAGTGCTGTCAAATTATGCAGCAAAAAAGACAGAGGATAATGCAATCATACATATCAGCATCAAAGAAACAAAACAAAACATATTGAAAAATACAGAGAACATTGAACACTGAATGATGTCTATGGAGATTCTCAATCCATTCAGTTAGAACTGAAGAAGCTTCTTGGATGAGAAGTGAATTTTCAAAGAATAAACCAAGAAAATCCAGTTTCCGTTTGGAAAAAGCATTATTTGGAACAACACGAGATGATACCAATGAGAACAAATAAGAAAACATTCAGTAAGGTGAAGTTAACTCTTGAGAAGATGCTTCTTCCAACTAGCTCCAACATTATCTTAAATGGAGGGGCACTAGAAGAGCTCCAGAATGGATAATCTAGCATTTAGATCCTGAACAATGAATGGATAGGATTCCTCTATTTTGTCACCCTCTAGATATGGAATTCCTGGCTTATGTTGCCCAGGAATTGTGAGAATTGGCACTCAACATATCTGGAGGAGCGCCCCAGTCTTAAGTTTTAAGGTAAACAGAACTTTGAAGGAAACCCAATGGGACAGGAATTACTGGAATGGGAATTACTGGAAATGTTTTTATGCAGTCGATTGTGGATTTTTTGTGGTAAGGGAGATTTTTCCTTCTGCATTTCCACTGTCTTACATGAATTCTGTCTGTCTGTTTGCCTGCCTGCCTGATCTATCTATCTGCATGTTTATAACGATATTTTAGAAGGGTTGAATCAAAATAGTTATCTAGAAGTTATTTTTTTTATTCAGAAAAGGAATCAAAAGTGTATTCATGTGTACTTGCATTCCTCATATTGGGCTGCTTTAGACAAAATGTCCTGACTTTGCATCCCAGGAAAGAGGAGCTGCTTTGGGCTGTGCTCTCCCCCCAGGCACCGTTTCCATCTCTCAACTTGCCTGGTCAAGGGTGCCCTTGTGCATGGGCAGAGTGCTTTGGGCTCCATCTCTGCATGTTCTGGGCTTCCCAGGCACACTTGTCCTTAAGTTTAGGGGTGCAGAAATGCTTGGGAAGGGAAGCTTCATCACTGGAAGCTTTCCATAAGAGACTGGAGTACCACAAGTCAGAAAAGGAGTAAGTAGGTCTCCTGCTTGGGTGGGGGGTTGGACTAGATGATCTACCAGGTCCCTTCCTACTCTGTTATTCTGTTATTATTCTGTTATTATTCTATTATTCATGTCAATACAAGCTAAGCTCTTCCCATCTTGAAGTCTGTTTGATCTTCAAGCAAGAGCCGTATATACAGGAGCACTCCACAGATTATATATCGGGTATGTCTAAGGCAGTGCCATCCCATCTAAGACCATTGTTCCTGGTACTAGAAAGTTCAAAGTTCCAAAGCCACTCAGTCTTGTTGGGTGGATCTGAGGTTGCAGCCCATCCTGGCCCTCAAAGCTTAGAAGGATGGAGATACAATGCTGAGTAACATCCGTATATTGGTGATGCTTCACCCCAAACCCTTGGATGAGCTCACTCAGCAGTCTCATGTACATATTGAACAGAAGGGGAGAAAAGATCAAGCCTTGAGGCACCCCACAAAGCCAGGGCCACAGACTGGACTTCTCCTCTATCAACACCAAGTGGAACCAGCACAAAGCTTTGCTCCCCACCCCAAATTATTGGGCAATACCATTGATTTATTTCTCTCTGTAGAGATATGCAGATGTAGAGGAATCAATGAATTTAACTGTTAATAGCACAATTTCCAATCCACCAAGAAATGAAGTCCTCACTGAATCAGAAATATTAATGTGCAGCAAGTTGCCACATGTAGACATCTCCTCGTTAGTTGTCTACATTTAGAACTGCTAAATCATTCACTTATCCTCTTTTGGATGTCAGATAAGAATGCTAAGAAGTGGCATCTGTAAACAAGTAAAAAAACCCATTTTCTATTAAACAAGGGAGTGCTTTTACTTTGTCTAAATCTGCATGCAGTTCTTTTTCTTGTCTCATTGCTACCTCTTAATTTCTGCACATCGTTATCTTGGATCAGATAATAATCCATCAGGTGATAATTAATTTAACTAATAGCCCATAAAAAACCCCATACCGTTAGTCCTTTGCAAACAAAGTCATAGGCAGTAGATATATTCCTAATTTACAATGAAACTTTAAGCTTTTAAGTAACTACTAAAAAAAAAAACTACATTATTTTTGCCAACAAATACCTTTCTTTAAGAAACCTTATTTTCAGATGATATATTATCTGGATCAGTAAATAATTTTTTTTTTGTGCTCACTAAAGCTACAAGTCAAACTAAATCAGGCCATGTATCCCAGCAGTAACCAAACAATCCTCAGTTCCCTCAGAGAATCCACAAGCAGGACCCTACAAGTCCTGATGAACAGTTGCAGGAAGTGGGCATGGCTAGTCTAGTGAAGAGCAGGACCAGGGGAGACATAATAGGAGTCTTCCAATATTTGATGGGCTGCCACAGAGAGGAGTGGGTCAAGCTATTTTCCAAAGCACCCGAAGGCCAGACAAGGAACAATGGATGGAAACTGAACAAGGAGAGATTCAACTTAGAAATAAGGAGAAATTTTCTGACAGCTTTGCCTTCAAAAGTTATGGGAGCTTCATCATTGGAGGCTTTCAAGAAGAGACGGGACTGCCATTTGTCAGAAGTGGTGTAGGGTCTCCTGCTTGGGTGGGGGGTTGGACTAGATGACCTACTAGGTCTCTTCCAATTAACCTGTAATATGTAAGGATAATAATCCTCCTGCTGGCATTCTCCAGAGGCATTATCTGCACATGTAAAACAAAAGGGGTGATAAGAATTTTTTTTTATTTGTCAATTGCTTACAAGATAATAGGTATAAGTAAAAACATAGGTATGAATATATTGGATACATATAAGAAAAATTTAAAAAATATATAAAAGGAACAATAGGACGGGGATGGTAGGCACGTTGGTGCACTTATGCACCCCCTTACAGACCTCTTAGGAAAGAGGTGAGGTCAATACTAGACAGTCTAAGGTTAAAGTTTTTGGGGTTTGGGGGAAAAAACCACAGAGTCAGGTAGAGTATTCCAGACATTGACCATTCTGTTGCTGAAGTCATATTTCCTGCAATAAAGTTTGGTGCGATTAACTTTGAGTTTGTATCTATTGTTTGCTCTTGTGTTGTTTTGGTTGAAGCTGAAGTATTCACACATGCTTCAATATGAAACGGAAGGCCTTAGTGGTAGCTTATTTTCTTTTTTGCACAGACTTTATAGAAACCTGCTGATTTTTCCTCTGCTGTCATTTAGCTTGAGTGTTTAACAGAATTATAGAATTTGCTTCTGTGACTTGGAGCCATTACATTATGCCAAAATAATCAGGAAAACCTGAGGCCGCTATTGTCAAAATATTGTCAAGTTAAAACATCAGTTTGAGAAAGGGGAGCTGTTGGCAATAAAGGGATGCACTTATAGTGTCCTTGATGCTCCATAGTTCAACCCTGAGCCACACATATTATTTTCTTGTAGTCCAGTGGATGCCCTTATCCTGGTACAGTATTTGTCTTCTGTCTAATTAGGAGATGGGGGGCACCCCAGATGGATATAAAATCAGGCATCCTGTCCCTAAAATATGAAATGTCAAGAGTTATTTTCAAAGGAACGAGAAAAGAACAAGTTGACCTTTTCATTATATTTGAATGCTGTTCATCTGCAGTTAATAATCCAGAAAGTAGTGATAATAGCATAATTTCTGGCTGTGATGTCTCTGGCCATTACTTGCTTCCTTACTGTAATCACAAGCATAGCTTTGATCCTTGAACATTTACATGATGACTTACTTCATAAATGTTTGAGAAGCAGCTGAAGAGCTGCTATTTCTCAAGAAAGTCATTAAAGCATGACATGCTTTAATTATTGCTATTTTTCAAGAAAATTATTAAAGCATGACATGCTTTAATTATATCACAAAATCATTGAATTTAAAAGGGCATGTGAGACCCAAATCCTTCCCTCAATAGCTAAGCCTATTTCTTTCCCTGTTCTAATCCACTACTGCTAATCCAGTTCCTAAAATTCAATAGATGCACAGAAAATAAAGATGAGATCCCTTAACCAAACTTCCTAAATGAAACTCAAGCTGGATAGCTAGCTGTGAGTGAGTGACAGTGTTCTTAGGACTAGCTAACCCATGATTAAACATTCATTTATATCCTGATTTGCATTATTTTTCTTGAATTTTGCCATATGGCTTGCAATCAAATTCCACACAAAAGTGAATGCAGTAGGCGAAAGTGCTCATAAAATGCATGATATTGAGGAAAATTGTTTATCAAAATCATGTATTAGATAATATGCATCACAAACAGATATAGAAACGGCATATTTAACTTTCAAAAATCAGAAATTGAACAACATCAAACATGTTGTTAGGAACATCAACTGTTCCTAAATAAAATGCCAGGATAGATTAATCGGTACTATTTGTGGTGAGATTAGAGTAAGTCTTTCTTCAGGGAACTCTTATAAATTTAATTTGGCCAAGTCTTTACATAGAATATTGCAAGCTCAAAAACCTGCAGAATGGAGCAGCTGAAGCAATTTCCCCTGGGAAGCCTGGAGCTCTTTGGTTTACAGAAAAGTTAAATAGAAAAATGATTGGGGACTTTATAAAATTATACAGAGCATGAGGCAAGCAAATAAAGATGCCCCCCCCCCCCATACATAGTACAAAGGTTCAGGATTATGTCATAGAGTTGAATGGTGGAAGGCTGAGGAACAGAGAAAAGGGAAGGCTTTTCCACATGTCTATGAAATTCACTAGTAAGTAATGGATTAAGCTCAGCTTCTGTGGATGCATCTATGCAGTTTCTTGGAAGTGCTATGGTTTGGAGGTTCTAGTAGAGGAACTTGGCTTTTGTATACAATCCCTTTAATTGAAGAATGATTTACTCCTTCCATTTGGGATGGTTATATGCGTTCCCCAAGATCTCAGTTTTGGGAAGGATGCATAAAGGATTGGGGAGAGAGGAAGCCATCTCGATCCACCAAGTCTACATTCATGATCAATGGGGCAATAGATATTGTAGCCAGATCACCTTCACATTTGTGGAAGTTGCTTGCCACTGCCATTGTCCAGTTTATTGCCTGATCTTCCCAGGTGTTTACCTTCTCCAAAGTCCACCAAAACAAACCCCTAGCTTTTGCAATCAATCAAATTGACTTTTCTTGTTTCTTTTTCTTTCTTTTTTTTGATACCTTGAAACATTGTTGACTCAAGGAAATTGCCTGGACAAGTCCCTGAAGTTTTCTGGGCAAGATTTTGGAAATGGTTTACCATTATCTGTTTCCTAGGGCTGAGAGGGACAGGCCGGAGATCAACCAGTTGATTTTGTGCCTAAGGTGGGATAAGAATTCCCAGTCTCCCAGTTTCTAACTCAACATCTTAACCACTAGATTCTTTGCTTTTCCAGTCCATCAAGTTGGCTGAGCACTCCCATTTCTGCAGATGGTTTGAAAGAGCCTTGGGCAAATCTATAGAGAATAACATTAACCATGGCTACTACGTCTGACATTTTTCCAAAATATAACTAGGATCCTACTTGTCAAGATTTTCCAAATTGTCAGATGTATCACCCTTGGGGACATCCTTTTATACCAAGGGAGGTATAAAGAACCTTTTAGCTGTACATTTTATGACTTTATTAAAAAGAAAATTTTGTTGTATAGTTTCATTGTTCATCTGGGTATTTTGCTTTTTAGGGGAGGTACGTAACATTAAGATTACACTAAAGATGGCAAAAAAATGAGGAATGCCTGCCCTATGCAGTGCCCAAGTAAAGAGAGATCAAAAGTCCCAAATTGTTCTATGACATCTTGATGAGAAACTATTCAACAAGCACCAACACACTTGCATTCACATGTGCACATTATACCTACTCCAAAGGAAGTAGGTGCACAGTAAAGAGAAAGAGAATATGCTCTCCTCTCTTTCCTCCCCACTTTGTGGAAGGTGCTCATACTTCCATCTTTTCATACAATCTGCAGATCACAGATTCTGCCCTCGTTCTCACAAGTTTCACAATTTGTTCTGGCCTCTAACTTTTCATCTTGTTTTATTGAGTCTCTTTCTCAAGGGAAAAAAAACACATTTATTAATGCTGGCTGGCCATGCAGTTATGATAGATGAACCTTTCTTCTGGTTTATTTTCCATTTTATCAGCTCTAAATGGTGCCAGTAGATGGTTTAGTCTGCATTCTTCAGCTCCCTTATCTCTCATTCTTTCCTTTTCTCCCCTCTTCTAGTCAACTGAAATAATGTTAGTTGGGCAAATACCCCACCAATTAAAATCAGATAGATGAGATAAAACATAGCATAACAAAGATAAAATAACACATAAAATATTACATTTCTATAATGGTGCATTAATTACCCGTGCAAGCATAAATCTAAAATATTATAATCTATGAAGTAAACTGTATAATCTTAAAACAAGATTCTAGAATGCAATAAACCTAAAGTGGTAAAAAAAACAGAAGTGATTATTTCTGTAAAACAGTTAGGATAGTGCAGAAGTGATAAAAGATTTTGAATCTTTTAAAACATGGTTCATGTAGGAATTGTGTGGTTTTACTCTAAATTTTACATATTGGGGCAGAATTTAAGTAGATTTAATACCCCTGTAGAATTTACAATATAGTAATACATTTGAAATAACTTCAGTCTTGTCACCACATGGGTATTCAGACAAATCAGCCATCCACCGACACCAAGTGATAAACCATACATACACACCATTTAAAATAGACAGTTGAAAAGCTAAAATGGAAACTAAAAGACCAGAACACTTTCACTCTAGCAGTCTATAGTCAGATAAACAGGAATTAAACAAAAAGACCAAGCAGAAAACAATAATCTAGAAACTACCAAGGAGAAAACCACACTCTCATCAACACTGGCAGGGTGAGCTATTGTATACAGTAGTTACAGCAGTGGTGGGATTCAAATTTTTTTACGATTGGTTCTGTGGGCGTGGCTTAGTGGGCGTAGTGTGGCTTGGTGGGTGTGGCTTGGTGGGCATGGCAGGGGAAGGATACTGCAAAATCTCATTCCCTCCCCACCCCACTAACCTGCTTTTCAGCTCCGTTCTCCTGTGTAGGGCACCAAAAGAAGACCCAGCCAATCAGCTGGGACTCAGGAGGCAGAGAATAGATGGGGTAGGGCCAGTCAGAGGTGGTATTTGCCAGTTCTCTAAACTACTCAAAATTTCCGCTACCAGTTCTCCAGAACTGGTCAGAACCTGCTGAACACCACCTCTGTGCTATAGTGAACAAACCTAACAGTGATGTTATCTAATCAGGTGATGAAACATTTGCAAGTAAACAACCAAGTCCAGAGAGCATCAAGTGCTCCTCAGTTCAACCCTGAGCTACTTACATTGTCTTCTATTGGGATAAAAATATCATATATGTAAGTGATACTTTACATGCCAAGTTTAAAGGCTAGGTCACACTGGCCGACTGATGCAAAAGGTATGCAAAAAGGACACAGCGGACAAGCAAAATTTCGGGGGTGGCTCCATCCGTTGTTATCCGCTCCAAAAAGTGGCAAAAATTTGCATAAACAGAACGGAAAAGAACAGAAAGGAACGGACGGGGGTAGTACGTAGCGAGGATGGTAAGTGGATGTTCGTAGGAAACCTAGTGGATGGAAGCAGATGGAAGCGGATGACACATCCGAAGGGCTTCCGGGGGAGAATAGCGAAGCGGACACATAGCGGAAGGAGTGGATGTGTAGCGGATGACGCGGATGCATCACGGACGCCTATAGGATGCATAGCGGATGCATAGCGGATGCGTAGCAGATGCATAGTGGATGCAAAGCATTCACTGCGCATGTGGGGAGGATGAATTGCGTCAGCTCCGCGGATATAAAAGGATGCAGCTCGCAAGCAGTCAGCATTCAGAGGAAAGACCTGCTGCCAGAGAATCTTGAAAGAACACCATGGTTCGTCAGTCAGGGAAGAAGAGGAAGCCTGTGCCTACTCCTGCCAGCCTAGGCAAGAAGGACAGAACCACCATCCCACCCCCTGGCACTGACTCTGAAGCTGCTGGTGCTTCTGCTGCTGGTGGTAGTGGTGCTTCTCCTGCTGCTGGTGCTGCTGGTGCTTCTCCTGCTGGTGCTGCTGCTGGTGCTGCTGGTGTTGCTGCTGCTGGTGCTTCTCCTGCTGCTGCTGGTGCTACTGCTGGTGCTGGTGCTGCTGCTACTGCTACTGCTGCTGCTGCTGCTGTGGTGGACCAGCCCCAAGGCCCTCAAAGCCCTGCTGCTGAAGGCCCTGAAGCCCCTGCCAGAGGGAGGAAGAGGCAAGGCAAGGAGAAGGGAGAGAGGAAACAGTACTCCATTTCCGAGGACCATGAGGAGCAGGTGCTGGAATGGCTGAGGGAGAACGAGTACTTGTGGAGAAAGGGTCACAGACTCTATCGCAACATCAAGAGAAAGCAGGCAGCATGGAGAGACAAGGCAGAGAGCCTGGGCTACACTTCAGATGTACTCCTGGGATGGTGGAAGCACATGCACACCTGGAATGGCAAGCTGCACCTGAAGAAATCTGGCCAGGCCGCTGTCAAGCTCACTGACCAGGAGATGTACGTCATGGCGAAGTGCAGCTTTCTGGAGGGTGAGGTCCGCCACCGAGGAGCAGCCCCTCTGTCAACCCTCTCCCTCAGACAGCCCACAGAGAGCCACTCCTCTTTCAGCCAGGAGACAGCTAACGTGTCCAGGCAGGTGTCTTTGGAGGGCCCCACGACAGAGACCCCCCCGACAGCTGCACTCCCCATGCCAGAGGACATGGAGGATCCCCTGTCTCAAATGGAGCAAGAGGAAGCAGCAGCAGAGACCAACCCACCCCCACCCCCAGCTCCACCTCCACAGAAAGCAGACAGAGAGGCAGACTGAAGGGCCAGAGCCACACTGTCCTCTTGGAGATCAGGGACACAATCAAAACCAGCTCAGATCTTCTCTCTCAGCTGGTCCACAGTGACATACCATCATCGAACTGCAAGCCCTTCATCACCTACGTGAGCCAGACCCTCATGGACCTGCCCGAGGCCTCATACCAGGTGATGAAGGAGAAGATAACAGCACTGCTGCACCACCCTCCAGGCCCAGCTGAACCTGCTCCGACCCACTCCAGGACTGCTCCTCCACCCCAGGCGATGTCACAGCCCTTCCACAGCTTTCAACAGCCCATCACCTACCAAGGCTACGACTACCAGGACTTCCCACAGCAGAGGCAGCCCTTCCCAGTCCAGGCCCAGGTACATCACACACCACAGACGCCTCACCTCACCCAGCTGTAGACCAGACAGCCCCACTAAACTCCTCCTTCCTCCACCCCACAGTCAAACCCCTTAACAGAAAATCTGTCATCAGTATTGTGTCTGACATCCCAGTTCCTTGAGGAAGGGCCTCTCAACCTCACGGGACTGAGTCAGCTCTCTGAGAGCTTCCTGAACACACCTTCCCCTGTTGTACTCTCGGGGCCAAGCACCCCAATGGCGCCTCAGACCAGCACTCCAGCCACAGCCACCTCCACAGTCCCTGGCCTCTCGACAGCTGAGACCATGGGCATGCCTCAGAGTGACTGAGAATAGTGCCAGAGACTGAGTTGTTACCTGTTCACTTTATCTTTGCTTAAGACACTTTACTTGGTTCATTTTTCTTTTTTAATAAAGTCATACAGTTTACTTAAGACAGTTATTAATAAAGGTTATCTTTGCTTCACACACTTGGTTCATTTTTTTTACTTAATAAAGTGTTGGTGAAAACTTTGAAAAAATGGTTAAGCCTTTGCATGCTTGTGGGATAGGTAAGGATAGTTGTGGAATGGGTAAGGATAGTTGTGGGATAGGTAAGGATAGTTGTGGGATGGGTAAGGATAGCTGTGGGATAGGTAAGGATAGCTGTGGGATAGGTAAGGATAGTTGTGGGATGGGAAAGGATAGCTGTGGGATTGATAAACCTCCAGTGCAAGCATAGTGGGACTGTATAGTCCATCCTCCCAGCTGCCACGCATATGGCCCTTTTTTATCAATAACAATTTATTCATTGATCAACACATTTCAAAATAAACAAAGCTCTTTATTAATGCCCTATTCATTGTAGGGCCACTCAACATACATGGCACAATCTCATCAGTGTTATGAGACAGGCTCAAGGAAGCATCCATTAACCATCTACCATCCTGTCTTGCCACTCCACTGCTCCAGCTGGGGAGTTGCACCAGTGTTTCAGGAGGTTGCGCTGCTTCTTCCCTTCACGTGAAGCTCTGTTGGGGCCTTGTACATCCACAGTGTCTATCAGGTTTCATTCTTGCCTCCATTCACCAGGCTCCATGTCCCCATTCCCTTGTTGACGGTTGACAAGTCGGTTCTGCAACACTGGGTAGCGGGTGTGCATGAGATTGTGCAGGATGCAGCAAGCTTCTATGATGTTCCTCACAGTCTGTGGGCGATGCTGCATGGTGGTGAGAAGTACCTGGAACCTGTTGGCCAGGATGCCAAAGGCGTTCTCCACCACCCGCCTTGCCCTGGACAGCCTGTAGTTGAAGATCCTCTCTTCACGGGTGAGGTATCTTGAAGTCTAGGGCTTCATGAGGAAGGTTCTGAGGGAGAAGGCGTCATCACCCACGATGAAGTAGGGCACATCTTGTGTGTCGTTGGGTAGGGGGTCTGGATCAGGGAAACCCATGATGAGGTTGCATTCCAGCCCACCCTTGAGGTCACTGGCGTCGTATATCTGGGCATCTGAAGCTGACCCGTTGCCTGAAGCATCGATGTACATGAACTTGTAGTCAGCATCAACCATGGCAAAGAGGATGATACTGAAGAAGCCCTTGTAGTTGTGATAAGAGGACCCTGACTTGGCTGGAGCTTTACAGGCCACGTGCCTCCCATCTATGGCTCCAACAGTGTGGGGAAAGTTCCACCTCTGATACCACTGTTCTGCAACTTTCCTCCAGCCTTCTTCAGTGGTGGGGCACTGGAGGAGCTCCTCCACCTTTTCTTTGATGATGGCCTGCACCACTTCTCTGACCACTTTGCTGATGCTGTTGTGTGGCACCTTCCAGGCATACTGCATGTTTCTGTATGTGGTTCCAGAGGCCAGGTGGCGCAGAGTCAGTGCCACCTTCAGTCCAGGGTCCAGGCTGGGATAGAAGTTGGTGCTCGGCTTGGTCAGCCTGGGTCTCAGACGCTCTACAATTTCGTCAAACATGGCTGGTGGCATCCTCATGAAGTGCTGAAATGCATGAGTGTCTTCATTCCTCAGCTTCACCATCAACTTGTCATACAGTCCAAAGTCCACTCTTCTCCCAATCCATCGGCGGGCCCACACAGCTCTTGGATGCCTCCTTCTTCTCCTTGTGTAGAAAAGGTGAAACAGTATGAACAGTGCTTGGTTCTAGTCTTGAACGATCGCAGCTACCATAAGGAGGATGTGATGATCCATGGTGGAGATCAATGGATGATGTGGAAGAGTAAGACCAAGGGTGAAGAGGTCTGTACACCACGGCTGCTGGATTTATACTGAGATCCAGATGATTTCCTCCCCCTTTTTATGGGAAATATCGGTTTTCCACTAGGTGTCCTTCCACATACTCTTGGCATACTCCAGACATCCTAAATATTGGAGATACATCCCATATACAAACGTTTTGTCCATTTTAATGCTTTCTATATGAGATGCATCCGCTTACATCCTTTCTATTTCCATGCTACTAACGCTGTGTGGACGTTCCGTGTACCTTTCGCTTCCTCCCTCTTTCCATTTTCAGCTGGAGCAGATGGGAGTTGTGAGGATGCCCAGAGGATGCCGAGAGGATACAGCGGATGTGTAACGGATGACAACAGACATAGAACGTTTGTTGCCCGTATGTGTCGCGGATGTACATCGTACACGGTGGAAAGTTCATCCTCTCAAAAAGTTTTGTGCAGCTCAAAACTTTTTGAGCGGATGAAATAGCAGTAGATGGCTGTTTAGATGAGTGTATGAAACACGTACGCAGTGAGTACACAACGGATGCATCGCGTTTTCCAACGGATGGCAAGCTTTTTTGTCCATTTTACATCCTCTTTGCATCAGTTGGTGCAGTGGGACATGGGCTTAAAGATAGCATGTCCTCTGATTCCAGTTGTTCGGAAAGGAAAGTGGAAGACAAAGTTTAAGCTTCCAATGGGCATCAGATTCCCTTCCCTGGAAACTGAAGGTAGGATTTGAAAAATCTTTGGCCAAAATCCAGTGTAATTTCTCTTATAGATTTAGGAAACATTAAAAAAATACAAGTTTTGTTCTTTTATCCAGGAAAAAATAGTTCCTATTACTCAAAAAGAGAAGTCTGGCTACAGCATTAATGCATAATTAAAAATAAAATGGTTGTTGCTTAGCAGCTTAAGGTGTTATTTTAGATTATGGAAATTTGTACCAGGAAAATTGATTTTTGCTTGCAAAAGACTAAGAAGAATGCAAGTGTTGCCTTTAGACATGGTGCTGCTTCTTAAAGCAGCTTGCGAAATGCATCATTAAAGTGTGTTGTTGACAGTGATTTGAAATGGATTAAGCAGAATGCCCATGTATTATCTATCCTTAAAAATCTTGTGGCTCTATGCATATTTTCTAGAACTCATGAGATTTATTGTTGTATTAACATTCATAAATGGATGTAAATATACTTTTGAAGGTCCAGCATTGATTCCCAAGAGTGAATCTGAAGATATTAACTGCAATTTGCAATCTTATTTGTGGGTGGTGATGGGAGTTATAATTCAACAGCATCTGGGGACTCAGGGCAGGGCATTTCCCACCATGAACCTCAGTACAATGGAGAAAATTGTTCATAAAATAAAAGAATTATGAAGAATTTACTCTCACAAACAGCCCAGGGTTGGTTGAGGATTTCAGTTTTCACCTGAAAATAAAAGCAGGAAACTGAGATTATGGCGAGAAGGAATACTTTCACTCCAAACTGAATTCTGAAAGAAGTCCCAATTGGCTCTTTGGAAGCTTAATAGAAATTATCTTTTAGGAACTAAAGGCAGGATGTCTTATTTTGCGGTGAATCTCTGTTGATCATAAATTCTAGAACTTAATGTCATTCAGATATACTTCATTTTTTATTCTCTGCTTATGAAAGGATCGTAAAACAAGCAGAACATGCTAGCACAAAGTTGGTAACGTATATTTGAAGAGCTAAAATATTGAAATAGGTAGATAAGTGCCTTGAAAAGGACATGCAAATTAACATAAAAATGTTATAAACATTGTTTTAAACAGATTCTGGAAATTGTGCTGCTATTTTGGCTGCTCTGGATAGACTCTGGTCTGCAACTTCTACAATGTCAGAAAAAAGCACAAGAACCATCTGGCAATTATAATGTAGTTTGTTTGACAAATTGAAGGAGTTACTTGTGTTATGTCTGTGTTTGGAACCTCAACAGATGTCCCTAAATCCTTGTTTTCTGAGGTAATATGGATTGCTTTCATATTGCAAAACTCATCCCTTTGCAGAACTAGCAGACAAGGATTCAGTCTGCCTACTAGCCTCCTTGGGCCAATCCATGTTTCTTTTCAGTCTGCCTCAAGGCATTTGCCATGGGGGGTGGAGAATAAAAAATATCAAGATGGCAGCTGTAACCACGTGATCAAAGGCCACTCTTTTTCATGTGGGATACAGAAACACACATACATACACACTCACACACACAGGACTCTTATAAAAATAATTGTTTGGACTTTCAATTGGATATTTGATCTTTTTAAAATTTTCCGAGATACCTCTGCCATGCTGTGTCGATGGGAAGTATTTACACACAAGCCAGATAATTCGAATGAGGTACCTATAACTTTTTCCTTGCACATGACCCTTCTGAGGCTAAGTCCCCCCATTTAGTTTATAGTAGTTTCAATCTGAAAATATGCAATTGCACAAATATGCCTTTTAGAGCTTGTAAAAAATGTAAAAAAATAACAAGAAGGACTTGGATGATGCTAATTGGGACAGTAAACTCCATTGTTAAGCAACCCAGTGATAAATAAAAGAGAAGCATGTAATTGTCCATTTAGCAAAGGCCAGTCAATCTGGTTGCCATCATTAATCAAGAACCATGTGGGTCATTAAACAAGGATTCTATGTGCCCACAACTTTTGACTTTCTGCTAGCTTCTCTATTGATTTTATTTCTGGGAAACACTAAGGGAAGATCACAGATCACGATCACATTACTATGAGATACCACGGGAGCCAAAAGTACAAGATTCAATTGTAATTATCATTTTTTTTTAATATTGTCCTAAGTTTAAATGGTGGCTGAACAGTCAGTCATCAAATGAGGACACCTGTATGCTATTGTTTTGAAAATACTATCAGAAGTACTATTAAAATGAATAAAAATAAATGTGTAGAATAAAAATCAAATAATATATGAAACTCTACCTCTGCATTTATTTCGGTCATCTCGGACTAAGAGGTTCTCAGTTCTATACCTGTATACAGCTGTTAAAGGGTTAAAGTAAACATATTATTAATATACAGAACTTACACACACACACACACACACACACACACACACACACACATACACATATATATCTCAGTGGAAAGTGCCAGATGTTCAGTGTCAACAAACTCCTTTCTGAAAGTTTTTAATTTCAAAGGGGGAAAGGAGATTTTTAGGTTTCCAACAGCCTGGCAGACTCTAAATTAGTCTTATGCTTTCAAGTACTCGAAAACGAGAGGAGCATAGCTATTGTACAGGATATAAATAATAAGCTGCTAATGGCCAGGCTGTCCAGAAACTTGAAAGATTCTAAAGTAGAACTAAAGATCTGGCAACAGAAAAGACATTTCTGCAATATTAAGAGATCAAATTCTGCAAACTTATCATTTTATTGATGAATCATTAAAAACATAATCTTTTAAATGAGAGGCTTAGTTTGTCGGGGACAGAAGTGATGTAAGTCAGGATCACCAACTTTTAAAAGATAAGCAGTTCCTCAGATAACCTGGGTCTATGCTTTATAGCAATAACAATAGCACTTAGAGTTATACATCACTTTACAGCCCATTCTAAGCAGTTTACAGAGTCAGCATATTGCTCTTAACAATCTGGGTCCTCATTTTACCCATCTCAAAGGATGGAAGGCTGAGTCAAACTTGAGCCTGGTGAGATTTGAACTGCCAAATTCCAGGTAATCAGCAGCTAGCAGTACTGCATTCTAACCACTGTGCCACCATAGCTTATATAGTTGATAACTAGCATTTTGAAATGCACCCAGAAGCTAACTGGCAATCAGTGCAGCTCATGAAGCAATGATGACGTACGTGCATATCATGTTGCGCCAATCACAGCCATGGTGCTTTATTTTGGGCCAGCTGTAACTTCAATGTATTCTTCAAGGGCAGCCCCATATAGAGCACATTGCAATTGCCCAATTTTAAGATGATAAAAGCACAAGTAGCTGTCTAAAGAAGCTCTAGATAATGGCCACATCACATACAAATCACAAGCAAGGAAGTGCAACATCATTTAAGATCTAGATGAAAAATCATCTGAACAAAAGGACCCAAAAAATAACTACAGACACTTGATTTTGGCATGATTGAGCCTAACTGAATGATCTCATTCAGCAGGTTGTTTCTCACTTGGATGATCTCATTCAGCAGGTTGTTTCAGGGAGATATTAAAGAGGATGGTTTATGTTTTTCATCACAAAATGTCGGAGTGGACAATACATTCATGATAATTCTAAACAAAGAGTTTTTAAAACCTTCCCCTCTACTGATTCCTGACTGATAAATTTTTGTCTGCTGTTTCTTTAAGTACAGTATTTCATTGCTTTGTGGAAATTTGGGCTTGGATAATCTGTGCATATGCCATAAATACTTGCTTTAAATATAGTGCTTCAAAATTATTTTTAATTATGAAAAAAGCTTCCTTCAAATGAAACACGTAATAGAAATAGAATATGAAACTTTGATCTTGATTCAGAGATAGAAGTTTACATTTATAGAAAAGCCAAGTATCACATATATTTCACTTGCTGGATTGGAAACTGTGCAGAAATGCACTTGGAATTCACATACCAATGCTGACAAGCCTTGCTGCCAAAGATCCACATTTAAATGTGTGTTCCTGTCCACTTCCGCTTTCCAAAGCAGTCACCCATTTCTACAGAGAAAAAGAGCTAGACCAGTATCGAATATTTCTTCTCTTACAAAGAAAAGTTGCAAGTTGTGTTCTTCCTTAATTAAATACGAGCAAAGCATTTAAAGTATTCATTTACCCCTTATGTCTATGTTTTCACAGTACTTCAGCTCTGGTGCACCTTAGTTTAGGAAGTTAGATAGGACGCTCCTTCCCAACTACCCCTCAAGAACAGCATCCTTTGCATCTACAAATGGAGCTGAAATATAAATGCTGAACTTCAGTTGCAGACATTTGTCTAGGTCATGAATGTCAAACTTGCAGAGTCACATTGCCATCACATGATGTTTTGTGACATTTTCCCCATTTGTGTAGGTGGGGTGGGTGTGGCCTGCATGTGATGCATCTGGCCTGCAAGCTGCCAGTTTGACATCCCTGATCTAGGGTTAGGGTTAGGGTTTATTCCAGGGTGGGATTCAAGTTTCTCAACAACTGATTCTGGGGGTGTGACCTAATTTGTCAGTGTGGCTTGATGGTCAAGTGATTGGATGGGTGTGGCTTGCTGATTGGGCATGGCTTGGTGGTCATGTGACTGGCTGGGGATGGCTTGTATGTAAATATTGTAAATATTTATGTAAATATTGAATTTTTTATTTCAAAAAAAGCAACTTTTACCCAAAATCAGGCAAAGCAGGTAGGCAGATTGAGTTGCTCACAGAAAGACAGATTTATTCAGAGATCTATCTTTCTGCAATATGTTATCAGAGTCTGCACTGAAAAATAGAAGCTAGAAAGGTTCAGCTCTGCTTTTAGGTTAGCTAGAAAGCAAGAAATCAAACAATTTCCTGCTTTCTAGCTAATCTAAATCTCCCAGCACAGCTGATAGTCGGAATAGCTAATGGTCGGGGAGGGGGGGGGAGGAAAAATAGCAACTTAGCAGGCAAGTTGGATGGTGCACATGCCAGGTAAGGAGTGACTGGGCGGGCGGGGAGGGGTGGGGCCAGCCAGTGGCATGATTTTCTGGTTCTCTGAACTGCGCAGAATCGTAACAACCGGTTGTATGGAACCAGTGTAACCAGGTAGAATCCCACCCCTGATTTATTAATTCGCAATTGTTCCCACTCATTTTACCCAGCACCTGTCTGGGCTGCCAGGCGTACTATTGCTGGACATGAGTTTAGTGCTTTTTCAATGAGCATCACACCCATTTTCCAAATCAGTCAAACTGAGTGATAACAGGCATGGAGCACCTTTAGTCCCGTGATTTCTTAAGCAACTTGACAAGTGATAAAACCAACCATTCCCACTTGTTTGCCTACTCCCCATCCCTAAAGCCCATGTCACACTGGCCAACAGATGCAAAAAGGACACAGTGGACGAGCAAAATGTTCCATCCGTTGTTATCCGCTCTCAAAAGGGGCAAAAATTTGCATAACCGGAGCGGATAACACAGACGCGGGGAGGACGCAGGGCGGATGCAAAGCAGATGCGGAACGGAAGCCCAGCGGATGGAAGCGGATGGGAGCAGATGGGAGTGGGTGGCACATCCGCAGGGCTTCCGGCGGACCTCAGCGAAGCGGACGCGGAATGGAAAGAGTGGATGCACAGCGGATGCACAGCGGAAGCCTAATGGATGCCTGGCATTCACTGTGCATGCGGGGAGGATGCATTGCGTCAGCCCCGTGGATATAACGGAAGCAGCTCGGAAGCAGGTCGCCATTCAGAGGAAAGACCTGCTGCCGGACGGATTGGCTGCCTTATCTGCCCTGCCTGCATGTCTGCCTGCCAGCCTTGCTGCCAGCCTTGTTACCAGCCTTGCTGCCAGCCTTGCTGCCAGCCTGCCTGCCAGCCTTGCTGCCAGCCTGTCTGCCTGCCAGCCTTGCTGCCAGCCTTGCTGCCAGCCTCCCTGCCAGCCTCCCTGCCAGCCTTGCTGCCAGCCTGCCTGCAAGCCTTGCTACCAGCCTGTCTGCCTGCCAGCCTTGCTGCCTGCCTTTCTGCCAGCCTTGGTTCATGTCTGCTGCCAGCCTTCCTGCCAGCCTTGGTTCATGTCTGCCTGCCAGCCTTCCTGCCAGCCTTAGTGCCAGCCTCCCTGCCAGCCTTCCTGCCTGCCTTGGTTCATGTCTGCCTGCCAGCCTTGGTGCCTGCCTGCCTGCCAGCCTCCCTGCCAGCCTTTCTGCCAGCCTTGGTTCCTGCCAGCCTCCCTGCCAGCCAGAAACCCCACAACCATGCGGAAGCACAGCAAGCCTCAGCCATCTGCTGCCAGCCCTGGCAAGAGGGACAGGGCTACCATCCCGCCCCCTGGCCCTCACTCTGGTTCTGCTGGGGCTTCTGCAGCATGGGCTCGCTCTTCTGGGGCTGGGGCTTCTGCTGCTTCTGCTTCTGGAGGAGCTGATGACAAGCACTCCAGCACCAGCCACCTTCACAGCACCTGGACCCTTCACTCCTGAGACTGAGTGACCCAGAGGAGTGCCAGAGACTCATTTTTGTTTTATAGCTTCTTGTTAATAAAGTATATTTTTGATTCATGCACTTGCTTCGTTTCTTTTTTTTAATAAAGTCTTGCTGGAAACTGTTAGAAATGGTTTAAGCCTTTGCATGCTTGTGGGATGGGTAAGGATAGCTTTGGTTTGGGTTAGGATACCTGTGGGATGGGTAATAGCTGTGGGATGGGTTAGGATAGCAGTGGGATAGATAAACCTCCAGTGCAAGCATAGTGGGACTGTATGGTCCACCCTCCCAGGTGCCACACCTACGGCCCTTTATTATCAATAATAATGTAATAATTATCCACACATGTCAACATAAACACAACTCTTTATTAAACACCCTGTTCATTGTAGGCCAACCAAACTTACATGGCCCAATCTCATCCATGTGATGAGACAGGCTGAAGGAAGCATCCATTAAGCATCTACCATCCTGTCTTGCCACTCCACTGCTCCAGCTGGGGAGTTGCACCATTGTCTCAGGAGGTTGCGCTGCTTCTTCCCTTCACGTGAGGCTCTGTTGGGGCCTTACACATCCTCAGTGTCAATCAGGTTTCTCCCTTGCCTCCATTCCCCAGGCTCCATGACCCCATTGGCTTGTTGGAGGTCCACGAGCCTGTTCTGCAAGACTGGGTAGCGGGTGTGCATGAGATTGTGCAGGATGCAGCAAGCTTCCATGATCCTCCTCATGGTCTCTGGGCAATGCTGCATGGTGGTGAGAAGTACCTGGAACCTGTTGGCCAGGATGCCAAAGGTGTTCTCCACCACCCGCCTTGCCCTGGACAGCCTGTAGTTGAAGATCCTCTCTTCACGGGTGAGGAGTCTGGAGGTGTAGGGCTTCATGAGGTAGGTTGTGAGGGAGAAGTCGTCATCCCCCACGATGAAGTAGGGCACATTTTATGTGTCGTTGGGCAGGAGTTCTGGATCTGGGAAGCCCACCATGAGGTTGCGTTCCAGCCCCTCCTTGAGGTGACTGGCGTTGTATACCTGGGCATCCGAAGATGAGCCGTTGCCTGAAGCATCGATGTACATGAACTTGTAGTCAGCATCGACCATGGCAAAGAGGATGATGCTGAAGAAGCCCTTGGAGTTGAAATAAGTGGACCCCGACTTGGCTGGAGATTTGCAGGCCACGTGCTTCCCATCTATGGCTCCAATGGTGTGGGGGAAGTTCCACTTCTGATACCACTGCTCTGCAACTTTCTTCCATCCTTCTTCAGTGGAGGGATACTGGAAGAGCTCCTCCTTGTATTCTTCGATGATAGCCTGCACCACTTCTCTGACCACAATGCTGATGGTGTTGGATGGCACCCTCCAGCCGTTCTGCATGCTCCTGTAGGAGGTCCCTGAGGCCAGGTGGCGCAGAGTAAGTGCCACCTTGAGCCCAGGTTCCAAGCTGGGCCGGAAGCTGGTGTTTGCCTTGGTCAACCTGGGTGTCAGGCGCTGCACAACTTCATCAAACATGGCTGGAGGCATCCTCATGAAGTTCTGGAATGCCTGAGTGTCTTCGTTCCTGAGCTCCACCATCAGCTTGTTGTACAGTCCGTCCTCCGCTCTACTGGCGAACCATCTTCGGACTCAGACTCTTTTTGGGTGGCTCCTTTTCTTCTCGCAGTAGTGTTCACAGAGCCTGCAGATGGCTTCGCACTGTTGCAGAACGATGCTGGCTGCCGAAAGGACTTTGTTACAATCCACGGTGGACATGACTGGATTCTGTGGAAGAGGAAGAGACAGACGAAGGCTGCAGAGGTTTGCACCGCTGGGCTGCTGTTCTGAAAGTGCGATGCAGGTGAGTTGCTCCCCCTTTTTATAGGCAGTATAGGTTTTCCGCTAGGCATCCTCTAGGCATCCTCTAGGCATCCTGTAGACATCCTTAATATCCGAGATAGGTCCCCTCTGTGAACGTTTTTTCCATTTTAAACGCTTTGTTTCCGTGCTGCATCCGCTAGGCATCCGTTCTGCCTCCGTTCCGCTTCCTCCCTGCATCCGGGTGTATGCGCTTTGCGCAGATGCATCGCGGATGCCTAGCGGATATAGCGGATGCGTAACGGATGCCTAGCGGATGCGTAGCGGATGCAGAATGGACGAACTGGATACATTTTCCGCGCAAAATTTTAGGCAGCCCAAAACTTTTGGAGCGGATGAAACGTCCATAAACGGATGCTGGACGGATAGAGAGGATGAAAAACGGAGGTAGTGAGTACAGAATGGATACATCGTGTTAACCAACGGATGGCAAGCTTTTTTGTCCATTTTACATCCTCTTTGCATCCATTGGTTCAGTGTGACATGGGCTTAACCAACTACTCACTGAGGAGAGCAATTATTTTTCCAGTGGGAAAATTATGTTTTATAGCAGAAGAAAGCAAAGACATATTTTTTCCATTCTGTTTATTGCATTAAAATAGTAAAACTAGCATCACTTGCTGGCCTTGTTGCTAAGACTGAAAAGAGACCAGCCATGAGAGCAGAAGAAACTGAAAACTTGTAGGCTGAGAAGGTCATCCTAATAGGACTGTCTGACAATACTCAGTGGCTTAATTGCATATTATTTTGTAACTGTTTCCACCAGTTTGCATGCAGCAGGAATTAAGTTGCTCAGCCTTGTAATTTACCAGATCTCATTTAGTCCCTTTTGAATAATTGCTGTATCATTCATCATTTTTCAGTCCTTTGGCACGGTGCCTGATTTGAAAGACAAGTCACATGTTTTTGCTAGCAGCTCAGCAATTGTACATCTGAGTTTTTAAAAAAAAAATTAGGGAGAAGTAATCAGGATCCATTGATTTGTTACTGTATAGTTTCTCAAAACAAGCCACAATATCTTTTCTTATCTCAGTTGGTTTCAGCTGTTTAGATTCCTTCCCTCAGACTATAAATGCAGACTCAGGTACCTGTCCTATACTTTCTGTTGTAAAGATAGATGCAAATAATTCATTTGCTTTCTCTTCAGTCTCCATATCCTCCCTAGGCATCCCTTTTAATCTTTGTTGAGTAACAACCTAGCCCTTTTCTAGCTAGTTCTGAATATAATTTCATTGCTTCTCTTGTTAGGATATTATGATGATGATGATGATGATGATGATGATGATGATGATGATGATGCCATGTGGTCCTTTCATTTTTTTTTGTTTTGGTCTGCTTTATTATAACCTTACACTTTTTCTGCCACAATTTGTGTTCCATTTTTCCTTCCAAATTAGGACAAAATTTCATTTATTAAAGGAAACCTTGTTAAATTTTGCAGATACCAGTATCCCTGGATCCTGCTAGAAAGCCATGATGGCTTTTTTGGGAGATTTGGTTGATCCTCTTACATTGTGAAATTCATACATTGGGAAATGCATCCCTTATAAGCTGCAAATATTTTTCTTTTTTAAATATCTTCAGAGAAAAGGAAAAGCTTGGTCTGCCTAACTATTCCTTTTAGTCTCTTTTTCACAGCCCCTTCATCTGCAGTCACAAAGATTCTATAGGTCACAAAAAAGGTTTGCTCCAAGCATTTATTGCAACTTTTTTGATCTTTCTTAATCTCTATGTAGTAAAGCAGGGTGTCAAACTCAAGGCTCATGGGGTGGTTAGATCTGGTCCATGGGGCCATCCTGGAAAGAATGAAGGGCTGGCCTGTGGTGCCTCTGCCAGCAAAAATGACAGCCTTCTGCAGCCCTCTGCCAGTGAAAACAGAGTCTGGGGAGGCTATGTGCAGCCCACCCAGGCTCCATTTTCAGCCACAATGGCCTCCTGCAGCCCTCTGCCAGTGAAAATTGAGGGGGGTAAGTGCAGCCCCCTCGAGCTCTGTTTTTACTAGCAGAGGGCTTCAGGAGGCCATCATGGCCAAAACCAGAGCCTCAACAAGTGACATCAAGCTGGCCATGCCCCCCCAGCCATGCCTCCTGCCCTCCCAAGGTCAAACACAACCCTGATGTGGCCTTCAATGAAATCGTTTGAAATCCTTGTGGTAGAGGAACACTACTAAGCAGGGAGAGGGGGTTATTCCTCAACAACTATTTTTATACATCGCAGATACTGTCAGCCTTCAAGATTTTCTCCTTTTGCTTTGCATCTTTCGGCTGTCATAAGCAATTGGGGGGGGGAGGAGGAGAGAATGGTAATGGGAAGTGAGCTGGAGGTGTCACAAACCAGAACTATATATTGCTTAGGTTTCTATTCTATGCTATGCGCAGCATATCCCTCTTTATCAAACTATGTCAAGGTCAACAGACAGAAGCCTCATCACCACCTGGAGATGCCCACATGATGATATACACAACTTTTAATTGGATGAGCCAATTGAACTATTGGGGGTGGGAATGTTGCCATTACTTTGTATATGTGATTTACGCGCCCATTTTCTCAGATTCAGAATTATTTTGTTGCTACCATTTGATTTCCAGTAAAAGATATCTTTTCTCTGATTAAAGGAGTCTTAGTATTTCTTTCTTGGATTTTGAAAGGAGCACCAGCTGACATTATTCTGAATCTCCACATTACCAGCCCACCCAGAGAATTAATAAATTTTTTTCTGAGGAGGTCTGAACACAATGTCAAATCCAGCCAGCGACCAAGAAGACCTGGGAGCAACTGGAGGACAAGATTCTCTGCTGCTTGAGGAAGCAGGGGAAGCCGACTTGTTAGCAGAACTAAATCTTGGGGAAAAACCAGCTTTAAAACCCAAATGGTCCCTGGGAGTTGGTTGGAAGGATCCTGAGGAAAAGCCTCCTCCAGGAGTGACCACTACCCATCGGCATGGAAGAGAGTAGCCATGGCAGGAGAAAGAAAGAAATAATTTTTTACTAACTCAAGCCATGCATCTTCTAAATGAAGCTATCGGAGAACCTCAAACTGAACAAAGGTATGAGGGAGAAGAGGGGGAGGCAGCCCCAGCCAGAAGAATCAGAGCAGCCACCCCCATAAATCAACCCAGGCTAGCGCAACGGGCAGCATCAGCCCAGGGGCCTCCAGTGGGAGGTGTAATTGCCAGAAGACATAGAACTTCAAAGATGCCTCCGTTGGAAGTAAAATATGGGGGGGGGGGGAATCCCAAGGAGTTAGGATTCTTCCTGGCACAAGTCTGGAGCTATATGGAGGAATATGGAGGGGATTTTTCCTCAGAAGCAGCCAAAGTTAGATATGTTACCAGGACTCTGGAGGGAACAGCTGCAAAGTGGATGGTGACTTTGCATAATGATGCTGCCTCTCAGCTGATGAATTATGACCTGTTCATGACTGCTGCGGGCCAGGTTTGAAGACCCACTTGCTGAACGTAAGGCCAGAATTAGGATGAAGACCATAAATCAGGGGCGGAGATCAGTGGCCGACTACACGCAGGAATTTAGAGAGCTGGCGTGTCATATTCGAGGCTGGTCCCAGAGAGCCTTGATAGAAGCTTTTAAAGATGGGTTAAATGAAGATGTATATCAAAGCTGTATTTCCAGAAGAGACCCCAGTGAGTTGCAGCTGTGGTACATGCTGGCAGCAGAGGTGGAAACTGATCTGACCCAAAACAGACACTTGGGGGGGGGGTTGGTTGGAACAAGTCCTCCTCCACCAGCTGTCGAGAAGCCTTAAAACGTTAAAAGGGAGGAATGGTGGCAAAACCCAAGACCACTGCTTGCTTCCAATGTGGAAAGGAAGGTCACCGGGCTGCAGATTGCCGTGCCAAGTTAGAACCAAAGAGGGCACCAGGAGGAGGAAGAAAACCTGAAAAAACTCCAGTGAAGCCTCGTGAAACGGTGCTTAAAGCAGAGGAGGTTGTAGAGATCACCCCTCCAAAAGGAGAAGAGCTGGGAACTCCAACCTCTTCTGAAGAGAGTGAATCTGAATTGGAAGATGACTCACTGGTAAGTCCAAACAACGTGGTTTCCAGTGAGATTAAGGGTACCCACATCGGGAGCCAAAGGGGAAATACTGGCCTTGTTAGACTGTGGGTGCACAAGGTGCGTAATCAGCTCAGAGGTGGTGGAGAAAATGGGCTTAAGGCTAAAGACTTTAAAAACTCTCATAGCCTTTTGCCAATTGGATGGATCAGTAGCTGGGGGTGGCCCTGCACATTTCATAACAGAATCAATAGAAATGACAATGGGGAAGCATAGAGAGACTTTGTGTTTTATTGTGGCTCCTGGGATGGAACGGCCCCTAATACTGGGGTTGCCCTGGCTCTGGAAATGAAACCCCCACATTGATTAGAGGAGAGGGTCATTGTGCATACGTACTGACCAGCGCCCAGAAGGGGAGGGGCAATCTCAACCGAAACTCAAGAATCCCACTGAACTAGCCTTCACTGGCACCGAGAACCTGAAGGGGGAGGAGAAAATTCCGGAGGAATATTGGGACTTAAAGGAGGTATTCAGTGAAAAGGCCTCAGATGAGCTTCCACCCCATCGTTCAACAGATTGTAGTATTGAAATTTTACCCGGGGTGAAACTCCCAAAACCGAAACTGTACTCAATGACACCACGGGAGCTAGAAGAGCTGCAGTCATTTATCGATAAGAATTTGGAACGTGGTTTCATCCAACCCGCTAGACCCTGGGTAGCAGCCCCAGTATTGTTCCATAAAAAGAAAGATGGCTCCCTTCGTTTATGTGTTGACTATAGAAACCTGAACGCTATTTCAGTGGAGAACGTGTACCCCCTTCCCTTGATGAAGGACATGTTGGCCCACTTGGCCAAAGGGAAAATTTTTACGAAACTTGACTTGAGAGAAGCAAACTACTGGGTTCGAATTAAGGAAGGGGATGAATGAAAAACTAAGTTGTCCAACTGTGAATTCCACCAGGAAAAAATTGACTATTTAGGTTATCACATCTCATATGAGGGCATAGAAATGGATCCGGGGAAGGTTCGTTCCCTTTTGGAATGGGCCCCTCCCCAGACCAGGAAACAACTTCAAAGTTTCTTGGGGTTCACCAATTTTTACCATCAATTTATCCCTGCTTTTGCAAAGATAGCAATGCCTATCACAAATCTCCTAAAAACCAAAGGGGAGGTGAAACCAAAGCCTAATAAACCACTGGAGTGGTCCATGGAATGTCAAGCCACTTTTGAAAAGCTGAAATGACTGTTTGCTGCTGAACCAGTACTCAAGCACCCAGACATGGATGCTCCTTTTGTAATCCAAGCCGATGCGAGTGATGTAGCAGTCGTTGTTACTACAAGCAAACGAGATGAGGACTCTGCAACCGTATGCATATACTTCCCATAAACTAACTGAAACTGAAAGAAGATAGGCCATCTTGGAAAAAGAAGCTTTTGCAGTTCACTGGTCTCTGTTAACCTGGAGGCATTTCTTAGAAGGGTCAAAACACCCATTTGAGGTGTGGACGGATCATAAAAATTTGCAGGCTTTGAAAACACCTCGGAAGCTGTCTCCCAAGCAAGTTCGCTGGGCACAGTACTTTAAGCACTTTAATTTTTCATTGAATTATATTCCGGGGGGAGGAACTTCATGGCAGATGCTTTATCTAGTTTACCTCAATATAATAGTGCTTGCCAAGAAGTGGTACAGCCGATTGTCCCAACCAAACAGTTGGCAGCTCCATTGGTTACCAGAGCCCAGAAAAACAAGGAGGTTGATTTATCAAATGATTTGACTGCACAGTTAAGAGATGCTCTAAAACTTGATGATTGGTTCCTTGCTCATTCAAATAACTGTATGGTTAGAGATGGATTGGCATGGGTGGGGGCCAAATTATATGTGCCAGCAAAGCTGAGAAACCAAATATTACAGCAAGTCATAACTCTAAAGCCGCTGGTCATTTTGGATTCATGAAAACCTTACACTTGGTTAAAAGGCAATTTTGGTGGCCTACCTTGAAAAAGGACATTGAAACTTATGTAGCTAGTTGTCCTATCTGTGCCTCAGCCAAACGGCCTCCTGGTAAACTAGCAGGCTTACTACAAAATGTGGCTAGACCAACGGCTCCATGGAAGGAAATCTCTATGGATTTTATAGTGCAATTACCTGAAAGTGGGGGGAATACAGTTATTTGGGTAGTAACTGATTTGTTTTCCAAACAGGTACATTTCATACCTTGTCTGAAAATCCCATCTACAAAAACATTGGTTAAACTGTTATTTTACATATCTACAGGTTACATGGGGTTCCTAAACGCATAATCCCAGACAGGGGTGTCCAGTTTACCTCAAACTTTTGGAAGGAATTCCTGAAGTTATTGGACTTCACCCAGGGCTTAAGCTCCACCCATCATCCACAAACCAATGGGGCTTGTGAGAGGACTAACTCGGTATTGGAACAATATCTTCGATGTGATATAAATTATCAGCAACATAATTGGGCTGACTTATTGCCATTCGCTGAGGTGGCATATAATAATTTGGTACATAGTAATACTGTGTTTAATTCATTTAAAGTGGCTTCAGGACAAGACTTTGGACCCATACCCGAGCTTCCATGGGAGAAACCTAACATTCAGTCATTAGATGAATGGATAACACAGCTCCAGCTTACCTGGCCGGTTACTCATAAAGCATTAGATGATGCTCATCAAACTCTCCAAAAACCGTATCAGGTGGATGATAAGGTCTTTTTATCCACCAGATATTTGCAAACCACACAAAAGTCAAAAAAGCTTGGCCCTAAGTATGTTGGACCTTTCTCAATTGAACGAATTGTAAACCCTGTGGCAGTCCAACTGAAATTACCAAAAACTCTTCGACGGATCCACCCTGTTTTCCATGTTAGTTTATTAAAACCTGAACATACCTCCGACTTGAGACCAACTCAGGTTGATCCCCCTGTACCATTGCTAATTGAAGGTGAACAACATTTTGAAGTTAAAGAAATTTTGGATTCTCGAAAATGAGGGGGTTGACGCCAGTATTTGGTTGCTTGGAAACATTTTCCTCCTTCCTGGGCTGAGTGGGTGAATGAGAAGGATGTTAGAGCTCCTACACTTATCAAGGCATTTCGTACTAAATATCCTGAGAAACCCTAAAAAATTAGTAAGTTGCTATTACCTGTATATTGTCTATTACCTTATATTTTTATCTTTTTTAGTACTAACGTCTTTTTTCTAGGAGGGCCGAATGTTAGCCTTCAAGATTTTCTCCCTTTGCTTTGCATCTTTCAGCTGTCATAAGTAACGGGGGGAGGAGGGGGGGAATGGTTATGGGAAGTGAGCTGGAGGTGTCACAAACCAGAACTGTATAAACCGGGTGGGGGGTACATTCTTGCTTAGGTTTCTATTCTATTTTATGCTATGTGCAGCTGCAACTCTTTATAAAACTATATCAAGGTCAACAGACAGAAGCCTCATCACCACCTGGAGATGCCCACATGATGATATACACAACTACAATAGCCAATTGAACTATTGGGGGTGGGAATGTTGCCATTACTTTGTATATGTGATTTACGCGCCCATTTTCTCAGATTCAGAATTCTTTTGTTGCTACCACTTGATTTCCAGTAAAAGATATCTTTTCTCTGATTAAAGGAGTCTAAGTATTTCTTTCTTGGACTTTGAATGGAGCACCAGCTGACAGATACTGTATTAAGAAAGAACATAAGAAGTCCCTGCAGATTTTATTCTGCTAGTTTTGCCAACTATAGGGGGCAATGTTCACCTCCATTTTAAAGCCATTGAGCCAGTGCTGTCAGAAGACATTTCTGCAGTCATGTGGCCTGCATGATGTCATGGAACACTGTTACCTTCCCACTGAAATGGTACCTATTTATCTACTTGCATTTGCGAGCTTTCAAACTGCCAGATTGGCAGGAGCTGAGGCAAGTAATGGGAGCTCACCCTGTTATGTGGTGCTTGGATCTCGAACCTGGGCTGCCAGCTTTCCAGCCAACAAGTCCAGTGTCTTAATCACCGAGCCACCACACAGCCCTAATTAAAAGAGAAGTAGCTTACAAAAAATGAAAAGAGTCCAAATGACTAAAATCTCCTTCTATTTCCCCTTTTTATAACATTTGAAATCCACATATAATGCATATCAAGATTTCATACACTGGTTTGCTAAACCATAATGTCTGCAAAACTGCAGTTACACACAATTTTCCTCCTCAGATAGTTGTTTGTATAGTTGCAAGTGCAGAGATCCACAGCTGCCAGAATATAATGTAAATCTCTCAGTGGACTTCAGCAAGTGCACAACACCCCCCCGCCAAACATCTATAAAAGGGCAATACTTTTATACATGCAGGGTCTCATGATCAATGTTGCAAAGGTGGATAAAGGCTAGCATTGCATAGTGCTTGTCTGCATTGATTTGGTTTAATCCAACTGTATGTACTCCAAAATTCTGAACTTATAGCAGATATAGTGCAGACCATGAGTTTCTAAATGGAGAGAAAGATGGACATTCTCTTTGTTTCCATAACTGGCTAATACGGTTTTTTTTCGTATTCCAAAAGCAATGCCATGTTTTAAATTTGAAACCTCAAACAAACAGGCTCTTCCAGATAGTTTACCAGACTGATTAAAATGTAATCCAATGCATTTAACTGGCAGAGTTGGAGAAAGATGGAATAAAGAATTAATTAGCATGATTCTAATTTATTTATTTTTATAAGACATCTGTCCAAGGATAGAGATTGTGCCTGGCTTTCTTCTCTACCCATCTGTTTTGAAAGCAGAAGTCATCTTGGCATGCAGAAGGAAATGGAAATGTTTTGAATCAATGTTGCTAGCTGAAACTGGGCTTGGGTAAAAAAAGAAAATGAGTCAAAATGTGGAGAATGGGAAATAATGTTTCACAGTTAGGAATAAAAGATCATGGAGCAGCATTCAAATAAATAAGTTGAAATGAAAACTGAGGAAGAATCTTAAAAAAACCCTATAATTTAAAAAAGTCTACTCATCAAGTAAATACAAATAGATTATTCAAGTGTATTAAAGGTAACATGAAAGCAATGTTAAATTCAGAGGTGGTATTCAGCAGGTTCTGACCAGTTCTGGAGAACCAGTAGAGGAAATTTTGAGTAGTTTGTAGAATCAGAAAATACCCTTGCCCCCATCTATTCTCTGCCTCTTGAGTCCCAGCTGATTGGCTGGGTCTTCTTTTGTTACCCTGCACAGAAGAATGGAGCTGGAAAGCCGGCTAGTGGGATGGGGAGGGAATGGGATTTTGCAGCAACCTTCCCCCAGGAGTGGGGTGGGAATGGAGATTTTACAGTATCCTTCCCCTGCCACGCCTACCAAGCCACAGCCACAGAACCGGTAGTAAAAAAAATTGAATCCCACCACTGCTTAAATCCCTTGGCTTTAGGAAGATTGCTTAAAATAAGTTTGCAGACAATATGCAGTCTATTATGTCTGCTTAATGACCCACCAGCCCTGAAACCAAACACTGAAGATGAAGAGTGAAGTCCCAGACATTTTTTTAGGACCATGCACTTCATTCAAGAAGATCGATGATTTCCAAGGATCAGCTGCTGAACACTATTTGTATTATGGGTACAAATGAAATGCAAAAATATGGATGGAAGAAAAAGTGTTGTGCTTTTCTCTGTCATTTAGATTTTTCCACCCGAATATATATATATATATGTGCTGTTAAGCTTCCTTCGGATATTATCCCATGTCATTGTAGTGCTTTTAAAGTTGTAGCAATGTTTCAGCAGAATCTCATCTGCCATCATCAGGCTTCTTTATTGAGTTTGTATGTGGGTCAGGGTCTCACAGCCGTTGGTTTTAAATTTGAGGCTAGCCTATTATTGTGGCAGGATGTTTTTTTCTACATCCTGATTGGTTGGGAGTCTTGGTCTGTGTTTATTGGACTTGGAGTTTGTTTGATTGGTGTTTCTGGTTTCTTCTGTCTGTTTTGTGGCTTTGATTGGCTGGCAACACTCTGCTCCTGCACTGGAGGCTTTCAGTGCAGCTT
>BLBF01000007.1:59645046-59685334 GCA_015471245.1 Laticauda colubrina | reverse complement strand
CCACAAGCCAGGCAAACACCTGGGCAAAAACAGACTCCCTCTGATAGCTCCAACCCAAACACCCCCCCACCAGGCACCCAGGTGAAACCCAGCTTGCTAATGAATAGCAGCTTGCTAATGAAGAGCAGCCGTCCATTCACAAGGAGCCAAGCTGCACTGAAAGCCTCCAACACAAGAACAGAGTGTTGCCAGCCAATCAAAGCCACAAAACAGACAGAAGAAACCAGAAACACCAATCAATCAAACTCCAAGTCCAATGAACACAGAGCCAGGCTCCTAGCCAATCAGAATGGACCAACCTCAAATTTGAAACCAGGAACTAACTCTATACAGAAGCCTGAGGATGGCAGATGAGATTCTGCTGAAACGTTGCTACAACTTTAACAGAACTACAATGACGTGGGATAATACCCGAAGGAAGCTAAACAGCACACATGTAAGTACCCGCGAAAGCCTAAGAAAACATATATATATATATATATGTATATATGTATATATATATATTTTCTGAGGTTTTCGCGGGTATTTGTATGGTTATTTGGGTTTTCTCCCACGTAAAATTGGAAGTATCTAGGCAACGTTTCGATGAAGTCTCATTCATCATCTTTAGGCTTGTTTCTTCAGGTCTGTGGACTCAGAGTAATGTGGACATTACTCTGAGAAGCAAAGAGTTCTACAAACTCAATACAGAAGCCTGATGATGGCATATGAGATTCTTCTGAAACGTTGCTACAACTTTAAAATCATTACAATGACGTGGGATAATACCCGAAGGAAGCTGAACAGCTATATGTTCAAAAAGCTATATGTGTATATATATTTATATATACATACACACACATACACACACACACACAGAGGGAGAGACAGACAGACAGACAAAGCTGCCTGTAATCTGTCATCAATGAATCAAACATTTATTGTCAACATACAATGTGCACACAATGAAATTGAAAATATCACGGTGTATATGTTGAAAGCCTCTGAAACACTCCCTGCCCCACCCTTTACACCCCCAAGTCTCACTATGCTGCTTTATCATGGAGTCTCATTTCTGGGAAGGATGAGTGAAGCACGTCACATTTTTTTTGCAGATTGTCTTCTGTATTAATTAAATATATGGAAGAGAAACCAACATAGATTTTTCTCTTCTGTGGGACATATCCCATCCTTTAAACATTTCTGTATTCATGAGCCTCAACTGAGAGCATGTCCTTATTTTTTTCCTCTGGGAAAGTGTTGTCACTTCTCATTCATGCCTCTTCTTCCTGATCTGCCAGATATCCAGCCTTTGAGACTTCATAAATGCTATCCGACTCCACTGAATCTTTGAATGACTTTGAAAAGCGCTATGTTTTGCCCTTCTATTGAAGCCACGTAATTCAAAACTATTGCTTAGAAATGAGATTGGTGTGATTGATGTCATGGGGTGGCACTTCGGCATCAGTTTATTCATAGATCGTGCATGGAAAATTTAGAGCCCCACAAAACAATTTAAGTGATGGAAAAACCTTGATCTGTTTTCTGGCTCTGAATGGAAAAGTTTTTAAAATACTCTTATTATGATCAATCTATACCTGGAAAGTGGCAGTGGGATAGAGAGAACAGCTAGCTTTCAATGAACCAAAAGTTTCAAGCATCCCAGTAAAATTACATTTTAGATGGTGTATAATTCATACCATCTAAATTTGCTGATTTCTACTATGTTTTTGTCTCTGAATGTTTGTCCCTCATTGTTTTTCTGGTATGTTTCCCTACTTAACAGAATTATAAATATCTAGGGACCCTTGGAGGTCTTCTAGTCCAACCCCTGCTCAGGCAGGAAACCCTAAGCCATTTCAGACAACTGGTTGTCCAATCTCTTCTTAAAAGCCTCTCCTGTTGGAGCACCCACAACTTTTGGAGGCACGTTATTCCACTAATTAATTGTTCTGTCAGGGAAATTCTTCTACTTCTACTTGTTCCTGCCTAGACGAAAACATGGCTTCCATTTGTGCATCAACATGCTTCCATTGACATATTCACTTCGTCAGCTGGTTGTTGTTTTTTTTACTTAAAACCCAAAGGACGACTAACATTATGGCTTCCACTACATGTGGTCTCTCTTTCATGTGAAAGTGACTTTCTTTTCATGCCATGAAGGTCTCAGTGAAAGTAGCTGTTTCTTTCCTAGGTTCTGAGGTTTTTGTGATAGAAACAAAGAATTTACCCAGGTTCAACACTACCCACAGTGGAGGAATGGCTGGTGAAGATGATGGAACTGGCAAATAAATTAACTTCCTTGATCAGATTCGAAATTCTAGATCTAGAAAATCTAGAACTACACCGCCGTCAGTCCGATCTAAGTATAGTATATAAAATCATACATTGCAATGTCCTACCTGTCAATGAATACTTCAGCTTCAACCATAACAATACAAGAGCAAACAATAAATACAAACTCAAAGTTAATCGCACCAAACTTGATTGCAGGAAATACGACTTCAGCAACAGAATGGTCAATGTCTAGAATACTCTCCCTGACTCTGTGGTTTCTTCCCCAAACCCCAAAAAGTTTAACCTTAGACTGTCTACTATTGACCTCACCCCTTTCCTAAGAGGTCTGTAGGGGGCGTGCATAAGCGCATTAATGTGCCTACTGTCCCTGTCCTATTGTTTCTTTTATTTTTTATTTTTCTTATATGTATCCATGTATTCATAACTATGTTTTTATTTATACCTATTATCATGTAAGCAATTGACAAATAAATAAATAAATAAATAATAAGAGAAAAAAGGGTTTTCTACATTTATGGTTGACTGGAAAGCCCTTATCGACTTTTTGTATGAAATAGAAAAATCATGCACTTATGACTTGTAGCTTTGATGATTAGAAAAAAGTGGGTAAAAGAAAAAAAGATTGTTTGTAGCCACATAATAAGAGATCTATCAATTAGCTGGAGTGGCAAAAAAAACCAAACAAACAAAAATAAGAATTAAATTTTAAAGAAGACACATAAAATTCTGAAATATTTAAGAAAAATTAAAGGCGATATTATGCACAAACTATGGAGCAGTACTTAGTTGTGGTAAATGAAAAGACATCAGATTGATCAGATAGTAACAACTTAGGATAGAACAAATCAGAACAACCTGGATGTTTAATGAAAAATGGGGATAATAATTCCTGGAAAGCACTTGCATACAGGGAACAATAGAATATAACAGAGCCCACCATTTCTATTATTTCTCCATCAGGACACAGTCTCTGTTCAAAACAGAATTTTTGCATCTCCCTTCTGTAACAGCTATTGTGAGGGTATTAAATTTAGCCAAAGATAAAACCCATCTAAATTTTGGAAATAGTCATGCAGCTTAGGTATCTGGCTGACTGAAGAAGATATGTAGAATGGCTCAAAAACATGTTTCTAGATAGGATTGCTAAATCTGATTGTATTTCAAAATCAATGGTCTGCTGTTTGAGATCAGCTAATGCACATTCATAGCCCCTTAGAGTGAAGGCTGCCCTCTGACTGCAATTTAGCATGTATTGCCTGGCACCAGGAAGACTGAATGCTACTATTATAAAGGGGCAAAGCTGACTGAGGAAAAGGAGAGTTTAAGCCAACGGGGGAGATGTAAATCTAAGCATAAATTGTCATTTCAAATAGGTTAGCTTTGTGAAGAAGCACCTCATTTAGGATGCAGAGCTATTTGAAAAATGGATCTCGGAAACCTGGATTGAAGTCTTTCAAGAGAAAGAAATGATCTACAGGAGTCCAACTGAACTCCAAAGAGGGGTTGCACTCAGATCTTAATTGAGAAAACTTTAATTGCTGCAAGTATATATTGAGCTCCTTTGGAGAAGTAAAAGGATTGTAAAGTCATTGTTTTTTGTGCATTTAAGCTGACATTGATGACGTGGGACGTAAAGTTGCTGGTAGCATGGAAAACAATTCTTTTTTAAAAAGGTCTTAATTTAACTTGTTCTGCTGATTATGTAGCCGCTAGATAGGTGCCTTAGGGAAAAACCCTTTTTGAAGGATTTCAAAAGGTCAGCTGCCAGTGGGAAACAACTACTCAGTTCAGTCTAGTGTGAGATGGGGAAGGCCTGATTTTGACATGAATTTAGTTACCTGTCAAAACCTGGTCTTGAAATATCTTGCACAGGCGTTAGTCCTCCCTCTGCAGATGATCATCCTTTCAGCTGCTCCATTTTTTTCTCTCCTGGTTCTTCCATCTCCCAATGCCTGCCATCTCCATTAATCAGATGCTATTTAGGCCGACCCAGGTCTCCAAGGCCATGGAAGGCCATTCTCAGCGACTGTGAAGGGAACATGATGGCCAGTGGGGCCTGGGCAGAACCCAATTCTGACTGTCTGTCTGATGACTATCAGCCACCATAAGGTCAGTGAAACATGCTAGATCATATTCCAGGTAAAATCAGTAAATAAATAAGTCAGCTGGAAGAAATGAGGAAACATTACTTTAAAACTAGAACAATTAAATATGGCTTTAAGCTGCCTCAGCTGTGGGATGGAAAAAGATTAAGGCAACCTCATGAGGACATATTAAAAGGGCTATTGGGGCTTTCTGTCAATTAGGATAAAAATATATCTCAAGTCTTCCTATGGCTTCCTGGCCTCCAGATAAACCTTGTGCTGTGATTTGACATAATGCTGCCTTCCATGTTTACTCAAAGGAAGTAAGACTATTAAGATAAATGGGATTAACTCTCAAAAGCTACTTAGGTCTGCATCATTAGTCACCAAACTGACTTGTTCCATTACAAGGAAGTCTTCATTAGTATTTTACATCTCATATTTTTCCCCTTAAAAATACTACCATTCTTCCAATTGTAGAAAATAGTAACTGCTGAAAAACTGGTGATTGCATAGCTGAAATGCATTCCCTTAAAAAGCCATTTAAAAACCCTCAAGCATAAAAACAAGGACTTTGTTCCAGCAATCATCTCTGCAATAAAAATCTACACTAAATGTATATCCTGTAATGAATATCTACAAATTGTTTTAAGCGCTACAGTGAAAAGCATGCAGAAAGGGTACAACAACAAAATAAAAAAAAATGTATCTTGGTTTGTATTTTAGCAATAGCACTTGACTTATATACTGCTTCATAGTGCTTTTATAGCTCTCTTTAAGCAGTTTACAGAGTCAGCATATTGCCTTCAACAAGCTGGGTCCTCATTTTACCCATCTCAAAGGATGGAAGGCTGAGTCAAACTTGAGCCCCATCAGGATCGAACTCCTGGCAATGGGCAGAGTTAGCCTGCAATACTGCATTCTAACCACTGGGCCACCATGGCTCTTTCTGCCATATTTCTATTGTTTGTCTCATTCCTTCTTCGTGAAGATGTATAAATCTTCATGAAGAAGATTGTGGTTCCAAAATCAGTCGGGTATAGATACTGAGGAACCCCAAATAGCTCTGCAGTAGTGGTCCTGGAATGGTACTCCAAAAAGTAGGAAAGACCTGAAAAAAGGAAGGTATCTCCTGCCTCTACCCTCATCTCCCAGTTCTTTTTGTTAAAAAGACAGCAAACTGTGACTAAAATCCCCTATGATCACTGCCAACAATTGTAGAAAAACTAGATCTTTACATTGCAGTCTGTTTGCTTTTTCTCTAGTTTGTGCTTATTGCAACCATCAGTGTATTCCTACAGATTGCTTCATAAAAGCCTGGGAAGGTAGCAAATAAAAAGAGCCCCAATGTTCAAAGAAGCAATAATTGAAGAGAATCAATAATTGAAGAGAAAAACTCCTGCCTCTGTGCAGCCATTCCAATATAGTTTCCTTAATATAATGCATTCATAAAGCTTAACTGTCATTAAGAGTTTTTGCTCATTGCAATAGAATAAACATATCTTGGTTGAGCTAAAGCTGATTTCTGAACTGTGCTTTAGCTTTGGTATCTGGTTCACATGAGTAATGTAATCGTTTTGTAGATTTCTCCGAGCTTAGTAAGTCTGGTGGAAACCTTCAACCTTTTATTTATATTGTGCCTTTATTTTTTATAAAAACTAACGTACTAACATACCTAATATTCTTCTTTCTCTCTGTTTTTCCCCAGAACAACCCTTGTGAGGTGGGTTGGGCTGAGAGAGAGTCATTGGTCCAAAGTCCCCAGCCAGCTTTCATGCTTAAGGCAGGATTAGTCTCCTGTTTTTTAGGCCACTACTACACCAAATTGGCTATCAAATTACTTAAAACTGACCGTGGAACACATGCAAATGTGTTCTCTCTCTCTCTCTCTCTCTCTCTCTCTCTCTCTCTCTCTCTCTCTCCCTTTTTTTTTTCTCTCCCTCTTCCTCTCCCTGTCTGTCTCTGTCTCTCTCTGTCTCTGTCTCTCTCTCCCCCCTCCCTCTCCCTCTCCTTAGCGAGTTTCTAGCTTTTGCCTGTAAACTTGAGATTATCAGAAATTTCCAAATGTGATGAAAGAGAAATCTTAGTGTCCTACTATTTGGTTTGCTAAATCTATAGTTAGTTAAGTGCGAAAAATTTGATAGTACCATATCAAGTATCTGGGTAACCTCTGCTGAATAATCTGGTGAGAACCTTCCTATGATGTCCCTTCAACCTATATCTGAATACATGAGGAAGTAAAACTTGATTTTTTGTTGGTAAGATGCTATATGGCTTTGTCTAAATAAAATTTTGAAGTCTCTGGAACAATTTCAAAAACAGTAATTAATTTATGCTATAGAAATATACAGTGTAAATATACTGATATGAAAGAAAATTAATCAAGCTTACCTTTGTATATGCACATTGTATAATACCCAGATTGTAGAATTTAAAATATGGAATTGCAAAATTTAGACTTTGTAGATCACCAGATATGTGGCAACATTATATAAAAACAGTTTTCTGAGCTGAGAGTTTCTGAGCCTAGTTATGACTTTCATGATTTAGAATAGCAAGATTTCTTTGTAGTATTATTTTTTTATGATCTGTGCTTCAGTGTCCATTGCTAACATTAGGGTTTGTGGCAAACAATGCTGCTGTGTGTACATAATAGGAATATTCCTGTGCATCTGTATTTGATTTAAGATAGATTCAGTAGAGCTTAAAACACAAGCTTCATTCTCATTTTTTCCAGTGGTATTTATTTAAGCATACAATATTTATTGAAAAGAAATGAGTGACTGTAAGCACACATAGACTATTTACTTAAATTAGATTCTAAATCACACAAGGGGGCGGGAGGAAAGGGAGGAGAAAGGGAGGGAGGAAACCTATTTAAATTGCTTATTGTTTTGCTTAATTGATGAACTGTAGATCTTTTATATATTCTTTAAAATTCTTCAGAATATTGTATTTCCAGAATGTATTTCTCAAAGATAAAAAACACATAGAATCAATAAAAAAGAGACTTTCAAAATTAACCAATGAAACATATAATACTATTCATTGGAAGCTAAAGTCAGAAATGATCTAAAAACATAAGAAGCAGGGTTACAGAGAGTCCTTGACTTACAACTGGTTACTTAGCAGCCACCTGAAGTTATGATGGACCTTCCCAGAGATACTTATGACTCCATTCACAGTCCCCTTCATGCCCCCACCCCATTAACATAACTATATTTGGGGCACTTGGCAACCAGCCCACTTGATAGAAGAAATATAATACAGGAAAGAAATTGTAAATATAGGATTGTGTCATGTCCCTGTTGGAGTCTGAATCCGAGGAGGAAGACGAACAGCTTGACAGGGTGTGGGAGTGTGGCTCCATTGGCTGTGGGGGAAACTGGGGAAAGGCAAAGTCCGGTTGGACAGAGCAGGAGAGAGGTAGAACAAGGGAGAGGGAATTCAGAGGAAGACCCAGGCCCACCCTCTCTTCATCCTAGGGCATGCAGGGAGGAATGGAGAAGAGAGCAATGTGGGTTGTGTGGCTTACAGGGGAGGAAAGGGCCCTGATTCCCTTCATTAGCCACACCTAGGAAGAAAGTTTAAAAAGAAATGGAGGCTGCACGTGGCAGCTGCCGGGGACAAACGTGAGTTTATTTTGTGTTGACTTTGCTTATCTGTGTTCATGGTGTCTTTCCAACTATGTTGCCTTCACATATGGAATTCTTGCTCCTGACCTGCCAAACTAATTACCTCATTTTGCCTTGATTGGACTTATAGTTACAGTTTTTGTTGACCATATTTTGGACTTGATTCTCTGCAGTCAAAGGCTGTTCCTGGGAGAGTTTTTCTCCAGCCAGAAGGTAACCAGGACATTGGGGGCAAAGTGGGAGCTAATAAAGGGACTCTTATTGATTAACTGACTGTGTTGCCTTTGTGCCACACCCTGGGTCATCACAGATTGTGGTAAAAGTCTCCCAAACTATTGCATTTCTTTTTCAATGCCACGAGTCCCTGCTGGGCGCCCCAGGCTAAGCTGACAGGTGGGCCCTCCTTCCCGGCGGCAGAGCTCTCACCAAGGCAACAAGCACCTCCCCGCCGGACTCTCCGCTCATCCCGCCAGGGCCGCGCCAGAGCCGTGTGGGCTGGGCAGAGCCGGGAAAGCAAGCCGTGGGTGCATGCGTGCCTCCTCCTGCCCCTCGTTCTCAAATCTCACCGAGGTGAGCAGCACTTTGCTTGCTCTGCAAAGCCGTGGCTTCCTCTCAGCAAGCTTCCTTCACCTCTCAGCAAGCAGGAGGAACCAGCTGCAGCCTCCTCCTCCTCAGCCGCAGCGCAGAAGTTGACCTTGCAGGGAGAGAGAGAGGGAGAGATCCTCTCGGGCAAGCACCTTCCCTTGGGAGGCGGTGATGGGAGCGCCTGAAGCCAAGTGTCTCCTCAGGGCTCCGGTTGCAGGGAGGAGCCTTGACTGTCTGCATGTGGCTGCGCCAAATGCCGAGGCATTGCTCTAATACCACGGGAGCAAGGGAGAAGGGAAAGCAACGGAAGTGCCCCACCAATGCAGGCAGCCCCATATCCGGGCATGCAAGTACTTCCTAAATGCAAGCCTTCTCCCCACCACCATTCCTCCCCCCATTTCACATGTTTAATATGGGCCTTAATTTGGGGGAAGGGGCTTAATTTGATTTTATGCCAAAAAAACATGGTGGGGCTTCCTATTGGTGGAGGCTGTATTGTTGCAGAAACACAGCAGACAGCAACCGTATAGATGATATATGTATCAAATAGCTTCAAATAAGACTTCTTCCACCTGGCAGAATGAAAGGAAAAGATGAAAAAAGTTTCTTTAAATAAGTGTAATAGAAATGTAATATAGGTGCTTGAAGGAAGCATAGTAAAAGTAGTGCTATGCATGTGATAACTAAATACATTTTCACTGTTTTTCCAAATTGATGTCACCTACATTTCATTAAAAACTTGGGCTTTTTCCTTTGGTGTGGGTGGTAAAACAACACTGCAAAGAGATTAGCTTGCACATGGTAGAGATTCATATATTAATTAGCAACAATAACAAACCTTTAGAATAATCTAAACAAAGCTTTAGAATATTCAGCTGTAGAATAACCAAGCACCAGATTCTTGGAACAACAACAATTTCCTTTACATTGTGGCTGAAAGCACACTCACACTCCCTTCCAACCCTGCTGGAGCAGGTCATTGGACTAGAATCAGCAAAGCATCTCTGATAGAATCTAAGTTATACAAACATTGTACCATATATAACAGTCCAAATTAAGCCATTAATAAAATATCAAATGGGACTTCCGGTTTGCAGGGCTTTGGTGGCAGCAGGAATCCGCAATCGTGTGCGGTTTCTGCTTGCGCTTGCCGCTGGAGTACCCCGAGCCAGCTGGCTTCGGGGCTAAAGCCACCCCGTAGAGGTGGCTGAACATAGGGGAGACCTGGCAGAGTTCGAGAGGAGCTGCATCTCCTCTCCCCAGCTGGCTTAACTCCCTTTTCTGAAGGCAGTAAGAGCGGCAGTCAGAAATGGCCTCCACAAAGAAGCATTCATCTAGAAAAGTATGTGCAGGAGGAAGCTAAGGGGTGAAAGTTTTGGATGACCAGAATAAGAAGCAACATTCAAGATTTCCTGGAATTTAAACTTTAAAAAGAAAGATACATCACTCCCAAAGAAGATCTAGAGGCAGTGAATGAAAGTGAAAAGGGAAAGTTTGTTTTTTCTCACTCTCCTTCCTTACGATGACAGCAGATGAATGAGAAATCAGAAAAAACCACTATGGCATCAGCAGGTAATTAAATTGGAAAATTAAAGCCAAGGGGATAATAAAGACTTCTGATCATTGAAAAGAATTTTTTTTTTCTTTGCTGTAAGTGGGAAAGGAAAGGAAAAGAATAAGAGTAAGATTTGGCTGGAGGAGACCGCTTGGAATTTAAAAGATTAAAACTAAATTGTAACAAGACTTCCAAAAGATACATTTTAATTGGAACTTTATAACTGAACTGCAACTTTCTCCCAGGAAGAGAAAGTGAAAAAGGAAGAAAGTGTTACAACAAAACAGCTTGTGTGTATTTGGACTAATTAGTGAGTTTGAGACTCTTGGAAACTATATTTGAAGGATTAAAAACATTTGGGTGGTTGTTTAAAAAATTTCTACAATGGCATCACTGTGGATGAACTGGAAATGGAATTATGAAAAAAATTCCAATGAAAAAAAATATAAAGAAAAAATGAAAAAAAATATAAAGAAGGGGAACAAGAAGGGAAGAGCTCTTTTGGCTCCGTTTTTCATTTTTTAGAAATGGCGATTTCTACTTATGAGAAACTACAAGAACATGAAGATTGGGACAAAGAAGAAGCCATCTTTAATGAACAAGTAACTTGTTTCTTTGGGGAAGAAAGGGGAAAGAGAACGGAGAGTTTAAGATCCAAAAAAACAACCAGAAAAGGGAAAAATAAGGTGAAAAGTAGATATAATGTTAGAAAGCAACAGAATAGAGGAATACAGAAGAGGGAAATGAAGATAAAGAGACAAGGGGGTAAAAAGGGTAGAGTGGAGAAGCAAGGGAGGAAGGAAGAGAAGAGAAGCTACAAAGGTTTGAAACAAGATGTAAAGAAACAGGACTTATTTAGAGATAATGGGTAAAAATATAACTGAAAAAGAGATTCTGCAAAAGTACATAAGACTGTATTGTTGTATTGTATTAGAAATAATATTAGAAAATTTGAAACAACATATGATTATAAAATGGGATAAAATATTCACTGTAATTTAATGAAAATCTTTTCTTTTTTGAACAAAATAAATGAAATGAAATATGAGAGAACTGAATTAAGAAGGAATGGGAACATTTTAAGTATATAATGTTTTAAAATATAAGTGAAATGGGGGGGAAGTAATTACGCAAAATTTATAAGTGTTCCCATAGAAGCATAATACCTATTTGAAAAGGAATGGATAAAATGTTTAAGATTTAAATGAATATTACAACAACAGAAAAGAGGAATATAGAAGAGGGAAATGAAGATGAAGAGACAAAGGGGTAAAAATGGTAGAGTGGAGAAGCAAGGGAGGAAGGAAGAGAAGAGAAACTACAAAGGTTTGAAACAAGATGTAAAGAAACAGGACTTATTTAGAGATAATGGGCAAAAATATAACTGAAAAAGAGAGTCTGTAAAAGTACATAAGACTGTATTGTTGTATTTGCATGAGAAATAATGTTAGAAAATTTGGAACAACATATGATTATAAAATGGGATAAAATATTCAATGTAATTTAGTGAAAATCTCTTCTTTTCTGAACAAAATAAATGAAATGAAATATGAGAGAATTGATTTAAGAAGGAATGGGAACATTTTAATTACACAGTGTCTTAAAATATAAGTGAAATGGGGGGGGGGGAGGAAAGTAACTATGCAAAATTTATAAGTGTTCCCATAGAAGCATGATACTTATTTGAAAAGGAATGTATAAAATGTTTAAGATTTAAATGAATATTAATTTGAATGATAGAATTTAATTGGTATGGATTGTTATTTTAATTATATTATATATTTACAATTTTTTCTTTTTTTAAAATATAGTGTGTAGTTTTAGAATGTACGAAGCACAATCCGAATGAAAGTTATGCATTATTTTAAGTGTTAAATTTAGGGAAAAGATATAAAGGCGCCATACTCCAGTCAGTTATTACAGGAGAAATTTTGTGTTAATGAGAAAAGATAATAGACAGCTGAAACAGGACAGACAAAGGATATAACTATAATGACTTAAATTGAGATGAAATAAATAAAATAGAATTAAGAGAGTGAAAAGAGGGGAGAAGCTATATAGAAAATGTAGAATGGTAATAAGATATGGAACAGTATATAAAAGTGAGCGTGAACTTGAATTTATGTCTGTACGAAGAGATGTAACCCAGGTTCAAGCTGCTTTCAAAAAAGATGTTTTATGTTTTTATGTTATGTGTTTTGTTTGTATATGTTTGCCTTTTTAAAAATCAATAAAATTTGGGGGAAAAAAATAAAATATCAAATGAATCAGATTCCAAAATTATGCTATATTTTTCAGTGTCGTTATTATTCAATCATATAAATAAAAAAATTGAAGCTGAACCAGTAATACTCTCCTCTCCTGGCCTTCAAAGCATGAAAATTGATAAATATCATTAACTCTTGGATTATGGTACACAAATAAACTTCCAATAGTACATAGTTATCATTTTTGTAATACATCCACTCATTATTTAGCGACTATTTAATGACTACTTGCAAATACAACAGTAATAATGATAGTAAAAGTCATTTTCCAACCATTGCATTTTTGACCAAATTTTATATTCCTGAACAATACCACACTTTACAGTGAGAGTAACACTGGTATAGCTGTAAGAGAGAACTTTATCTGAACGAGGTGGCAGCAACCAGTGATTCCCACAACATTTCTCACTGTCAGTCTTCTGTCCACTTGCCAACTATTTCACCTGCTTAATAACCTGGTTGTTGGAAAGAAATTTGGTCGCTTAAACAAAGGAGTTGATGAATATATTTGATATATTCAAATTTGTTCAGAGACCATTTCCAAATGTGTTGAATATAATTGAACAATCATTACCTTTTTGACTGGTAGCTTCCTTCCAAAAATGTAATTTGTATTGATAATAGTAATAACATCTAATCAGTAGGAAGTAACAACAACAATAATAATAATAATATCTAGCCAACAGATCTACGCTTTATTAAATCTCCAGCATTAAAAATATGACAGCCAATGTTTAAAAAACATTATTTGAAGAATCAATGAACTTGGAAAAGGATTTTTGATGCAGTGGCCAAATTCTTAAATAACACGAATAAGATTTCTTGTTCTGTTTGCTTTAATAAATCTGGGCAGTGAGCATAATCCATCTGAGATCTGAATAGCTAATATTGGATATTATTAAATGTGCTGCCTTGACTTTTCAATCAAACTGGCATTATTCAGGAGGGCAATGCATCTGTTGCTTTTCTACAGACTGATGGGTTTCCAGCCCAAAGGTTGCTTTTTATAGCTTCATGCCAACATCAAAAAATTGGCCTTAAGATTCCATATGAGAAAAATTCATTCACTCTCCATGCAGCTTTGTGTGAAAAAGGCAGCAAAATGTGCTATAATCCTTGGTACTTAGAGCTAATATTTACACAACTTTTTCTATATGTGGTCTTTTTATCTTAATAGTCAAACACTTAAATAATGGAGAATGTTATTGCATGCTAAAAGATTATTATACTACCATGTTTCTCATATAATAAGGCCAGGTCTTATTTTTTTTTGAGCCCTGAAAAAATGGCTAGGTCGTCTTTTTGGGGGTGACTTAATTCCCCCCCCCCTTGCATCTTCAGGTGGGCAGGCGGGGACAGCTTGGATGTTGACCTCGGCATTGGTGGGGCACTTTGTATCAGGGTCAACACAAGCAGCACCATATCTAGATATGCAACAAGAGTACTTCCAAACGCAAGCCCCCCCCATCCCCCCCCCATTTCACATGTTTTAATATAGGCCTTAATTTGGGTGGAGGGGTTAATTTCATTTCATGCCTATAAAACATGCTGGGACTTCCTATTGGGGGAGGCCGTATTATTGGAAAAACAGGGTAGCTTATTATTTGGATAGGTGTAGGTTTCTATTAGGTATACAATATTTGAAATTCTTGGAGGGACTCAAAAGGGGAAATGAAAAAATAAGTTAAAACTATTTGAATCCCCACCCCTTTTATTTTAAACCTCAACTGATCAAATTCTCTTTTTCTCCATTTAAGTTCACTTACAAATAATATCTTCTGTGCCATTTTCACAGTTCTTTTTCTCTACAGTTGAGAAATAGCAATAACCAGGTTAGTACATACCCCAAGGAAGAACTTTTAAAGACAGGAAACATTTTTGACTATAATTGGAACAGAAGACAATCATAAAAGAAATGTTTATATTCAGAAGTTACTACAGTACATTCCCCTCTGTGATACCACTAGCAAAAGCCTTCTTGGTTGAAATGTTCTGTTTCCTTGTTGAAAATCCTTTTAGAATATTGAAAATCCAGCAGAAGGGATTCTGCTGACGTTGTGCCAGTGCATTCTTCAAGAAGCTCATTTTATTCTTTGCTGGCAGACTTTAGACTTTGTGAGCGCCTGCAGAAATGAATTAATCTGTTTAGGCTTCTGAGCTGTTGGCATTTTCTACGGTTTGGGGTGGACCTACAAGTGGGGAACACCCAGCCAGGGCTTACAAAGTCACAACAGCAAAAAAGAAAACATCAATTTAAGGCACAATGTGCTATCTTTTAGGATAGTAACATTTCATTTCTCCACGAAAGAAAAACACTTTAATTCCATTATCTTAAACAACAGTAAAAAATTATTCTAGTCCTCCTAGAATTATCTCCACTTCCTAGAATAGGAGGTGGCTTCTGAGAGCACTTAAGCTGCTTTGCTCATTTTCATTGATGGCTTCTGAGGAGGCATGGATGATGACAGTGCAATCATGTAAGTCCTGTGAGACCTCTTAGCAGCCTTGAGTACCAACAACCACAGCATCCTTCAGGGCTGCCTCTTTATATGTGTGCGTACTTGAATTTCTCTATGAAATTACTTTAAATTTGAATCATAAACTCATCTTCTTTATGAGTAACTAGGATGAAGTTCAGGTTTTTCCTGCCCTAGCCAGGCAATTCTTCTGGAGTTTTTTCCCCTTTCTTTTGCTCTATAATAGTCCTAGTACCATAACCATGCAGATAGAAAGCTATTAAGTGAATGCAGCTTTATTTTTGTGATGAGCCTAATATCCTTACAGCACTTTTTGTATGGGTGACTTGAGTTTCAAGAGAGAGAAAATTAAGCCCATTTTGCTTTTGATCAGCATAACTATCAGTTTGATCAACATAACATGTTTCTGGTCTTGGGGGGGATGCCTGGAGAAATTAGGCATGCCATTTATTGCCAGCTTACCTATTGCCGAGGTACACTCTGGAGCTGCTTTTATTGAGAGTACTTTAAAGTAAATGCTAGTGGTGCAATTCTCTGCATGTCTACCCAGAAGTAACTTGCATTGGGTTCAATGTAATTGACACTAAGGAATCTTTACAAAAGATTAAAAGGCATAATTCATTCCACTGGGTGGCTGGAAATTTCTTTCTGAAAGCAAAAGGATGTCAGCTTTTTGGGAGGTAAAATTAACTATGTCTTCTTTGTTGTTCAGGTAGTCCTTGACTTACAACCAGAATTTGGATTAGATTTTCCATTGCTAAGCAAGGTGATTGTTAAGTAAGTCACATGGAATTTTATAACTTATTTTTGCCATGGTTGTTAAAGAAATCACTGCTGTTGTTTAAATGAATGGTGCAATCATTAAGAAAGCCAGCTGAGAAGGTTATAAATGATGAGCACCTGACCCCAGGACACAGCTACCATCATAAATCCATGCTGATTGCCAAGGACCTGAATTCTAATTACGTGAACTGTGGGGTTCCTGCAGTGGTGGTAAGTATGGGGACAGGTCTTAAGTCTCTTTTTTTCAGGGCTATGGTAACTTTGAACTGAATGATTGTAAGTCAAGGACTGCCTGTATTCTCTATTCTGCCTATGGAGATTCTCAGTCATCCAGGTCATGGTTGTCCCAAAAGCGCTTCGTTCAAGAGGCAACTGGACTTTCTGGTTTTCTTTGAAGATGTTTCACTTTTCATCTAAGAAGCTTCTTCAGCTCTGACTGGATAGTGGGGAATGGAAGGATTTATACTCCTTACAGACAGCTGGTCATTTGCATCCTTTTAATGGTTTGTTAAGGTCACATGGAAATTTATCTGTGTCATCAGGGTCATCTGAATGGTGGAAATGGGCATGGAACCTTCTTGGAACTATTGAAAGGACTGTGTTGTAGACTGGAGATAGATGATGTCATATCCCTTCCCTCCCCCACTGCTGAGAGAAGGCTGTTCAATTTTGATATAGATGGCCCCTTTAACCCCTCTTCAAACCAGCAACGCTCTCTGTCCAAAATAGGGACTTTGTTGTCTTCAAAAGAGTGGCCTGTATCTTTTAAATGCAGATGTCTAAAATCTAGTCCTAATGTGTTTGCTCTTTTATGTTGTGCCATGCATTTATGAAGTGGTTGTTTTGTTTCCCCAATGTACAGGTCTGCACATGACTCACTGCTCTATTCTCTATTCTGTTCATAACTCTCTTCCTTTTGTTTCCTTAGATATTTATTCTTGCTGAAATAATTCTTGCTGAATCTGGAAGTTTAGTTTTCAAAATAAGATATCCTATAAACCTGCAGACTGTCTTCATAAAAGGTCCTTTGTTGTCTCAGCTAAGAAAAAGTGAGACTAGAGCTCTCTCCACTTGCATTTAACATGCCCTGGCTTCACCACTTGCCTGTCATGTTCTCATGATGTTACCCAGAGAGAGAGAGAGAGAGAAAGAGAGGGAGGGAGGGAGGGAGGGAGGGAGAGAGAGAGAGAGATTGCCCTTAGCTATTCTGACTTGAAAGTGATGTTTCTCATAAATCAACAGTTTTGTAAGTATGCTGCAAAGGACACAGGCTTTTTTGGCATAATTCTGGAGGGAAATGAGATAAGTGGCAGTGATTGGGAATAGTATCACCATGTCATGCTATGACAGTTTTCAGATTTGTGGACTGCTGGATAGCATTTCAACTTTGCATCTAAAGATAGCTACAAGGTATGTGCAGTTACTTTGCCTCCTGCTTTGTCAGAAACAAAATAGAGACCAAGTGATGGTGAGGATCAGAGGTTTTCTTTAGACATAATATAGGGAACTGGTAAATGTCATTCTGGTATTGTTTTATCTCAATAACAGGTGCATGGTACTTGTTGAGTTAAAGAATTGGAGAAAGACTAAACTAGTTATGGGGCAAATTTAATTGAAATCTGAAGGCTTTGAATCAATAAAGCTATAAAAACACACGAAACTTACATTACTGTATTACAGCTGTCTTCATTTAACTCTCTGCAACAATTCACTTATTTCCCCCCCCCCCCCCCGTTTTTAGCAATATTTGGATAAGTTCTCTTGAAAATTATGTTGCAAGGGAGGGTAGACTCTTAATTCAGGGTGGAATACTTTGGTCACCTAGTAATTTAGAATTGATAGTATAGGTTGGATTCTAAAGTTCCATTTCTGGTTTTAGACAATTCTCACCCATTCTCACACTTTGTCTTTTCTCCTTTATTGATATATCTGTGACTTGCACATCTGATAATTTGAGGGACCCTTAAAATTCTATCATGTGCAACAAATGAGGATGTTTCATTCACTACAAATCCTTTCCCCATCCTTAGGCCAAGACATTGTCCTGCAGAATACAAAGTACTGAAGATATAATGTTTTATCCCTTTTCTTCAGCTACAACTAAACAATCCTATGTGACCCATGAGGTCATCCAAAGGAAATGAAGTCTGATGTGACCAGAATGAACTTTACATTTTAGGTTAACCACATTATTTTATTATGAGCCATGGTGGCTTAGTGGTTAGAATGCAACATGCAGGCTGCTTCTGCTGACTGCCAGCTACTTGCAATTTGGTAGTTCAAATCTCACCAGGCTCAAGGTTGACTCAGCCTTCCATCCTTCCGAAGTGGGTAAAATGGGGACCCAGATTGTTGGGGACAATAGGCTGACTCTGTAAACCGTTTAGAGGGCACTGTAAAGCACTATGAAGCTGTATACAAGTCCAAATGCTATTGCTATTCTGCTAAGCATCCTTTCAAATGCATTTCACAAATAAAATTATCCTTATCTTTTTCATATCCAGCTGTAGAGGAATTTTTCAATAGATGACTAGAAAAGAAAAGAGTTAAAACTAAAATGCCTGGGTAGGGAAGGTGAACCTCTGGCAGTGAAGATTTTGCTAAGCCACAACTTCCTGCATCTCTTGCTATCAGTCATGCTTGCTGAGGCTATTAGGCTTAGGTTCAACAGTATTGGAGGGTTATAGATACTTTGACCCTGCATAGGGACACAGAGCAAAAACCATGCCCAACTCAGTGGTGTATTTAACCTGATACATTTCTACACTCAGAATAAGCTCTACTTATTCTCAAGAAAATGTGCTTCAAATTGTACTCTTAATACCTATCAATATAAATAAATGTGCTAAAGAAGAAATAATATTCTATTCAAAGTGAGTATTGGGGAGGGGGGAGAATGTTGTAATAATTATAAATGGTTTTTTAAAATTTTCTGTTATTTTTATTAAATAATTCACAGAAAAGTTATTTAATTGTTAGGGAACATTCAGCATTCAGGTAAATTGTCAATCTACAATCTTAATTAGGATGATAATTTCTTTCAAAGCAAAGTTTTGTTGTGAGTCAAGCCTGATTTTATGGCTGTTTCTGTCAAAGTTGTTGAATTGTTCAAATACTTTTCTGAGAGACATAAATCCTTTTTAAAGAATAGTTATTATAGGAATTTTGAAGATTTTGGCTGTCACGTTTTCTAAAGTATTGTTACATTACCAAATAATTTTTCAGATCATAGTTTTGTGTGTTCACTTCATAAAAGAAAATCCAATTGTTTAGTTGGAGACTAAATGAAATGTTACAGAAAGAAGCGAAGGATTGAAAAAAAGAAATTAAAAGAATTTTTGAAAATAATTTAAATAAAAGTAATGATTTAAGAATGATTTGGGATGCAAGAAAAGTTTTTATCAGAGATTATTTCATACAACATAACAATGCAAACGAAAAGAAGAGGCAAGAGAAAACAAGTCATTTTGAATGAGCTTAAGAGAAAAGAATTAAAAACATTTCCAGAGAAGGTTTAGCCTTTTCAACAAATTAAGCTTTTACAATGACAATTATCTATGTTAACAATAAGAGATATGCAAATAAAAATGAAATATATAAAGCAAAACAACAATTCTGAGTTTGCAAACAAACCACGGAAATGGCTTTCTTAACTTTTTAACTGTAATTTTTTAATTTTGTTTTAATTTTGTTTTTAAGGCTATTTTTAACCATGTCTTTTTTATATGACGGTTTATATGTATGGTTTTATTTTTAAACCAGCCATAGTCATGTAAATGAGATGGACAATGTAGACATTTGATAAATAAATAAATATAAACTATGAAAAGAAAAAAACCCATGTTGTAACTGTAAAATGGGGACTTTATATTAATGGCCATAAAATGTATTTTATCAATATTATTACAATTTGTATAAAGCAAGTAACATCTCTCTAGAGAAAATAGATGAATATCTGAAGATTTTTTTTTAACCAAGGATTACAGAAACAGAAACTGAAGAACAGAAACAGTCTTTGAGAGAACCTATAACAGTAAGGGAAGTTTCTGTAGCTATAAAAAAGATTAAATCAGGAAAGGTGCCTGACCAGATGGATTATCAGGTTCTTGTTATAATGTTTTGAGGACAAGTTTTACAACCTTTATCAAATCTTACAGAAAAGATTCTAGGGAACTGGAAAGATGTTGATGTAGCACTAATACTTAAAGAGGGGCAAGCTTTGACTGCATCTATTATTCATTATTGAATAATAGATACAAGTTGTTAACAATGATTCCTGGCTGATATACTGAAAATAATTTTGCAAGAATTTATTTATGAAGATAAATAAGGTTTTATTAATTTAAAAGACAGTTAAAAGTTAGGTTAGGGCTAGGGTATCAGTTCAAGAACAATCTTAGATGTGTTGGATATTTTGGAATTGCTGGAATAATGTAAAGAAAACAACATAAAGAAAACAAGCCACATTGATTTTCTTAGATGTGGAGAAGGCCTTTGACAGTTTGAATTGGGCTTTTCCGTTCAAAGTTTTGGAAGATATGAACTTTGGAGAGAACCTTACAAAACAGATAAGGTTGATTTATACTTCACAGAAAGTACAAATAATTATTAAAGGAGAGTTAAACAAAGCCTTGTGAGGTACAAAAAGGAACAAGATAGGCATAGCCACTATCTTATATCTTGTTTCGTTTGGTTCTTGAAATACTGAATAGAGATATAAGACAGGATAAATAAATTGTAAGATATTTTAAAAAGAAACTTATAAGTTATAGACTTTTGTAGATTACTTGGTATTGGTTTTAGAAAATCCTTTAAAGGTAATTGAAATATTAGTGGGAAAACTAAAAGAATGTGTTGTATTAGCAGGTTTTAAGATCAATAAGCTGAAGATGAAGTTATTAACAAGAAACATGAAAACAGAAGATCACACATAATTGAATAATGAGCTTTAAGATTGAAAAGAAACTAAAATATCTGGGGATCATTATGTCAAATAGGGCATGGAATGAAATGTAAAAAGACGTATTAAGATGGGAGAAAGTGCATATGTCATCAATGGGGGAAATTTCTGTGATCAAAATGAATGTCCTACCAAGAATCATGTTTTTGTTTCAAGCAATATCTGTTTTGGCAACTGATGTACCATTTAAACAGTAGCAGAAGGATATATCTAAACTTGTGTCGCAAGGAAAAAATGATAGTTAAGAATAAAGTATTACAGCATGCAAAGGAGGATTGGGTTTCTCTGATTTGAAGTTGTATTTTGCCCTTGCTGTTTGGTTTAGATGAAAGAGTCATACTGTTGAGAAATAGAAGGCTTTGGGAATTTCTAAGACATGACCTAAGATCTAGGTGGAAATAGACATTTGTGCTAAGACAAAGTCAAGGTTAATGTAGATTTTAAAATTTATTATGTTACATATTCCATATTGAGGCTGGGGAATAGATACAAATCCAGGTTGTGTCCAAGAACACCTTTGTAATTTGGCACAAGAAGCATTTGACAGATGAGGAATAATTGGCAAATACAAATGATAACTTATTGTAAAACACTAGAATTTGTCAAGGGGAATTCAAAATAAAACCAAGAGAAGAATTGATGGCAGAAGAACATGGTTGTCAACAGTGGTGGGATTCAGATTTTTTTTACTACCAGTTCTGTGGGCATGGCTTGGTGGGTGTGGTGTGGCTTGGTGGGAGTGGCTTAGTGGGCATGGCAGGGGAAGGATACTGTAAAATCCCATTCCCTCCCCACCCTACTAACCTGATTTCCAGCTCCATTCTCCTGTGCAGGGCAACAAAAGAATCAGCTGAGACTCGGGAGGCAGAGAATAGATGGGGCTGGGGCCAGTCAGAGGTGGTATTTGCTGGTTCTCTAAACTACTCAAAATTTCCACTACCAGTTCTCCAGAACTGGTCAGAACCTGCTGAATATCATCTCTGGTTGCCAATGCCTCCACTTTCCAGCCCTCCTGTCACTGATCTTTCTACTGTGACTTGATCAGATTGTTATGTCTCTTATTAGTTAGAGTCTTGGAGGAAGCCCTTGTTTTTATTTCAAACATTCCTTTCCGGTTGGTTTCTCCATTATCTAAAGAAAGAACTAACTAGCTGTTCTTCTTACTCGTAATCAACTCCACCTCTAGGTTCCATGAGTACAAGAGCACAATCTGACACTTCATATTTTCCTTCTCTCATAAGTTGTCCAACCTCTAGTTTTCTTCCCTCAGTCTATCCATGATAGTTCAGTGTGTCTGTCTGTCTGTCTGTCTGTATTTGTTAAAATGCACGATCATAACAAAGCAACCAAAAAAACTGGAAATTTTTGCAAATTATATTTAACCATATTACTCTGAAATGTATTATTCACTGATGTTATTAATATGAGATAGAAAAATAATTTAAAATCTAATGTAGTTTTTCCTCCATCCCCTTTTTTCAAACAATTTATGTAAGCATGTCTTGGAAAATAGGTTTTGTATTCAAATGTGGCTTCTTAGAAACTTGTTTTTATCTGTGCAAACTGTTGAAGGGGAAAAAGTGAAGAGCTGCAGAAACTGAGAAGCTACAACTCTTCAGAGAGCCCAGTTGGGAACTTTAGCAGGGTTCTGTTTACCAAAAAAGAGATTAAATCGAACAGAAAAGAGTATAGGAATTTTTAGCTGTTAGTGTTAGGTCTAGGGAACAAATGTTTTTGTCCTCAGGCCCCTAAGTTAATGTTCTGACTTTCTAGCATTTCTTCTGATGCGCTATCATCTAAAGGTTATTGTGCAGTTCTTCCATCTTTTCAGCTTTTTAAAAAAAAATCTGTTGAAAAAAATATAGAAGAAACACTTGGAAAACCCAGGCATCAGAAGGCATCAGAAGTCTGGACCACTTTCGGAGAAGGCGGAGCCTCGTCTCGGTGCTACAGCTGCGATCTCGGGGCTCTGAGATCGCAGCTGATATTTTCACCCCTGGTCGGTCCTAACGGACCTAAACCGTCCCGTAGAGATGGGGATTGTGAAGGGCACAGTCCCAGGATCCCAGAGATATCGCAAAATCTCTGGTTTGATCCGGGAGAAGCCCTTTTGCTGGCGGTGGAAAGGCAGCCTCCAAAGCTGCTGAAGTCGGGACAGCTCCGAAAAGAAAGAGGCTGGAGAGAGGGTGTGTCGGCTGGGTGAGAAACTTCCTTTTGTATTGCAAATTGGCTGAGACCTGAAAGGATATCCTGAACAAAGAAGAAACCTTTATTTTTCTTTGACTGGAATCTCCTTGAGCGGCGTTTTTTAAAGTGATGTCAAATTGAGGCTTGGATTCTTTCCTTACTATTTTTTTCTCTGAGGAATTTAATGTGATTTTGTAGCTAATCAGATTGAATTTTTTCTTATGTATATTTTTATGCTTCTTTTGATTTTTTAATTTTCTTTAGGATAGAGGCCCCCTTTGTTTTTGTTTTTTCCCTCTGAGTTTTGTATACATTACTTTTCTTTCTGGCTGAGGGGGGAAAAAAGTATTAAGAGACTGTGTAACACTGCCAACTAGAGGCTTGAAAATATTTTATTTGAACTGGGGAGAAATGTATAAACACTCCTTCTCAAGGACATTTTAATGTGATAAGATGGAGGGAGAGCACAGAAAAATATTATTACAGGTGTTTTCCTGGACTCTTATCAATGTTTCAACACTTGAGGCTTGGCTTTGAAGCTGCTGGAGAAGAGAGTCCTAATAAGAGCCTTGGATAAATAAACAAAGTGCAGTGTGCAGTCCATATATATATATATATATATTTTATTTTATCCTTCTTCTTTGGCTTTGGGCCATTTTTATTATTGGATTTTTCCATTTTGGATCAAAATTGGCTACTCTATCAGGTGGACTGAAGGTTTAAAAGAATTTGAAGTTTTTTGAAGCATTAAAGTGGAAAAAAGGGGGAAAAAAAAAGAAGAAAGTGTGAAATGAAATAGACTGTGTGTATTTGGATTGTTTGCTGACTTTGGGACTTCTGGAAACTCTTATTTGAATGATTAAAATCATTTGGATCGCTTGAATTTTTTTTTCTTTTTTTCTTTTACAATGGCATTACTTATGGATGAACTGAAAATGGAATTTATAAAATATAAACAAGAGAAACAAGAAGGGAAGGATTCTTTTGGCTCTATTTTTAATTTTTTAGAAATGGCAATTTCTACATATGAGAAACTACAAGAACAAGAAGATTGGGATGAAGAAGAAACCATCCTTAATGAACAAGCAACTTTATTTGGGGAAGAAAGGGGAAAGGGGAGAAAGAGAATGGAGAATTTAAGACTTAAAAAAACAACCAAAAAAGGGAAAAACAAGGTGAAAAGTGGACACAACATCAGAAAGCAACAGAAAAGAGGAATACACAAGAAGGTGGAGATTAAGAGACAAGGGGGTAAAAAGGGTAGAGTGGAGAAGCAAGGGAGGAAAGAAGGGAAGAGAAGTTATAAAGGTTTGAAACAAGATGTAAAGAAACAGAATTTATTTAGAGATAATGGGTAAACATATAACTGAAAAAGAGATTCTGCAAAGATACATAAGATTGTGTTGTTGTATTTGTATTTGAAATAATGTTAGAAAATTGGAATAATATATGATTATAAAATGGGACAAAATACTTAGCAAAAAAATTTTTTTAAATAAAAATAAATGAAATCAAATATGAGAGAATTGAATTAAAGAAAAATGGGAACATTGTTATTGTTTAATATTTTAAAATATAAGGGAAATAGGGGGAAGTAATTAAGTAAAATCTATAAGTGTTCCCATAGAAGCATGATACTTATTTAGAAAGGATTGTGTAAAATGTTTAAGACTTAAATGAATATTAATTTGAATGATATAACTTTAATTGCTATGGATTGTTGTTTTAATTATATTATATTTTTTAAATATAGTTTTAAAATATTGAGTTTATCTTTAGAATGTACTACGCAGAATCCGAATGAAAATTATGTGTCATGTTAAGCTTTAAAACTAGGGGAGGGATAAGTATGACAAGGTATTATACTCCAATCAGTCATTACAGAAGAAACTTTGTGTTAATGAGAAAAGATAAATAGCTAGCTGAAATAGAACAGACAAAGGATATAAGTATAATGATTTAAATTGAGATGAAATAAATATAATAGAATTAAGAGAGTGAAAAGAGAGGAGAAGCTATATAGAAAATGCAAAATAATAAATAAGAAATTGAATGTTATTTAAAAGTAAGCATGAACTTGAATTTATCTCTGTACAAAAAGATGTAACTCGGGATCAAACTGCCGTCCAAAAAGATATTTTATGTTTTTTATGTTTTGTGTTTGTTTGTACATGTTTGTTTGTTAAAAATTAATAAAATTCTTTATAAAAAAAAAAGAAGTCTGGACCACTTTCAAAATCTATAAATGAGGTAGGCTGATTAGACCGCAAATACCTTGTCACAAAATGCTCTTCTGTCTTCACATGATTCACCCTAAGTGTTGTGGCCTGTCAGCTGCTGGCCTCTCCAGCAGCCGAATCAGAGGAGTAGGAGTAGGAGTAGGCATGGGAGTCAGAGTCAGCATCAGGGCAACCTGGGAGCTCTGAGGGGGAAGAGGAATCTTTTGAATTTACATCAAAGGGTTTGTCATGTTTGGGGAGCCTGGGTCAAAACACTAATAAGTTAATGTTAAGACCATCTAGAAGGAGAGAGGTTAAAAAGGTACAGTGGGATATAGATAATATTCTTCTTTCTCCTGTTCCTCATTATTGCTTCAACACATTTCCAAAGTTATTTGTGCACTTTAAGACTTATCAAATCTTAAATATCTGTGTGAGCTATGGACAACAACACTTCTTGGATAGGAAGACGAAACCCCTACAGTTGTATTTCTATAGGAGCCAGATTAAAATAAAATGGGAAGGAAAGATTGCTCAGATATTAGTAGCATATCATTTACATACATATTCTCCATCATTTATGGAATACTTGTGCATATTCTGTACCATGGGAGAAGATGGAATTTTATGGGACAGTATTGGCCTGGAGGCATGGAGTCAATCAAATCTCCTAATATTGCCTTCTGAATCTGCATTCCAGAATGAACCAGGATCAATGTAAAATAACTCTTCTAAATCACATCTTGGTCAGGCAGTCCAGAAGGAAGCCATGACTGTTCCGTCTGGAAAAACGCGAGGTAGACTGGGTTCCAACAACAAAGTCTTTATTATTTACAGCAGTTGAAAAACGAAACATTGGCTCAAGCCGCGGCAGCCTTTTTATAGGGATTTTCCTGCCGGCTTGTAGCCAATGACAGGTATTTAGTTTTTCCGCCTTTTGAGCAGCTTCGTGGATTGGTTCCTATTGAACCAATCCCCATTTAGGTTTTTTAGCCAATCAGAATCCTGTATTAGGAGTCTACTATTCTATATACAGAACACCCCTCCCCTCTTGGTTTAGTCCTACATGGTGACGTAGTCACGCAGGTAGGTGGGGCTTCTTTTGACTCGACTGGACTTGCGCGGTTCATTTCTGCTGAAGACTTCGACCGGTTTGGATGGGGTTGCTGTCTCTCTGGTCCTTCTCCATGGAACCGCCTGGAAGGGTGAGTCAGCCATTTTACTGCCGCCTGAGTTTCTTAGGCCAGCGGTTTTGCCGCTCCCTCCTGTTTTCTCCGGGCAGGTCGAGCTGGCCTGGCTGGCCCCTTCGAGTGGACTCTTCTCGCCATTTTCTTCTAACTGTAAGTCTCTTTTTTGCTCTTTTTGTTTATTATCATATTCTGTGTTTAATCTAAACGGTTCTTTATTATTTTCTCGTATTTCCCCCCTCTCTTTGGTTTGATTTTCATCGTTTTTTAATATTTGTGGTTGTGTGTTTGTACTTCTTTCTATGTTTCGGGACCGAAGCTGGTCTATGTGCCGCTTCCATTCCCTGCCATCGTCTATGGTTAGTCGGTAGGACCGGGGGCCTGTAATTTGTGTTATTGTACCTGGAAGCCATAATGGGTCCCTGGTAAAATTTCTTGCATAGACTAGGTCACCTATTTCAAATGTCCTGAAATGGGTGGAGGAGTTGGGGGGGGGGTTTCTGGCGTATAGTTTGGGTGCAATCTGTCCAGTTGCGACCTCAGTTTTCTTCCCATTAGTAATTCCGCTGGGCTTTTGTTTGTTATAGTACCTGGTGTAATATGCTGGAGGGTGAGTAGGCAATTTATTTTATCTTGGACATCCCCAATGTCCATTTTTTCTAACCCTTCTTTGGTAAACCTGACCATTCTCTCTGCCCTACCATTTGCAGCCGGGTGGGCCGGCGCGGTTAGGGCATGTCTAATACCTAGGGAGGCTAGGTATTATTCAAATTGGATATTCGTTAATTGTGGCCCGTTGTCAGACACTAGGACGTCTGGCAGGCCATGGGTTGTGAAGAGTTTGTCAAGTTGTTTAATAACGGTTTCAGTTGTTGTAGATGGCATAATTTTAACCTCCAGCCAATTTGAGTATGCATCTACGACAATTAGGAAAGTATGCCCCTTAGTAGGACCCGCAAAGTCAATGTGAATTCGTGACCAGTGGCCTCGTGGGGTTTCCCAGTCACTAAGGGGTGCTTTTGGTGGGGAAGGTCTGATTCTTTGGCATTTGTTGCAAGAATTTACCCAGTATTCGATGTCACTGTCTATACCCGGCCATCAGACATAGCTTCTAGCAAGGCTTTTCATTTTAACAATTCCAGGGTGGCCTTCATGAAGCATACCCAGTACCTTAGTTTGTAATTTGGAAGGGATAATTACCCGATCACCCCACAACAAACAACCCTTTTGAATCGAGAGTTCAGTTTGTCTGGTCCGGAAAGGTTTAAAGTTCTCAGTTTTTTGATTTTCTGGCCAGCCTTTACCTACCCAGTTCAGTACATGGGCAGTCAATGGGTCCCTTGCAGTGGCTCTGGCGACATCATTTGCAGATATGGGTAGATCGGGGCATGTCTCTATCTGCAAGGTGGTCATCGTCGGTGCCGGGTCTTCCTCTATATTTGGTAATGGTGCTCTGCTCAACGCGTCTGCATGGGAAATTTGTTTCCCGGGGCGATGTGTCAGAGTATAAGAGTAGGCTGCTCGGAATTCTGACCATCTAGTCATTCGCGGGGACAAAATGTTCGGTGTCGGCTTGTTTCCCGCCAAAATTCCCAGTAGTGGTTTATGGTCTGTTACTGTCAAAAATGTTCTTCCATATAGATATTTGTGGAAGCGTTTCACTCCGGCGACAATTGCCAGGGCTTCTCTGTCCAATTGACTATAATTACGCTCGGTTTTAGACAGTCTTTGAATAGTATGCAATGGGTGCCTCTCTCCCATCTGGCAATTGGTGGCTCAGGATGGCACCGACTCCAAACAGTGAGGCGTCACAGGTCACCGTCAATGGAAGTGTGTTACTAAACTGGATAAGAACGGTGTTTGATGTTAATAAGTTTTTTATTTTTTGAAAGGCTTTCTTTTCTCTATAACCCAAGTCCAAATTTTTTTTTTATCCAGTAATTGGTGTAATGGTTCCGCTATTGTCGCTTTGTGGGGTAGGAACACGTTATAAAAATTTATTAGTCCTAAAAATGCCTGCAGTTCAGTTTTGTTCCTTGGTTCTGGTGCGTCTTTAATAGCTTTGACTTTTTTGTCAGTAGGGTGTATACCCTCTCCATCTATTAAGTAGCCCAGGAATTCGACGCAATCAGTCATTAAACAGCATTTTTCTTTTTTTTATTTTTAGGCCAGATTCTCTGAATTTAGTACATCTTTTAGTCTTTTTTTTAGTTGGGTCACATCTTTGGCCGAAATTAGGACATCGTCGAAGTATGGTACGACCCCTTTTATACCATTCAATAGGCGTTCCATGAGGCTCTGGAAAACGCTTGGGGCTACACTCACTCCAAATTGGAGTCTGTTGCATTTGAATGCCCCTTTGTGGGTCACTATAGTTTGTGCTTCAGCTGTTAATGGGTCTGTTAATGTTGGTAAGCTTGTGCTAGATCAAGTTTAGCGAAAACTTTTCATTCCCCAAGAGAATGTAATAAGAGTTGTACGACTGGCACCGGATATGCGCTTTGTTGCAATGCGTGGTTCAGGGTAGCCTTGTAGTCACCACAAATTCGAACCGACCCGTCTGGTTTAATTGGTGTTACGATCGGCATCTCCCACTTAGCATGGTCAACAGGTTCTAAAACCCCTTGGTCTATTAATTTATTTAGTTGTTCCTCTATTTTTGCTTTCAGAGCAAAAGGAACTCGTCTGGCCTTTAGTTTTCTAGGGGCTACCTGGGGGTCTAGACTAAAGGAAATTGGGGTCCCCCGATACCTGCCTAGGGAGCCGTTGAAAACGTCCTGGAACTCTTGGATCAGGTTTTCTTCCCAGTCGGTTGCGGCCACCGGGTCTACTCCGGTCATCCCGATGCCCAATGGTGCGAAACATTCGATGCCCAGGAGGCTTGGTCGGTCTCGGTCAACTATTGTCAATGGTAGTACTTCAACATGTTGTTTGTAGGCGACTCGGAAATGTCCTAGGCCTACTACAGGAATTCGGTTTCCTTGGTAGTCCTTCAGGGTTAATTTTTGTCTCTGGAGTTCTTTGAGTTTGATATCTGGGACCAGTTGTTTGATGGTGTCCCATGATACCATTGATAGGAAAGACCCAGAGTCTACTCCATTTCGCAGGGGTTGCCTTCTATTTTTACAATTATTTTTACTTTCTTCCCGCTTTCCATCTGAGCGCTTCCGATAGTGAAAGTCTGATGTGTTTTCTCTCGGTTAGTGGCTTGCTTGTTCCGCTGCCACTTTCTCTCGGTTTGTTTTGGCTCAGCTTGTGCGGGGGAGTTGCTGCATCTGTTTGGGCTGTAATATTTTTTATTCCTGCAGACTTTCTCGATATGCCCTCTTTTCTTGCAAGCTCTGCAAATGGCATCGAGAAATCTGCAATCGGCCCGAGGATGGTTTCCTCCACAGCCAGCACATTCCCGCCAATTCCTTTTCTTGCGCCCTTTCTTGTTGGCATATAGGCGGTGGACTTCGTCATCTTCCTCCCCGGATTCTGATGTCTCGTCAAAATCCTCGTGGTGAGTGGTGGTGGGAAATTGTTTCTTCCCTCTGGCCAGGCTCATTTCGTCGTTGTTCGTGTTCATCTGTTTCATTTTGACAGCCGATTTTTTCGCGGCTTCAGCGGCTGTGGCTTCTGCGATGGCTTCGGCTATGGTTATATTGGGTTTATTTAGCAGCTTGCTCTGTACATTAGAGTCTTTTAAACCCAGTATTACTCGATCCCGCATCGCTTCATCTAAATTTAGAAATTCGCATGCTCCCTTTATTTGTCGGAGGGCTGCCACAAAATCAGCGATGGTCTCGCCTTCTTTCTGGTCTCTTCGGTAAAATTCATGCCGCTTGATAAGATTTGACACCACCGGTGCATAGTGAGCCTTTAGTATTCTTTGGAGCTCTGGCCAAGTCAATTGTTTCACATCTCGGGGCTTCGCCAAAGCCTTGGCCATTTTGAAGATTGTGGGCCCACAGTGTGTCAAGAAAACAGCTCTCTTATGCTGGTCTGAGATCTCTTCCATCTCGTTACTTTCCAAATACATCTGGAAACGGTCTACATAGGATTCCCAATCCTCTTCATTGGGATTGAAGGGTGCGGGCGGTGCGTTATTTCTAGCCATTGTTCTTCGTCTAGTTTTATTTGTCGCCGCATGCTCAGTTTCGCGTTTAGGATGATCCCATCCTCGTCGCCAGTGTTCCGTCTGGAAAAACGCGAGGTAGACCGGGTTCCAACAACAAAGTCTTTATTATTTACAGCAGTTGAAAAACGGAACATTGGCTCAAGCCACGGCAGCCTTTTTATAGGGATTTTCCTGCCGGCTTGTAGCCAATGACAGGTATTTAGTTTTACCGCCTTTTGAGCAGCTTCGTGGATTGGTTCCTATTGAACCAATCCCCATTTAGGTTTTTTAGCCAATCAGAATCCTGTATTAGGAGTCTACTATTCTATATACAGAACAATGACTAACTCTGAAAGCTCCTAAGATAAAGGTGAGCCAAACCTCATTTCTGCAGCCTGTTATGAAACTCCATGATATATAACAATAATAGCAAATATGGTCACTCTTAAGATGTTAATATGGATGGCTGGAGTTTTAAAATATATGATCAATAAGCATTTTTTCCAAAATATGTTTGAGTTGGTTAACTTGGCTGGCAAAAGTTTTTGAAGAAGTAGAGTGCATATTTAGGGTCATGAGTTACTGTGACAATCCAGGCAGTACATCCTTCCAATTTCTTCTTGCTGTGATAATTTTTGTTGTTATAAATAAATAAGAGAAACACCACAAATGCTTAGCATTCTTCCTGTTCTTAAAAATAAACCCTTGAATTTATCTTTGTTCAAATAAAAGTGAAGGCAAGAGGCAATAAAGGCAAGAGATACATTCAGAGAGAACGAGATGTAGTCTATTACTTAAAGTGGTTATACATTACAGATTGCTTAAAACAGAACAAGAAGTGGCAAATATTTATTCTTCAAGAAAGAGGCATAATGAAAATTATAGGGTTTGTTGATGTAAGCATCTGGGAAGGTGAGCAATCCAGCCCTATCTGGCACATTGTATCAAGAGAGCAGAGAGGAGGATGAGTTGTATTTCTCTATTTCAGAGGTCAGGCAATGAAATATTCATTACTTTAAATTACACTTCTCAATCACAGATTTTTGGCTCTGGAACAATTTTCTGCAGCTGGATGCCCTCCAATTTAAAGAACTGCAAGGCAGGTTCTGTCTGAGAGTTGTAGGCTCTGAAATGCAATAGATTTGGGAGTCACAGATTGGAAAAGGTTGCTTTAACCTTGGCAACTTTCAGATGGGGGGGACTTCAATTCTCAGAATCCTTCAGCTAGCAAAGGGTCTTTTGTTTTAGGAAATCTCCTCTGTGACATTTGTATCTCTGGGGATTAGTTTTGTTTTCTTCACACCACCCAAGGATTTTTCCTACACTTTGCTATCAATTTGTATGTTTAAAATGGCTACTGCCACTAGCACAGATTAAGATTTGACCACGCTGGGTTAATGCTTTGTCACCTCTCTTGATTCCTGTGTGCTTCAAGCTTATCTAATAATAAATTTGACCCTCAACCATTGTTGGTTTTAACATTTAACACTGTATATGGCTTGGATCCAAGTGATCAATATTAATCTATTAAAACTTTAATATCTTTCTCACAAGCTGTATTTCAATTCTTGGTCTAAATGAGGTAGAATGGATGACTACCTGTTACTGTCATTATGGATTTTCTGGAATTAGCTAAAGACTTTTTCAGTGACTCCAACTTTTAAATAATATTACTGAAGTTCAGCATTTTAGGTTTTTATTTGTGTTTCACTGGAGTCTTGTTTTTCATTGACTTGTGCTGCATTTCAAAGCTGCATTTGAGAATTGCACAGTTCTGACAACAGGTCACTAATACCAATAGGTGAGTAAAATAAGAAAACAGGTGCTGACAATTTGATTTTGTATGTCTCCTTAAAACTAACTTACCTGGACTTACCTGTGAAAATCCTGATGTCCACTGGATGGCAGCAAAGAAATATAGATATTAAAATCCATTGCTATCTATCCACAATTTTTGCAGGCAACTTATTTCTTTATTTGTAGCATCATTGTTTCAACAGAGTCCAAGCACTTGATGTCATATGATCCTTATAGTAGAATGCATAGTAAAATGTAGAACATCTGTCTTTCTATAAAGAGACCATATGGAAACACTTATGCTACTGATCTAGAAGGAAGAACTTAATACAACTGTAGAAAGGCTGTCAAAGTGCCTTTCTTCGAGGGTTCAAATTTTCCCGCTGGGAGAGCTCCGGCCCAAGGATACAGACAACTGCTTGAAAGCTGGATCTTTTTATTTTTCAGGAAGGCGAGAGACAGTATGGCTGCGTTCCTGGGTCTAGCTAGCTAACTTTGAATGATAAGTTCCTGGTTTTTATACCTTTTTCCTCCCTTTGTGTACAAATGTTCATTTAGTGTTTAATGTTTAATGTTTAGATATAAAAATCATGTCAGAGTTTATTTTTTTCTCCAGAAGGCAAACTTAGTGAGACGTGAAAAATAAACTCTGCGGGGTGGCTTGATTGCATCATCGGTTTTTTCCTAATCTCTTTTAGCTTTATAATGGTTTTTCCTATTCGTTTTGTAGTAATTTTCTATTTGTTTCCTTTGTGATTTATTTTGTAATTTTTGTCTGTTTGTTTTGCTGATTTGGCATGTCCTGTGTAAGGGTTTTCTTTTCCTTGTTTCTCTAGCTTTCTTAATTACTTGGCTTTTGTCTAGGGGGCTTCTTTCAATACCTTTTATTAAATTTCTTTTTCTATGCAAGTTTGTTTTATGGCTGGCCTGATGTTTCCTTTGGGCTTTTCCTGCTTGGGTGACACCACTGTCCTTGTGAAGTTCCCTTTCCACACAACCACAGCTGAATATTGTGCAGCTAGAGCAAGAAATATGTAACACTGGGAACTCCAATATCGAAAAACTCAAAGCATTTCTTTTGTTTGTTTTGAATTAAGAGGAACTTCGGATCACTATTACAGGTACTGGATCCAGATAAAATTAAGCACTTCAAAGGCAACTGGTTAATATTTATGACAGTTGCAGTGCCCCAGATTCACACGGGATCACCTTTTGGGACCTCCCAACAAGTAAAATCAATGGGGAAGCCAGATTCACTTAAAAACCACATTACTAACTTAACCACTGCAGTGATTCACTTAACAACTGTGGCAAGAAAGGTCGTAAAATGATCAAAATTCACTTAACAAGTGTTTCATTTAGCAACAGAAAATTTGGGGTCAGTTGTGGTCATACGCCAAGGATAACCTATAGTTTGGTTTTATTTTTTTAGTTTAATAATGTATATTATTTTTAATAGTATTTTATAAGCTACTGAATACATCAACTGTGATGGTGGAAATTGAATAAATGAATATACCAAGTAGTTGTTTTATAATAGAACAAGGTTGGGATTGGGGAAAGTTTACCTTCTCTTCTTCTCTATCTACTCCAGGAAAGATAAAAGAAAAAAAGACAGTGCTGAATTTTGAAATCCTAACTAAATTATCCAAACTTCTTTAACTTGAAGGATTGGAGAGATCACCTTTTGTACATGCAAAGATACAAGGAAATAGAATGGCGTGTGATGAGTTTCAATTTGTTTTGGGTTTTTTTCCTTCCATAGTAGTTTTATCACACACTGTTGCATAAATAGTGGAATAACAGTGACAAATGGCTTCTTTCAGGTACTTTCTCACAACAGATTGGTCTCTGTGGGGAGCTTTAAATGACTCACAGGCCACCATCGGACAGATCCAAGAAATCTCATAAACCTTACTGCAGCTGATATTAAATGCATATTTGTCTACCTATAAGCCCAGTTGGCAGGCTGTGCTTCTGTCTTCCCATCTGTGAATGAACTCCAGGAACACAACTTTTTTACATGAAGGAAATTGGATCTGGCCAGTTGCTACCAATTCAAGGCTCTGATGTGAGTTAGCTGTGGCATTTTCCCCTCATGTTTGTAGCAAGTAAGCACAGGCTGAGGCAAAGGGCAGATCCTGACAATTATCTGGCTGCAGTGAAACATAATTTTATGTTGATTTTGTGCTAATCTCAAGTTCTTGACACCAGTGCCTGAGAAACTGACAAATAGCACTAGAATAACAGATTGTGTAGGAAGCAGAATTGGCATATCCCGCCCCCCCGGGTCTCAATTGAATTCCCTCAGTTCAATTCCTTGTGTCAAGTGAAGCAATAATATCTACACTATTTTTCAGATGCTGAAGATTGAGTGCCCCGCTGATAAGCTTAGTATTCTCTCTGTTTGGGTGTAAGAAACAGACCCTAGTGGAGTGGAGTATCTTTATTTCATGGAGGACTCTTAATGGACAAAGTATGTTGGGGACTGGAGGTGGGCTGATGTTTTCTTTCTATTCTACAGTGGAATTATTGAGTCTATCATCTACACCTCTGTAACAGTCTGGTTTGCTTCTACAACCGAACAGGAAAGGCACAGACTTCAGAGGATAATTAGGACTGCAGAAAAAACAATTACTACCAACCTGCCTTCAATTGAGGACCTGTATATTGCACCAGTCAAAAAGAAGGTGGTGAAAATATTTGCAGACCCCTCACATTCTGAACATAAACTGTTTCAACTCCTTCCCTCAAAAAGATGCTATAGAGCACTGCACACCAGAACAACTAGACAAAAGAACAGCTTTTTCCCCAAAGCCATCACTCTGCAAAACAAATAATTCCCTCAACACTGTTCAGCTATTTACAAAATCTGCACTACCATTACTATTAATCTTCTCATCACTCCTTATCACCAACCCCCTCCCACTTGTGAATGTATGACTGTAAAGGCCCTGTCACACTGGCTGACGGATCCAAACGTTTGTAAAAAGGACACAGCAGACAAGCAAAATGTTCCATCCGTTGTTATCTGCTCTCAAAAGTGCCCCGAATTTGCATAAAGAGAGCGGACAACACGGAAAGGAACGGACAGGGGGAGGACGTAGCCAGGATGGAAAGCAGATGCTCCATGGAAGCCGAACGGATGGAAGCGGATGGGAGCAGATGGCACATCCGCAAGGCTTCCGGGGGAGCACAGCAAAGTGGATGCGGAACAGAAAGAGCAGATGCAGAGCAGATGAAGCAGATGCAGAGCGGAAGCCTAGCGGAAGCCTAGCGGATGCCTAGCAGATGCCTAGCGTTCACTGCGCATGCGGGGAGGATGCATTGCGTCAGCCCCGCGGATATAAAGGGAAGCAGCTCCCAAGCAGGTCACCATTCAGAGGAAAGACCTGCTTCCAGACACAGCTTGCCAGCCAGCCAGCCAGCCAGCAACCCAACAACCATGGGGAAGAAAAGGAAGCCTCTGCCATCTGCTGCCAGCTCTGGCAAGAGGGACAGGGCCACCCTCCCACCCCCTGGTCCTGACTCTGCTTCTGCTGCGGCTTCTGCTGCCTGGGCTCGCTCTTCTGGTGCTGGGGCTTCTGCTGATGCTGCTTCTGGAGGTGGTGCTTCTGCTGATCTGCTTCTGGTGGTGGTGCTTCTGCTGGTGCTTACTCTGCTGATGCTGCTTCTGGTGGTGGTGCTTCTGCTGATGCTGCTCCTGGTGCTCGTGCTTCTGCTGGTGCTTACTCTGCTGACACTGCTCCTGGTGCTGGGGCTTCTGCTAGTGCTTACTCTGCTGGCGCTGCTCCTGGTCCTGCTGGTCCTTCTGGTCCTGCTGGTTCTTACTCTGCTGGCGCTGCTCCTGGTGCTGCTGGTGCTGCTGGTGCTGCTGGTGCTACTGGTGCTGCTGCTGGTCCTCCTGGTCCTGCTGGTCCTGCTTTTGCTGCTACTGTTGTTGTTCCTGCTGCTGCTGGTGGTGGTGTGGAGGAGCAGCCCCTACAACCTCGAAGCCCCTCTGAGGAGAGCCCATATGGCCCTGCCAGAGGGAGGAAGAGGCAGACGCGTGAACGGGAGAGGAGGCAATATTCAAACGAAGAGGAAAATGAGGAGGAGGTGCTGGAATGGCTCAGGAAGAATGAATATCTTGGGCGGAAGGGACACAGGCTCTATTGAGATACCAAAAGGAAGCAGGCTGCTTGGAGAGAGAAGGCGGAGAGCCTGGGCTACACTTCGAAGGTGCTCCTCGGCTGGTGGAAGCACATGCACACCTGGTACGTGAAGCTACACCTCAAGAAATCTGGCCAGGCCATGGTCAAGCTGATGGACAGAGAGACCTACGTGATGGCCAGGTGCAGCTTCCTGGAGGGTGAGATCCACCACCGAGGAGCAGCCCCTCTCACAACACTCTCTCTCAGGCAGCCTGCTGAGAGCCAGTCCTCTTCTGGCAGGGAGTCAGCTCCTGTGTCCAGGCAGGTATCTATGGAGCATCCCACGATGGAGAACCCCCTGACAGCTGTAATACCCGTGAGGCGTGTGGACAACCCCCTGACGCAGTGGGAGAAAGGAGAGGGCACTTCCACCACAGGCCAACCCGCATCCACCCCCAGCTCCACCTCCACAGAAAGGCAGAAAGCCAGACAGGAGGGGCAGAGCCACACTGTCCTGCTGGAGATAAGAGACACCATCAGAAGCAGCGTAGATCTCCTCTCTCAGCTGGTACACACCAATGCCCCATCCTCCAACCGCAAGCCCTTCCTCACCTACGTCAACCAGACCCTCATGAACATGTCAGAACCCCAGTACCAGGTGGTGAAGGACAGGATCACCAATCTTCTTCACAACCCTCCAGACCAAGATGAACCTGCTCCCACCCAGTCCAGGCCTGCTCCTCCACCCCAGGTGATGTCCCTCCCATTCCAAGGCTTTCCACAGGCCCTCACCTACCAAGGCTACGGCTACTAGGAGGTCCAGCAGCACAGGCAGCCCTTCCCAGTCCAGGCAAAGGTACATCGGACGCCACCGGTGCCACTGATGCCACTGATGCCACCGATGCCACCCACGCCACCAATGCCACCCATGCCACCGATGCCACCCACGCCACCGATGCCACCCATGCCACAGATGCCACCGATGCCAGACCTCACCCAGCTGCAGACCAGACAGCCCCACTACACTGCTCCTTCCTCCACCCCACAGCCAAGCCCGGCCTCAGAACATCTGTCATCGGTATTGGGGCTGACACCCCATGTCATGGAGGAAGGGGCTCTCAACATCACGGGGCTGAGCCAGCTGTCTGAGAGCTTCCTGAACACACCATCCCCTGTTGTCCTCTCGGGGCCAGGCACCCCAATGGCGCCTCAGACCAGCACTCCAGCAGCAGCCACCTCCACAGCACCTGGACCCTTCACCCCCGAGACGATGGGAATGCCTCAGAGTGACTGAGAAGAGTGCCAGAGACTGGGTGGCTACCTGTTGACTTTATTTTTGTTTTGGACACTTGACTTGGGTCATTTTTCTTTTACAGCTTGTTATTAAGAAAGATTATCTTTGCTTCACACACTTGCTTCATTTATTTTTGTAAATAAAGTCTTGGTGGAAACTTTTAGAAGTGGTTTAAGCCTTTGCATGCTTGTGGGATAGGTTAAGATAGCAGTGGGATGGGCAGGGATACCTGTGGGATGGGCAGGGATACCTGTGGGATGGGTAATAGCTGTGGGATGGGCAGGGATACCTGTGGGATGGGCAGGGATACCTTTGGGATGGGTAATAGCTGTGGGATAGATAAACTCCAGTGCAAGCATAGTGGGACTCTATGGTCCACCCTCCCAGGTGCCACACCTATGGCCCTTTATTATCAATAATAATGTAATCATTCATCCACACATTTCAACATAAACACAACTCTTTATTAAATGCCCTGTTCATTGTAGGCCCACCCAACATACATGGCCCAATCTCATCAGTGTGATGAGACAGGCTGAAGGAAGCATCCATTAATCATCTATCATCCTGTCTTGCCACTCCACTGCTCCAGTTGGGGAGTTTCAGGAGGTTGCGCTGCTTCTTCCCTTCACGTGAAGCTCTGTTGGGGCCTTGCACATCCTTAGTGTCTCTCAGGTTTCACCCTTGCCTCCATTCCCCAGGCTCCATGTCCCCATTGCCTTGTTGGAGGTCCACAAGCCTGTTCTGCAACACTGGGTAGCGGGTGCGCATGAGATTGTGCAGGATGCAGCAAGCTTCCACGATCCTCCTCACGGTCTGTGGGCGATGCTGCATGGTGGTGAGAAGTACCTGGAACCTGTTGGCCAGGATGCCAAAGGTGTTGTCCACCACCCGCCTTGCCCTGGACAGCCTGTAGTTGAAGATCCTCTCTTCATGGGTGAGGAGTCTGGAAGTGTAGGGCTTCATGAGGTAGGTTCTGAGGGAGAAGGCATCATCCCCCACGATGAAGTAGGGCACATTTTGCGTGTCGTTGGGCAGGAGATCTGGATCTGGGAAGCCCATGATGAGGTTGCGTTCCAGCCCCTCCTTGAGGTCACTGGCGTTGTATACCTGGGCATCTGAAGATGAGCCGTTGCCTGAAGCATCAATGTACATGAACTTGTAGTCAGCATCGACCATGGCGAAGAGGATGATGCTGAAGAAGCCCTTGGAGTTGTGATAAGTGGACCCTGACTTGGCTGGAGCTTTGCAGGCCACGTGCTTGCCATCTATGGCTCCAACGGTGTGGAGGAAGTTCCACCTCTGATACCACTGCTCTGCAACTTTCTTCCAGCCTTCTTCAGTGGAGGGGCACTGGAGGAGCTCCTCCAGGTATTCTTCGATGATGGCCTGCACCACTTCTCTGACCACAATGCTGATGGTGTTGTGTGGCACCCTCCAGCCATACTGCATGCTCCTGTAGGTGGTCCCTGAGGCCAGGTGGCGCAGAGTCAGATCCCAGGGTCCAGGCTGGGCCGGAAGTTGGTGTTTGCCTTGGTCAACGTGGGTCTCAGCCACTCCACAACTTCATCAAACATGGCTGTAGGCATCCTTATGAAGTTCTGGAATGCACGAGGGTCTTCGTTCCTCAGCTCCACCATCAGCTTGTTGTACAGTCCATACTCTGCTCTTCTTCTGATCCATCTTCGGACCCAGACACTTCTTGGCCGCCTCCTTTTCTTCCTGTAGAACAGTTGAAAGAGCCTGTAGATGGCTTCGCACTGTTACAGAACGATGATGGCTACCAAAAGGAGTGTGTTACGATCCATGGTGGAGATCAATGGATGATGTGGAAGAGCAAGAGCAAGGCTGCAGAGGTCTGCACAGCAGGGCTGCTGGACTGAAAGTGAGATCCAGGTGAGTTCCTCCCCCTTTTTATAGGAAATATAGGTTTTCCACTAGGTGTCCTTTTGCATCCTCTAGGCATCCTCTAGACATCCTTAATATCCGAGATAGGTCCCCTCTGCGAACGTTTTTTCCATTTTGAATGCTTTCTTTGAGAGCTGCATCCGCATTCATCCTTTCTCTGTCTGTGCTACTAACGCTGCGTGTCCATTCCGCGTCCGTTTCGCTTCCTCCCTGTGTCTGTTTTCCTCTGGAGCGGATTTGAGTTGCGCGGATGCGCAGCGGATGCCTAACGGATATAGCGGACGCGTAACGGATGACGATGGATGTAGAACGGATGTTCCCCGTATGCGTAGCGGATGCAGAATGGACGCGTTGGATACATTTTCCGCTCAAAAAGTTTTGAGCAGCTCAAAACTTTTTGAGTGGCTGGAACCTCAGTCGACGGATGCTGGATGGATAGAGAGGATGAAAAACAGAGGCAGTGAGTACAGAACGGATGAATCGCGTTAACCAAGAGATGGCAAGTGTTTCTCTCCATTTTACATCCTCTTTCCATCCATTGGTGCAGTGTGACATGGGCTTAACTTTGTTGCTTGTATCCTCACGATTTATATGGACTGTTACCTAGTATGAATTGATTGCTTATTGTACTCTATGACTATCATTAAGTGTTGTTCCTTATGATTCTTGATTCTTAATGAATGTTCCTTTTCCTTTATGTACACTGAGAGCATTTGCACCAAGACAAATTCCTTGTGTGTCCAATCATACTTGTCCAATAAATAATTCAATTCAATTCAATTCAATTCCATTCCATTCCATTCCATTCCATTCCATTCCATTCCATTCCATTCCATTC
>BLBF01000007.1:59628772-59640694 GCA_015471245.1 Laticauda colubrina | reverse complement strand
GAAGGAAGGAAGGAAGGAAGGAAGGAAGGAAGGAAGGAAGGAAGGAAGGAAGGAAGGAAGGAAGGAAGGAATAGTACCATTTGAACAACATTGCATTGACAAAATTACCATCAGTCAATTGCAAAAGTCAGATTTCCTTGGAACAGTGTACATCCTGTAATGATACCTTTAACACTGTCAAACAATGCCTGCCTGTTTCAGGTCCCCGAAATGCCAAATCCAATCTAAACATGCAACTAACAACAACAACAATAATAATATAAGCCTCTGCACAGAAGTACAGTAGTTTATTATCCAGAAAACTTTATCGAATTGGTTTTTTTTTGTGTGTGCACCAGAATTTTTGTTATAGTGTAGCACATAGGTGTCAAACTCGTGGTGTCACGTTGCTGTCATGTGATGTATTGTGATGTGTTTCCCCTTTGGTGAGCTGGGGTGGGCAGTTTCTGACCAGTTCTGGAGAACCAGTAGCGGAAATTTTGAGTAGTTCGAAGAACTGGCAAATACCACCCGACTGGAGATGTTACAGTATCCTTCCCCTGCCACGCCCACCAAGCCACGCCCACAGAACCAGTAGTAAAAAAAAATAAATCCCATCACTGGTGGGGGTGGCCTGTGCATGGGCCACCAGTTTGATACCCCCAGTGTAGCAGAAACTGATACTGGTGCTCCTTGCTTACCAACATTATTTGGACCAGAAAATCCATCGCTAAGCAATGTCAGATGATCACACCAACAGTAATTGCAGCAGCCCCAGCTGCTGTCCTAAGTGAATCCTGCATTGTCATAGAGTCCCACAGTCACATGATTGCTATTTGCGATTTCCTGTCAGCTTTCCCACTGACTTTGCTTGTCAGAAACGGCAATGAAGGTCGCAAATGGCGATCACATGACCGCAGGATGCGGCAACATCATAAAGGTGAGCTAATTGCCCAATACCTGAACTGCAATCATGTGAGCTCAGGAAGGCCACAACTATGAGGACCCGTCATGCTCCTTCAAAGCCATTGTAACTTCAAACTGAAGGAAGGGGTGAACATTAAGTACCTGTTCAAGCTCACCAAAATGCCATATACTAATCCATATACATTCCTTCTTTTGCACAGACAACCTTACACATCTAAAGCAGAATTGCGATGGCACATACAGAGCCATGCCTCTATACCACACATGCTTTCTGTAACATCCAACATCCATTTTTGCCTTCCCTTTGGCAGGGATAAACTGACATCTGTGGAAATGTGTGAAGACTGTAATGTCCAGCATGAATGCAAATGAGATCTCTACATGCTGCTTTGCACTCTTGCAAGAAAAAACTTCCCCTAGCAAAATGTAGCCAGGAAATTTCTGATGGATGCTTGTCCAATGCTGGTACCTGCAACAATTATCTCACAATAATTCATTTCAGCAGACATCACATCTCTTGATATCTTTGGAAGCCTGGCTTGTATTTCTTTCTCAGAACAGATGAATGCCTTGTAGCTGCTTGACAGTACTGTCCTAGTACAGTATGACTTATCAAAGCTCTCTAAAATCATATTAGTCTTTTTTTAAAAAAAACAAATGAACCCAAACCCTTGCATGGTTTCAGTATGAAAATATAGCAAAATGGAATAGTTCATTTAATATAGCTGATTCAGCCACTGAATTGTCAAAGTCACTATCCTAAAGCACCATTTCATTGTTATTTCCTTGGGCTTTTACTGAGAATTCTCACTTTCTACCATCAATGACTTTGTTCAAATCAAATATACCGATGTGGAAATTCTTAAAATGCATGGCTAATTTCTCCTGCTGAGTAGATGTTCTTACGGTCCCTTTAGTCAACTATGACTTCTGATGTGTACAACTACATTTGCTCAACCAGTTTAAAAGAAATCTTCTTGGAACACATTGCCTCAAATGTAATTACTTTTAATATTTTGGCTTGATAGTCTCAAAGCCAATAAGGAAACTGTACAGTGAAGAATTTTGGAAATCTGGTTGTGGGGCATAGTACAAAACAGATAATGTCCTTGCGATGCACATTAAGTTAGAGTCAATGATAGCATTATGAGGTGGTAGTGATAATAGTCTCCTCAAAGAACGAACAGAAGGACTTCGGGCTTTTCACATGTTTTTTTTTTTAAAAACCCTCACAGATGTGTTTGAAAAGGAAAATCTTCTGTTGGAAATTAGTTCATCTTGCACCAGGCAAATACAAAGCATGAGACACAAAATGGAATTGTGAAACATGTCCTTTTATGTTCTATTTGATAATTTGAGAGACACACTGATAGAAAATATTAATGGAAAACATGCTGAATCGAAAAAAAATCATTCAGCATTGTCTGCTCCTCAAAAAAACAAACAAAAAAAAACACCAACCACCTGTATACTTTCTTTACCTATGAATGTTATTCTGGTTCTGTCAGCCTCCCAAGTAAAAAACACAAGATGAACTACAGTACTTTAAGGATACATTCACAGAATTTGGCATGTCTGAAAGTACACTCTCTCTTTTTACTGCCTGATAAGTTAGGGCAGCTCCTTTCTAAAGTTTTTCTCTCTCTGCTCATTGCTCAGTTATCAGCTCCTTCCCCTTTATCTGATTCTTCCCTAGACAGTTTCTCTTCTCCCACCTCCAGGTCATTCTCACATCCTATTACAGGCTCAGTCTACACCTGATAAATTTACCCCATCATATGGTCCCTGCTGATCATCATCATTCACGACCCTCTCCCCCCAAAAAATCTGGACTACTGCAATTGCTCTATGAGGACTTCACTTGAAGAGAATTTGGAAGCAAAATGCACAGATAGTAAAACCATTTTCATGGATAAACAAGTGTAATATAAACTCTTTCTGATCCTGTAGTTGTATTTGCTGTCATTAATTAAAAAAAAAATTCCCAAAAACCTTAACAGTAGCACAATTCTGCCATTGTTTTATTTTGTTGCCTGGGTTTGGGCAAGAAAAAACCTGAATAAATTATTCACTCTGACACGTTTTTCTTCTTTTTTTTTTTTAACAGGAAAAGTTAGCTGCATTCAGTAGAATGATGTGATCACCTACTTGTTATGAACTTGTGAAATACAAGAAGTTGTGAACTTAAGCTTCTAACAGCTTCAGTCAGCATGGCCAGTGGTTAACTCTGCTGAAATTATCATTTAGCAACCTTTAGGTTAGTCACTATCCTTCCCTTTAAAATATTCTTATCCCCTACTTTTAAAACATCATTTATCACTTATTATGCATATTGATTTGCAGCTTAGTACTTATATTAAAAATGCATATAACTAGTGCTATGCACTAATGCATTGATAGAAATAAGGAAGAAGTGAATGAGACCTGCTCAAAGCAAGCCAATAGGATGATTTTCTTATGAAAATTTCAGCTCGTGGAGCAAGTGGAAAAATATCAGGATAAAATTTTCTAAGATACAAGAAGTGACACTCAAAACACGAAGTGATTCTCAGAATAAGATGCTTCCTGTATGACCTAGTATAAGATAGCTTGCAAATTTAAAAATACATGGAAGTGTGAGAGAAGTACCAAAGTGTAGCTAGCCAAACCTAGACACGAACAAAAATGGACAGGAACTATAGTGTTTTGGAGTTTTCCTTCAGAACAAGGTTTCTCTGGAATTCTAACCTGGCTCAACAGACTTTGAGTTAGATACATATGCATGGATGTGTGAAGTGTGAATAATAAATCTTTGGGTTGAAAAAATAAAAGTTACAAGTGCTGCATTTTTTCAAATATCCATACAGAAATAAAACATGTATCATAAAGATCTTCTTTGTGTCAATGTGGCATGGTTACAACTGACAGCTCTTTCTTGCCCTCCTGTCCTTGTTGACAAATTGATCGGGCAGGCTACGAATGGAGCTGATGAGGTGTTTAACCTTTTTACATCTTTTGACTCATTTGATCCTGTCCAGGCATCCTGAGCCTACAAATTCCATGACAATTTAGTTGAGCAATTCTGAAAAAGTGATACATGGTACGCTCAACATATACTTGCAAACCACATTTATCATGCTCTTACTTTTCAACTGGGACAATCCAAAACAAGTTTTGCTTCCACAAGAACAAACAAACCAACAAACCCTAACGTGTTGAGATGTACTTAACGAAGGAGTGAAACTCAGAGCCTAAGTAAGATAAATTAATTCAACTATAGTGAAGGGTGAAATTAACCGAACTTTTATTAAAATGCAGCACCTGATCATCTACCTAAGGCTGTAAGTTTGAAACAGCATGCTTATATAAATTTCATTTCCAGCTGGTGTAAATTATGTAGCATAAGCAGACACAAGTTAAGAACAATTTTTATATGGGAGCCAGATTGCAGTAAAAGTTTAATTTTGGCTATTTTCTGCCCTTTGCACTATTAAATATATTTTCCCTTACATACAAACTTGACTTGAGGAAAGAAGAATATTGATACATTAATTATACAAGAAACACAATCTATTAACTCCTTGATTTCTATAAATATGTAAAAATACAAGAGAGTTCATAGTGTTTTTTGAATGCAAAGTGAAATTTGTGAGAAAGCTAATATTGTTTTCCAAGCCACTCTATTGCCATACCCATCCTTCTGTAGTAGGCCTGATGGTATTTGAGAAATTCGTACATAATGACTTTCAGATAAAAGCACATGCGGTGATCAGGATACTTTCATAGTTCATACATATCAGTTTATGCCACTTTCTCTATTTTCTATGCTTACACAACATGAAGCAATAAAATAATCCTTTCTCTCCAAAACCAATTTGGAGATATGATATTTGGGAAAGTACACACACAGAATATGTGTAGACAAGTTGTGAAGAGTTCATCATTTACACAGATGCATTCTGCCAACAGAATGGCAGTACGGCACACAGTTCTAATGTGAAACAGCATATACCGGCCATACACTCTACTTTTGACACCAAAGATGTGCACTACAAAAAGTGGTGTATAAGCTTTCATAAGCTTCCAATACCATAAATTCAGATAAAACTGATTCATGCTTCAATGATAACTATACCAAACAAACATTTTAAAATGCACAATGCTTCAGATGGTGTGCTAAGTTAAAACCTGCATTTTTATATAAAGCATTTATTAAAAATAATTTTGTAAAAATAAGAACTGAGATATCTGTACAGTAGTTGAGCACAAAAGAAACATGCTTTGTAAAATAAACAAGCAAAAATAATAAACATATTTAAAAGCCTATATACAAGTCTGTAGTTGGAATATGATCGTGAATCTGTCAGTAATGGCTGCAATTGTACCAATTCCATTGGCTGACTGGGTTTTTGATAAAATGCCTGAAATAACATTTGGTAAAGTACTTCTTAAACATTTTATGTACCTGTATTGTGTTCTTTGAATTTCTGTATTATAAAATTTAAAACCCTGAATAATAGTCTGACTTTCTGTAAGGATTAAACAATACAAAATGAAACAAAAAGCAGTAATGATCAGTATAGATAAAATGTCTGAGCATATATTTGAAACTAATGCATCGGCAAACACAACAGTTTTTTTCTATGGGATTATGAAACACGGTTCCTCAGATACAATCAGACAGATGCTCTGCATTAGGGTGGATTCTGTATCTATGCTGAAAGACTGGACAAAGCAGACTGTTTTTCTCCTGGGGGCTGCAATTTATTTACACCTTTAGGTATTTCCATATGACTAAACACTTTTTATTAACCCCCACCCACCCCCAGCTGAAAAAAATCTGGGTAGCAATTTCTATAAAATATACATGGAAACAATGTCCTATTTTATTTAGCAACTGTGTTAAGATTCCCAACAGGTTAAGAAAAACCTTCCTAATAGATGAATATTATGGTAACATGAAAAAAAAAAATCTTCCAAATTCTTCATTTGAAAACAGAGTGAAGCTTGTGAGGCTTTGGCTTCAGTTTCGTTTCATTAAATAAAAAAGTTGTAGGTACCTCTCTCCATTTTAATTCCTTTAATATCTGGAAGGACTAGCGTATTTAGTCAATTTGTGCAGTGATTTGCAAATATCTGATTTTCCAATGTGCTGGGTGCACATTCTAATACTGAAGTACTTGAATCAGTCATATTAATGTCCTTATTTCAGACTTTATTTGTTGTAGTATATGGATCCTGAAATATCATATATTAATTGTCTGATTAGAGAGAGCAAAAGGGTCTATAGTTCAGCCTTCAGTCCCACAGTTTAATGAGACCATCCCATCCACAAGTGATCACTTTGGATGTTTCATGTGGGTGCCACACTGCCCCAATGCAGACTTTGTCATGGGCTTTTAATCTACTGTAGAGTTTTGTTGTCTTCCAATCCCAGATATTTAACTTTCCATCTGCATCACCTGAGGTCACATAGCTGTTTCAAAAAAAGAGAAAAAATTATAGCTGGAGGTCATTTACAAAATAATTTTTAAACATAACCAATTCAGAACAATAGCATACATTTTAATGAAGGACAGACCTTTCCTATAGTTTTATAGTCTGTAGATTTTCTACTACTCTTAGCTGCCTTGATGTCCAAATGTATTTGTTAAGATGGGAAAACATGACAATACAGCTGCTTCAAAAATGTAGGACACTTAATCAGAAGTCTTCTCAAATTAGGAGAAAGGCAGTATAGTCACTTAATCCATAATGTCAGATGATCTGTTTTGGCAGAAATGTACACAACAAAGCAGGCTACTTAGCTCTGTATGGAGGGTTTAAACTTATACTGAAAACCAGATGTAATTCTGATTGTGGAATGCAAAATCATACATTCATTTACATGAAGCTCACTTTTTTTTCTAAGCAAAAAATGTATGGGAAGCTTGTATTTTTAATTGTTTCTGATACCACCTTCAAGTAAATGCACACTGGCTGGGATTTTGTCTGATATGGGTTTTCAATTACTGCTTGAAAGGCCTTCTTGGAATGGAATAACACAACAGCTCCGTGCCTCAAGGTTCAACTCTCTTCCCACTCCCTTTTAATATAAAGCCACTGAATGAGGTGATTTGTCATTATGGGTCTGTGTAGACCATAAGCTGATGATAATACTCTATTATACATCTCCGCCTCCAACTGTTCCAAGTGATACCATTGAAGGAGCTTATGGGGAAAAATCAGGCTTCGACTCAAGCCAAATAAGGCTGAGTAGGTGTGGTTTTAGACTATCCTGAATTTCCATCTTTAATGGGATGGGATAGTATTATCCCCACCACCAGCAGACAAAATTGATACACTCAAGGAGCAGGTGGCTGCCATGGTCAGAAGACCTCTACTCAAATCCATCCTGTGTGCCAACTGTGCCCATTCCTGGATCAAGAGTGCCTGCCCTTCAGTCACTTATGCCTTGGTCACTTTCCACTTGGATTACTGCAATGAGGCCTACATGGGGCTGCCCTTGAAAAGCATCTAGAAACTACAGCTATAATTCTGAATGCTGCAATGTATGCACTGTTGGACACACCATAGTATGCTGACAGGCTGAGAATGCCCAGATTCTATCAGGCAGTGCCATTCTGTTCAGGCTAGGAGTTCACATCTTTCCTGTTCTGCGGAATAGCTCCATTCTGAGATTTGGATGCCCCAACCTTGCTGGCTTTCTGGAGGGCTACGAACATCACTTTGTCCTCAGTGGCTGTGGCCAGGAAGTTTGGCTAGCTGACTAAAGTTATTTGTTAAGATGGATGGCTGTATAAATTTAATAAATAAATACCTCCTACTTTCCCCCTGTATTTCCCATAGTAAATTCAGATGGATATTTTGGCCATCACAGGAATGTCTGAAATTAGCCCATGGGTCAAAAAAGGCTGCCCAAATTTTGCAGGATATCCATATATACAGGGTTTGATAAGCTGCTGTAGCCCAAAGACCAAATCTCAAGTTCACTAATTAGGGTATATGTAGTAGCCCAATAATGTGTATTATATTATCTTCAACAATTGTCTTAAGGACTTCTATATACATAAAACATTTGACAATATGGCAGGTTTATAAACATCTCTCTCTCTACCAAAGCCAAACCTGAAAATAAAAATGAAAGTGATATGTAATCTATATTATGTAATAGAAACAGTAGAATACATACCTCATATCAGGTGAAAAATCTACTTGGCAAGCGTAACCTGCCACCATATGACCTTTGAAGATTTTCTTTTTGTTTAGCCTGAATCTGTTTTGAGCTCCAAAAATCAAAATCTGATTGTCCATTGATTGACAGGCAAGCCATTTTCCTGTTGAGGTAAAATATTAATGCGCATGTGAAGCTCCTACCTCTCATGGATTTTAAGAATGAAACAGTCCTATAACATATAAAAATGTAAGCTACAGAAATGTAAGCTAAGAAATTTGTTTGCCAAGGGCAAAGCCCTGCAATTTTACCAGCTTGATCCCAACATTAGATTTACTTGGATTTTGGCATTGCTCCTTTAATATACAATGTAATGTCAAGGATTCAACTTGCAAATTGACATTAAAAGGAGATATGCACCTTATAGCAAATATGAATAACTTGAAATACAAAGAAAAAGTCAACACTGAGACAAGAAAAATAGTTGTCAGAGCAAAAAACATACAAGGGAAATATGGAAATAAGTCTGATAATGGGTGCAGGATTACCAGCATTTAAAGTAAAGAATCAAGAAAGCTAGCTTCTATTCTGCCTCAAAACACTTTTTTTTTGCTTTTGTCAGATGTTATAGCAGTGTTTAAATACTTGAGCAGCTGTCGGGGGGGGGGGGTGTCAACCTATTTTCTAAGCACCTGAAGGCCAGACAAAGAATAATGGATGGAAACTGATCAAGGAGAGATTCAACCTAGAAATAAGGAGAAATTTTTCTGACAGTGAGATCAACCAACCAATGGAACAGCTGCCTTCAGAGGCTATGGGAGCTTCATCACTAGAAGGTTTCAAGACGAGATTGGACTGCCATCTGTCAGAAATGGTGTAGGGTCTCTTGCTTGGGCATGCGGTTGGACTAGATAATTTACAAGGTCCCTTCCAACTCTGTTATTCTGTGAGTTCTGTCATGATCCTCCGCAACATTTGCACACTTCAAAACCCAGATAATCTGTTTCTGAAATCTTGGATGTTAAATGAAAAATGCTAAATATGATTACACTTTTTAAAATTGAAATATCCTATATCAGATAGAAATAGAAGCTTACCATTTGGAGATAAAGTCACTGCTGGCATTGAGTGCATACTTGGCTCTGCTATGTATTTAAAATCGACTGGAATGTCCCTACAAAAGTAAAATATATGGATGAAGGCTCCTGCAAATAAAATGTTCTTATATGGAAGGAGAGATGTAGGCTGCAGCATTCCGATATGAACCTGTAATTCTGAAATACATTTTTTTTAAAAAAATTGAAGTATAGTTTTACTTACATCTGATATCACTACTAGCATTACTGCCTTCCATGCCTGGATTACAATCTACAAATATTTTTTATGTCTAATGCCACAGCTGGATTATTTAGTGCCTATCACATACAAAATGGGATCATCTTGATCTTAAAATAAAACAAAACAATAGCTGAATAATTTCTCATGAATATTAACTGCTTATATGAATTAAATTAATGAAATCTTTAACTCTAGATACTCAGCATTTTCCAGAACTGATGGGATGTAGAAGAAGCTGAGCTCTAAAGGGTTTCTTTTAAAACAAAACAAACAAATTGGCTACCTTAAGCCTTCAGAAATATATAATATCTTACCAGGGCAAATTAGGAATACCTGCCATGTTACACAGAATGATTTGGAGAGAAGAAAATATAGTTCCCCTTAACACTGGATCTGATATTAGTCATGAAAGATGACATTAAGCCCTAAAGCTGTATTTCTGCACTGGCTATATGGAGCTCATGAATTCTTACTATTCTTTTTTACCATGATTATGTAAAGATAATGTTTGAATCAGTAGGAGTTTCAAAAATTAAGAGTATCTTTGTTACTTTGGATACAGGTTAAACACCAAGAGTAAGGAAGAATTTTTGTTTACATACCCTAATCTTGATAGGCTGATTTTATAAACAACTTAGACAGGGCCATATATAAATCTAAGTGCTATTGCTATTGAGAGGTTTCATTCTATATATGGAGATAAGACCATCTCTTAAAAGCATTTAACAAATTCTAATCAATTAAATCACACACACACACACACACATACACACACTGTATAGTGTACACATGCACGCACATATAAACCTGTTTAGACACAAACACATACAAACACATTCCAAAACATATTTGTCTGCGCTATCTATGTTTTATTATCTATGTTAACCACATTATGTTGTGGTTATCTTGACAATCTTTAATGTGGATTAACCTCCCTTCAAAGGATGGTTTACAATGCTTCTGCTATCAATGTGTATATTAAAGGAATAAGGTACTTCTTATTACACTTTAGTAAATTTTATTTTGTGAATCTTCTTGTAGCATCTAAGGCTGTTTTATTTTCATGAACTAAATGTCCTCTGGAAGCTCTTTGAAGAATTTGCTATAGCCAACAAAGATCTCACAATGAAGATTAGCAAATGCAGAACATATTCATTACATAGCTATATTAACCTTCATAATATTTTCATGCAGCACATTAATGATGAATTATTTGGCATGTACATGATCCCAGAAAGGTTAATTGCAGTGGTGGGATTCAGCCAGTTCATACCAATTTGGGAGAATCGGTTGTTAACTTTCTGAGCAGTTTGGTGAATTGGTTGTTGGAAGAAATAATTAGGGCAGAGAACCAGTTGTTAAATTATTTGAATTCCACCACTGGTTCATTGCAATAATTTTGTCACAGAACCATATAAAATAAAACCAAATGCTGCACCCTACTGTACAACCAGAAAAACACTTGCACTTTTAAAAAGCCAAATGGAATTCTATGTAATCGAAAAATCTTTTGCTTTTATTATGGCCAAAAATTAAAATAAAGAAGTTTGATTTGACCGCCGGCTTTTATACGCAGCATACCTTTAAACAATCCAGCCAACATTAGAAAAGGCAGATATTCTTTTACCACCCATATTAGTTGAACCCAGATAATCTGCATTCACTAGGCACTTGTTTAGCCAGGTTGTGTACCAAGCATATTGCTATTCTTTCATTTATTCAGAAGCTTCAGGTTGTGACTATCTAATGAAAACTTACTTGCCACTACAAGACATTCATTCTTTATACACTTCTTTGTACATATTACTGAAACAGCTTAACAGGGCTGGGGGGGGCTCTGAGTATCATTAAGTGGTACTGCAGAACCAGCAGGTGGTGCTCTTTCATTAAAGTCAATAGCTAATTAAGGATCAAATCAATTATTGTTCTACAATAAAACTCCCCCTCCCCCAAAGAAAATCCAGTCACCAAATGTTTGTCTTGATTTACATGATTCTTCTTTTCTCCTCTGAAGTTAAAAACTCTTTGTTGACCACCATTCTGAAATCTCAGATTTAATATTACATTGGAACATATATTCTTTGCGGTCACTTTCCACTACTTTCTTTTGCATTTTCATTTTTTCACTTTTACTGAACAGCAATCTCACTTGTTTTATTTTAGCACCAATACAGGCATACCAGATTACAAAAAATAAAAATCAAGAACCAGACTTTGAGACCTGACATGGGCTCAGTTAATGCCTTTCTCTTCAACTATCAGTTGGAGAAGAAAGACTGCAATCCAACCTTGGAAGCTCACTGGATCACAGCTACTTTGTGGAGCTGTGGACGCTCCATCATTGGAGGTTTTCACAGAAAAGACTGGACAACCATTTGCCTAGGATGGCATAAAGATTACTGCTTTGGGCAGGGAAGATGCTCAAGGTCCCTGACAGTCTTACAATTCTATGATTTTTCTCAAGAAATAAATGAACAAGAATAATGCTTTTGAATCATTTGTTGAGGTTCACTTTCTCTAGTTTT
>BLBF01000007.1:59604161-59620964 GCA_015471245.1 Laticauda colubrina | reverse complement strand
AAAATAATAACTATGAATCATAGTTTTGTATGTTAAAGTGTCTGCAACTTTAACTGTGGGATAGTAATTAAGGGAGTGGTTGTGAAAGCACTTTAAAAGAAGCAAGACTACAGCTTGCTCTCTCTCTGGCTTTGATGATCCCTGATTACTGCTTGGAATCAAGACTGCATTGCTCGAACGGGAGAGACAACAAAGGACTGATTTTGTATGTGAACTGACATAGGATATTCTACATGGACTTTGCTAACTGAATATCCCTGAATGGACTGACTAAATGATACATGACTATTGGACTGTTATTTTGACTATGCTATGAACTTATAATGGAATAAACTATATTCTTGATAGCACAAGCGTATCTGTTATTTTTACTGTATGTTAATAAACATACAAGCTTAGCTCACTCATTTATCTGTGTGCCTATCTGACTAATGCTGCACATTCTGTTTAGCTTGTCTCCCTAACCCTGGTTGGGGAACCCAGGCTTAACACTTACCATGCAAAACTGTCTTTTCTTCTCCAGGTTTATCATCTTCATGTTTGCCCTTCTTCTGCCTTTTTGCAGTTATTTCATCCAGTTCCCTCTGTTCTTCCTAAATTGCCAAAATATTAAAAATTACAACCCTTACTTCTACAGCAAAGTATAGAATTATTTATCTTCAATGAGTTCTAATAAAACAAGAAATGATATCTGAAATAATTGCTTTAAGTAAAATTCAGGAAACCGCATTATGAACAAGTTGATTTTACATATATGCTCCACACGCACATCCACAGTTGTTATGTGTCTGCACATACTTCACTACTAGCCATAGATAGGGTCACTCCACATATGGTCCAGATAGAAAATGGACTGATTTTATGAGAGTATTTATTAAAATACACATTCTCTTGCAAACTTGGATTGTAGTGTCTCCTTCCCTCCCTCTCTCCCCCTCTGTAATCAGATTCAGATTCCTTGGAAATTGTCTCCCCATTGGAAGATCTATCTTAGATCTCAGAGACTTTAGATATTCTACCTTCTACTTATTACTTTGAGATGAACCCTTTTTCCTTGGTAAATATGTTTATTTTTACTCACTTGTATGATGCATAGGAACTATAAAGAAAATGTGGTTAGTTATGCTCGCACACATATACTCCTTCCCTTACTTGGTGTCTTTGATAGCAGTTGCACCACAGAGAGTGTATAATAGTGCTTTCTGCTCTGAAGAGACTGGAAAGGGTGCTTGTCAAAAATATCAACATTAGACATTCTGAAGAACAGCATCAAATATTATTTGTGTGGCTCAATATGTGAGTTGTCTCCTGTGTCTTTAGAAAACAAAATTTATTTGCTTCATTTGCAACCAAAAAAAAAAAAGATTTAGAAATTTATCTGATGATATATTTTCTATGTTTTGCTACTTGTATCCTAGATATACAGCTCAATATTTCAATTATAATACAGATATGGAGATTTTGTATATCAATGTCAAAATAACAACTATACTTTAGAGTAGCGTCAGTAGTCTGAGTAGAGCTGTCTGTTTTAGTAAGTGACATCTTGATGCTCTGTAATTTAAGGAATTACTTTTCAAATGCCATCTGCATGATTTATACCATGTAAGCTGTTTTTTACTGATTCCAGAATATCAGAGTAGCATATTGTGTAATGAATAAACACTTTTTAAAAATCAGTGATGAGGAAACCTAGTACTATTCACATATTTTAGACTTTAACTCCCATCTGCTGGCCAAAAGGCAAGCAACTGAATCATGGGGCGTAGCACCACATTTCTCTCCAGAATTAGAGATCCTCTCCCATTTAAAACATAAGGAGTATAATTACATATAAACAAATGGATGAGACAATATAAAGAGAATGACTTCCTCATCCCAGTCTTTATACTTGCATATAAAAATAAATAAAGGGTACTCACTTCAGAAGGTTTTGCAATCTCCTTTTCATCAACATATTTTGCCCAAGGTCCCAAAAAGCCATCTATATTAGATGCATCATTCTCTTTGAATTTTTTCCTTTTCTCTATTTTCTTTTGTCCTGTTTCAAACACTGTTAAACCTATGACACAACAGCAAAAGATTATGTCCAGATTTGAACGCAATTCTTATTTTAAGGATGACAGAAGAGTCTTCTGCCTCCTGAAATATCAATTGATGCTTTCATACAAAATCAAGTTTGGACAGCATGTTTATCATAATCCATTTCATGCTCATACATAGCCAATAAAACTCCAAATAGTTTTGCTAAGGTTTGTGATTTTGACATTTATAACATACACTACTTCTACACTAAGCTCTTGTTGTGGCCTGTCAGCCACCGACCCCTCCAGCAGCTGAATTAGAGGAGGAGGAGGAGATGGGGGAATCAGGGTCAGCATCAGGGCAACCTGGGAGCTCCAAGGGGGAAGAGGGAATGGAGCTGACAGAGAGAGAGAGAGAGAGACAGAGGCGGAGCCTGGGCCATCCATCAGCCCTCAAATGGAGAGTCAACAGCCCCCAGATCTGGAGGTGCTTGATGAAGAGGAGGAAGAGTTGGGTCCAGTGCCTGATGCGTGGCTGCGCAGAAGGCACTGAAAAGGAGAGCACTGGAAAGCCATGGGCCGATCCTGGGGAAGGAAGAGCCACCGTTGCTAGGGAGGCCCCACCCTAGCTCTGGGGATAAAAGGCAGGGGGCAGAGATGAATAGGTGTGGCAGACAACTATTCATCTTCCAGCTGGATGGATTGTTAGAGCCAATGAGAGAAACTTTTTGCAGGCATTCCTAATAAAAGAATCTTTTGAGCTCACATCAGAGGGTTTGTCAAGTTTGGAGATCTGGGACAGAACAGCTCTGCTTTTATTAGGTTCCATATTAATTTTCTCCTTGTAGCACAGTCATCGCATTAAGAGATAACTGAATAAAGATTCTTAGAAAACAAAAATAAGTACCTGCAACTCAATACTTACTTTAGAAATGTTATCACTTGTCCAGAAAACAAAGATAAGTTAAGAAGAGGTGCTAGAGGTGACAGTTAATCCCCATCCTAAAATACTTTTTGAAGGCACCCATGATGTTCTTCAAAATTTTAATATGTATCTGAACCACTCAAGTCACAACCCCGTGCCGTGAACAAGTTTTCTCATCCATCAAACAGTGATGGTTCATCCAACGCTTAATTGTTAGTTTGTGAATGCAAGAATGCAGAACAAAAGATAATAATGAAATCAAGAATGAAAATCATATTTGATGTTCCTTTACCTTGATTTTTTTCTGCTTCTTCTATGGATCCAATATATTTAGTAGATACTTCATAATTGTCTATGGAAGGATCTAGTGCATATCCTGGGGGATCAAATCATTTGAAAGTCATTTTTCATAAAGTATTGTATTGTCACAATTTTAATTTATATTATCAAGTTCACAAAAAAGTTTGTCCTTGGCTCACATCCAACACACTTTTTTTTAACAAAAATCATTATAAATTAATTATCAATAGATCTATAGTATTATAGCAACAAAATATATCTATATTATTATAGCAACAAAAGCTTAGAAAATTCTTAGAAAATTTTGTTGCTGTAATACTATAATCAAGGACAATTATAATGATTTTGCATATGGGATGCATAAATGCAGAACCATATACCGTATAACTGCCTTTCAATTGATATCTGAGTAAGCTATATATTCAGTCTTTTACATTGCATGGCAACTGAAACAGAAAGGTTCAGATCAATCTAGAGAATTCAAAAAGCCTATAAAACCACTGATTGTATTTGAAGAAATATCATTTCAGCCTTGTATATTTATATATAATGTATACTTAATTGTATACACTACAATATATGTAATTCTTTTTTATTTTTAGTAATTTAACACCAACTTTATTCCAAGGTTAAATTAGGGTTAGTAACTAACAAAAGCAGACAGAATAACTATGCTTAAAATACTATTTATGATAAACCTTTTAATCTTTTGCTGTTAAGAATCTATAATATAATAATATTCTAGATTAGAGACCTATTTATTTAAGATGATAGATGACAGGTATGTCCCTAGGATCTGTGATATCTCTTGCACTTCAAATGTTCCAAAAGTAAGGAGATTTCCATGGTGATTGAATGATTGAAAGAAAAAAAATGACAGCAATATTACTGGTATTACATGATTGAACAAAATACTTGTTTTGTCTTAAAAATGCTTACAAATAAAAAAATGGCAGGATTCCAATCACAATCAGCTATTCACATTACAATTCACAAAGTGTGAATTGTAACATTAATCAAAAGTAAGGGATCATGCCACCAGATTGATGTACCTTCCCCCTCCTGTCAGTACACATTTAAACAGAAATACCATTTTCAGTGGTTAGGTATTGCTTCAGAGTATGAATCACAGTTAACATGAAATCAAGATTGAATATGTTGGCACTCCTCTTCATACCTCTTATACAGTTGGATGAGCTTTCTTTGAATGATTTTTAAACTAACTATCCATTTAACTGTCATTATATCCATTCTACATTAATTGACTGACTAATCATGAGATACATGCAAGAGGGATAACTGAAAAAAGCCGAAGAATGACAAAAAGAAGTCAGTATGTGCTTCATTTATTATGGAGAAGCCTTTGGACTGTATCAATCACATCAAGCTGAAGAATGCACTCAGGAAAATGGTAATCTCACTGTCCTCATTGAATACAAGTCAGAAAGCCATAGTCCAGCAGAACATGGGGAAACAGATTGGCTGCAGGAGTGCAGCAAGACTGCATACTTTCCTCTTATTTTTTCAACATATATGCAGAATATTTATCAGGGAAAGCAGGATTGGAAGAAGAATCTGGTTTTGAAATTGGAGGGAAAAAACATCAAAAACTTGTCCCATGCTAATGATACTGACTTGAGAGCCAAAAAGCGCAAAGGATCTTTAAGACTAATATTGAAAGTCAAAAGACTCAGTGAAAAAATGGAAGTAAAATGAAATATAAACAAGAACAAATTAATGACAACAGATGTTTTAGGATTGAGAATAAAAATATTTGGTGGTTATACATCCAAGAAAGGTTCTGCATAAATGTTCATGCAGAACATTTATGAACATAACTCAATGCGCAAACCAGGTATATTGTTTTGCAACATATTAGGTTCTCATTTTAAAAAAAAATTAAAATAATCTCAACAAAAATAAGATGGGCCCCTGAACCTGGTGGATTCAAAAAGCATTGTCACCAAGCACCTTAGTGTTTTAAATGCCATGCTGGAAACCAGGCTTTATTCCAACAAACGTCAGACTCAGGAGAACAACAATCTAGCCAGTCTTTCCTCTTAATAGTAGAACCCTGTTTCACTGTATAATTAAACAGAGAACAGAACAAGAGTGGGGATTTCTTTTTGGCTCTTCAAAAACCAAAAATACTGTCTATATGACAGTACAGAATTGCTCAATCGTTAGTGGTATTATATTCATTCTGACACACTAAGCTTGTACTGCTGAAATTTGTAGTAATAGACAAGATAGCTGATGGCTGGCAATATAAATTTATGAGAATAGGTGGGAATATAAAACAGGATGTATATGGGATTGCAAACTACTCCAATTTGCATGTCCACAAATGGCCTCCAGTGAAATCTGGCCATGTTAGTAAGTTGATTCCAGGATTTTAAGGATAGAAATTAGAATGGTTTGCTTCTTGGATATTTCTAATTCTGATTCACCCCCAGTTAACAACAGGCTAAAATGCAGCCTTGCTTCTTCTTCTGACATCCCTACTTTATTAGTGACTTCAATAATGAACTTCCTATCAATCAGGCCAAAACTGAAACCTCTGGTTCTGGGAGAAAAAAAAGCCTGCTCTTGCTCTATTATCATCTGCCAACAGAAATCTTACAAACTGAATTTCCTCAAGTGTCATCTTCCTGTCTTTGGAACAGCAAATACAAGCAATTTTATTTGCTATCCAGTTATCTTCTTTCAGTGGCTTAGAATAATTTCTGTCTGACTGCATAATTGTCAAAGCATGCTCTGATGCTCTCCAAGATAAATTAACACACTCACAAATAGCAAAGTGCAAAAAAAAAAAAAAGGCAAAATTAAAGCTCAGATGTCTTTTCCTTCTCTGTCTACAATCTACAATATTTTATTTTACAATCAATAGTGCTCCACAAAGATAGGCCTGGAAGACAGCCCAGGATTTGGATGAATCAAATGTATTAGTTCCTGCTGTTTCTTGCTGCCAACACTCTAGTTTATTTTATTAGATTGATGTAGCTGAACAATGATGCCTTTGTCCCATTCTTGCAATATTTAGGTAGGAGCACATTCCTGCGCAGAGAAGCTTGGATTCTTAGAGACAGAGGAGATGCCTTCTCTAACTCCTAGCATTTGGCAAATTCTTTTATCGTCAGTGTACATGGAGATATTCTTTGCTACTGCTGAAAACTGAAAAAACAAATTGCTAGACTATTGCTTAGTTTGTTTCCAGAGTTATATTCAACTGTTTACCTCTAGAAAATATAAATCTTAATGTAAGTAGTATGTAAATATATATTTGAGAAACATTTTAAAAATATACAGATGGAACACACACATTCTACACAATCTACTGATCTTTCTCTTTCATTTGCAAACATCACACACACTAAAATGAATGCTAAAATGTTTCAAGCTTCACAGGTAATCAACTTGGGTTGATTTATTTATTATACAGAATGGTAAAACTGCCCCAAAGGAGAAAAAGGAAATTCTCCAAAATGAATTAGGCATCTTTCTTTTCAAGATATATTTGAGGTTTCTACATATTTCCCATATATTTTCTCAATTGATATCATAGGTTTCAGAGAATGGGCCTTCCTCTCTATCTCCAGGCAACGCTATGGATTGACCCTGGATCTAGAATGCAAGCTCTACAAGATATTTTTCATAATAGATACCCACAAAATGAATGGGAGTCAAACATTCCCTTTAGCTGATCTTAAGCTCTGGAATACACTCCCTGTTGAACTGAGGAAATCAGTCTTCTGAAAGACAGGCTTTTAAATAGTACAGTATAGAGATAGAGAGGAAGGCCCATTCTCTGAAACCTATGATATCAATTGAGAAAATATATAGGAAATATGTAGAAACCTCAAATATATCTTGAAAAGAAAGATGCCTAAATCATTTTGGTGAATTTCCTTTGAGGAACTGGATAACTAAAATTAATATTGTAAAAGCTTTTTTAAAAGGTGAATAGGAAATTCAATTAAATAAACAATTTAAGCCTAAATGTTTTCTGAAATTTTCAAATTAAAAACGAAGTCTTTTGACACTTACTACTTGCCAGAAAGACCAATGGCAAATGGACCCAATTTATTTTTAAAACTTTGAAAGTTCTTAGAGGTTTAGAGGTATATTAGAGCATGGCATTAATAAGCATAACAATTTTAAACTGGCTCGAGTATAAAGACACACACACACACACACACACACACACACACACATTACCATAAGTTGCAAATGTTCTCCTCTGTTGTTCAAACATGAAATCATTAATATGTGCTGGTTCTGTATATCCAGAAAGCATGTTCCTGGGAGCGGCCATCTGTTGAGTTTTAAATGGATTGACTGGCCCAAACTGTGTAAAAATGGTACAATAAAATGTTTAATAAGATTTGCTCCATATATGGCATTTTCTTTAAAAAATATCCATGTTGAAATTGAAGATAATAGTGTCTTATCTTTCATTCAAAGAACTCTGCACAGCATACATTAGTCTATCCTCACAACAATTCAATAAAGTTAGGTCAGAAGAATGATTGCCTAAGATCATTACTGAACCTTCACAAGTGGGCATTTGAACCTCAGATTCAATAATTGTAATGTAACATACTACCACGATCTGAAATTTTACAAACAATGGGTTAGCAGTTTCCAGGCATTACTGAACTGAATAATCAGCAATGTCAGTGGATTTTTCCATTGGTCATAGAAGATGTGACATTTAGTCTGTTATCAGGAGTCTCACCATTGCCTATCCTGCTAAGGTTTAGTATGGAAAAGACACACATTTATTTGTTTATCTATTAACGTGAGGATCAAAATCTTTGCAATGATTTTCAAATTTATATAGAGAAATCTGCCACCTCACATAAGCAAAATTGTTACATATTCATATTGGTATGTGATTGGTATGATTAAAATAGAGTAATGATGACTGCTAAATAATCAACAATGAAAGTAGAAATGGAGTCAATAATCTCACTTTCAGAATTCTTACAGTACAATATACAAAATTATATTAATAGCCACAATTCAATAATAAGATGTTCCCCTCATTTTGAGACTTTTTATCCAAAATAGCAGCATCAAGAAAATTAAACTGCAGATAGATACAAGGCATTCCATTCACTCAAATAAAGTTAAAAGGATTGAAAGCATAGAAGACCAGAAATTCCCCATCCAATTTATTCTTAACCACTCTGTAGCATTAGAGTTGTTAAATATTATCCCTAGTACACCCCATGTTCTGTAACAATGTTAGAGAAATTGGAGTACTTTATAGCTGAATATAATTGCTATGGAGCCACGGAGAAATTCATTGTATGCTACCTATGGGCTATCTCAGAGTTTTATTCTCTATGGGTTTCCTATTTTTGCCTCAATAGGATTGTCAGAATCAAGATGGCTGTGCTGCCTTCTGTACTGTACTGTGATTTTTTTTCCACATCAGCAAAGTATAAATTCTGCTGAAAGCTTCAACTGATTTTTTTTCTGTGAACCATGCTGAGACAACACAGTTTACAATACCTCCAACCTTGATGGTGATAGATCACTGCAAGAGAGAGGCAAAATCTGCAGAAGTCACCACATTCCCTTAGGCATTGGTGGCTGAGAGCAATTTAGATTTCCATTCTTCTCCAATCTGAATCCAACCCTATCAGATTTCAGTTATTTAACTGATTGCACGGTAATGTTTAGATTGCAAGTTATCTTCATGTCAGAGCTAAGATACTACATTCAATTTTACTTTCCATTTTTGCAATGGCAATCTTCATACTATTGTATCCCTATTGTGTGCCTCTAAATCAGTTCTGGAAAGCCCTTTATCCACCAGAGACAGGCATATATGTCTGCAGATAAGAATCTGGTTATAATATATTCCATTCTACTAAAGCTGTGCACAGTTTCGAGGGAGGAATTCAGTGAGAAAAGCTGGCAATAACAGAATGCAAAATGATCAGATGAAAGGTATATATTCCTCATAAATTAACTGCAGCTATTAATATAAGGCTGTTATTCTAGCCGCAGAGATGTCCACTATATGAATCTTGAGCCATTTGACAAAAAAGTCAAAACTACAATACTTAATGAGATTCATTTTATGTATTATTTCCTCATTCTCTTGAATCATTCTCCTGCTCCCTCATGTTTAAATCTAAGATCAAACTAATCAAGTAATAAATATTCTTAACCAGCAAAAATTATAGCTATTTTTTGAACAGTTTACAATATTATGTTTTCATACTGTTTACTCTTGGGAATGCAGATCACCAATATCACAAAAAATGCCTTAAACGTATAAAAAATAACCTTTTGAGTTTTGATACCAATGTTTTCACAACTGATAGCTGTTTACATTGAGACAAATGAAAATTTATATAGACTTCACTTATAGCCATAACTTGCCCAGAATGAAGGTTGTGCTGGTGGTTAAATGAGTCATCATGTGATGATGTCCAATTTTATGATCCTTTATGTGGTGATCATTAAGTAAATTCAGTAATTGTTAAGCAAACCCTTTGTCCATAAGTAAACAATGTTACAAATCCCATTCATTTGACTGCAGGACACTGCAAATGGCCATAAAATGCAATCATGTGACTGCACTCCCATCCCAAGTGTCAGAACTTCGAATCCCATTTATAAGTACCTTTTGGGGGGTCTACCATAATTTCAAATCATCACTAAATGACTGGTTATAAGTCAAGGGTCATCTACACTTAATAGTAGCTGCTTTTTCTTGGAGATTTTTTTCTAAGGAATATTCAATTTTATGATTTTTTTGTAAAAAAAATAACCTGGGTACTTTAGAGATTTTACAAAGTAGAAATTTGTATTCAAGTGTATCATACTTTTAATTGAACTTAAAAAATGCCTGTTTATTTTTTTTTAAATTTAAAAAGAAAAAGGATTGCAAATATAAGGAATACTGCTGTTTTTTGCCTGTAAATATTATTTATTACAGAACACTATAATTACAAAAATATGGCATTTATGAAACTCATAAAAACACATTAAATATGGACAAGACACATATCTTCAATGCACCAGTTCAGTGCAATTCCTAATTGATCACGCCAAAACTCCTTGAGAATTAACACTGCTTTCTTGTCTTTTGATAAAATTAGCATTCTTCAAGAGTACAGATCTAGCATTTAATCGATAAAAAGATAAAGATAAAAAAAGAGAGTCCCCTATACTCCATTACTGTGTAATTTCATAAATGCAAGAGAAAGAAGTAAAAGTAACATCTGGCGATGAGATTACAAAGCTATGAATAAGATCATTCTTTTCCCCACATTTTGCTTACTATTTCCAAGTGAAAAGTGAAATAACTAAAGTATTATAAACAGACCAGATGTATTTTATAAACACGAACTCCATTATTTAGCTTTATTATTTCCAGTTTTAAGGAACTGTATTTTGTACAAAACAAGAAACAAATAAAATCTGTAAAAGAACAGTCTCAGGGGAGATATGGTAGCAATTTTTAGATATCCAAAAGTCTGCTATACTAGGAGGAATACACTTGTCCTTTGCTGCTCCAAAAAGGGTAGCACGAATACCAATGGACTGAAACCACAGAGAAGTAGATTCAAATTAGATACAGGTGAAACTCGAAAAATTAGAATATCATGCAAAAGTTCATTTATTTCAGTACTGCAACTTAAAAGGTGAACCTAATATATGAGATAGACTCATTACATGCAAAGCAAGATAGTTCAAGCCGTGATGTGTCATAATTGAGATGATTATGGCTTACAGCTGATAAAACCCCAAATCCACAATCTGAGAAAATTAGAACATTGTGAAAAGGTTCAATATTCTAGGCTCAAAGTGTCCCACTCTAATCAGCTAATTAAGCCATAACACCTGCAAAGGGTTCCTGGGCCTATAAATGGTCTCTCAGTCTGGTTCAGTAGGAATCACAATCGTGGGAAAGCCTGCTGACCTGACAGTTGTGCAGAAAACCATCACTGACACCCTCCATAAGGAGGGAAAGCCTCAAAAGGTAATTGCAAAAGAAGTTGGATGTTCCCAAAGTGCTGCATCAAAGCACATTAATAGAAGGTTATGTGGAAGGGAAAAGGATGGAAGAAAAAAGTGCACAAGCAGCAGGGATGACTGCAGCCTGGAGAGGATTGTCAGGAAAAGGCCATTCAAAAGTGTTGGGGACTTTCACAAAGAGTGGACTGAGGCTGGAGTCAATGCATCAAGAGCCACCACACACAGACGGATCCTGGACATGGGTTTCAAATGTCGTATTCCTCTTGTCAAGCCACTCCTGAACAACAAACAACATCAGAAGCGTCTTACCTGGGCTAAAGAAAAACAGAACTGATCTGTTGCTCAGTGGTCCAAAGTCCCCTTTTCTGGTCAGAGCAACTTTTGCATCTTATTTGGAAACGAAGGACCCAGAGACTGGAGGAAGAATGGAGGGGCACACACTGCAAGATGCTTGAAGTCCAGTGTGAAGTTTCCACCGTCTGTGTTGATTTGGGGAGCCATGTCATCTGCTGGTGTTGGTTCACTGTGCTTCATTAAGTCCAGGGTCAATGCAGCCATCTACCAGGAGATTTTGAAGCACTTCATGCTTCCTTCCGAGCTTTATGGGGATGCTGATTTCATTTTCCAGCAGGACTTGGCACCTGGCCACACTGCCAACAGCATCAAAACCTGGTTCAATGACCGTGGGATTACTGTGCTTGATTGGCCAGCAAACTCGCCTGACCTGAACCCCATAGAGAATCTAGGAGGCATTGCCAAGAGAAAGATGAGAGACATGAGACCGAACAATGCAGAAGAGCTGAAGGCCGTGATTGAAGCATCCTGGTCTTCCATAACACCTCAGCAGTGCCACAGAGGTTGATAGCTTCCATGCCACACCGCACTGAGGCAGTAATTGCTGCAAAAGGGGCCCAAACCAAGTACTGAGTACATATGCATGCTTAGACTTTCAGAGGTCCAATATTGTTCTATGTACAATCCTTGTTTCATTGATTGCATGTAATATGTAATTTTCTGAGATTGTGGATTTGGGGTTTTCATGAGGTGTAAGCCATAATCATCTCATTTATGACAAATCACGGCTTGAACTTTCTTGCTTTGCATGTAATGAGTCTATCTCATATACTAGTTTCACCTTTTAAGTTGCATTGCTGAAAGAAATGAACTTTTGCACGATATTCTAATTTTTTGCCCAAAGGACAGGTGATAAGGAGCTAGAAAGAAAACGTATAAGAACAGTTGCAGCTATGGATGTGGAGAAGAGAAGAATGGGGTGGGGGGAGAGACATGACAATGTCTTTCATTATCTGAACAATTGTCATATAGAAGATGGAGCAGAATTGTTCAGAGTAGGTTCAGAAACCAGGAAAGGATAAATGGGTTTAAACAGCACTGAAGTAGATTTTTGTAAGACACCCCAAAAATGCTAATGGTCAGAGACTTTAAACCAGGGGACTTTAAACTTGACAGCTTTAAGACTTGTGGACTTCAACTCCCAGAATTCCTCTTCCAGTCATGTTAGCTCAGGAATTCTGGGAGTTGAAATCCACAAGTCTTAAACTTGCCAAGTTTGAAACCCTGCTTTAAACAATGAAATTCTCTGAAGATAGTGGGGTGAATAATAGGATGCAACAGCAAATTCCTTCACTGGGCAGGACTGGACTAGATGATCTCCAGATCTTCTTCTAACCTTTACATCTATGATTTTATGATAAATTGAAAGCAATTCACATTAAAAAGCCAATTTACTTACCTCTGGTGCAAACATGGTGTCATACTTTGGATTATATTGAACTTCCTTGGTGGTTGGATCAAGATGAACCCCAGTTTCCACATCTTCCTAGAAAATTAAACATAGTTGTAATGGACATACTTTCCAAATAGTACATCTTCTATATTAGCCTGATTAGAAAATGATATTTCAAGTTCCCTAAGATCTTACATTATTTTGGGATATGGCACCATCAGAGCAACTTTTACATAAACTTCCTATAAAACTGGCATCTGAAAAATATCTTACATTTTCTTTTTGCCATAGGACTTTCCTAGGTTAGGATAACAGATTATTCATCACACACTACCTGCCAACAGATATATTCACTCAAGGTTGAATTGTGGACTCTTCAGTGCTGCTCTCTGAACTTACCATAGTTAACTGAATCATACCATAACTATATCATACTTTTTAACTAACTTAACTATAGTTTTGATTGGAAAACCATGAGCATCTGAGATCAAATTAAATCTAAAAATGTTCGGGAATTCTTGGAACCCATCAACAGGTACACAGTGAAACAACAGACAAAGCTTTTTGGATGACAAGCAAAATGTCTTCAAAGAAAAGCCAGAAAGTCCAGTTGCCTCTTGAAAAAAATACCTTTGGGAAACCATGACCTGGATGATTGAGAATCTCCATAGACATCCATTCAAGAATCAATAAAAAGCTAAAAATAAATAGAAAGACCAGAACATCTCCTTACCAGCAATTAACCCCCAGATAAGCAGGGATTAAAAACAAACAAACAAATAATGAAGCAGTAAACTGCCTCACCAAAGAATTACCAAGGAGAAAACAATGCCCCACCAACATGAACAAGGAAATCTACTGTATATAAACAACAGAAAGCAAATATCACTCCCTTCTAATATTGAAGATATAATCTAGTTGGATATCAAAACATCTTCAACCAAAAAACCAAGCTCAGAGAACCAGTAACTCCACAGTGTGGTTGGCAAACATAATTTTCTTAAGTCCTACAGGAGTCTGTCCCCGATATAAACCAATACAAAAGGGAAGTTCCCCAAGCAGGGAACTTCAACATGTTAGAATTAAAGCAAATCATCAATATCAAAGACCAAAGAAATATTAGTTAAGACCACACAACACCACCAACTTTGTGAAGGCAAGATGCACTAGTTAGAGAATATTGAAAAAATATGAACAATTTACTCCTACTACCCCACACTGACCTTCTTCATTTATCATTTGGAAGGCACAAATCTAAGAGGCCCCCTCTGGCAGTTGCACAACATCTGCTTAACAACTTTAACACTGATTCCCAATGGGTTACTTAACACCCAGACACAGATAGACATACAGATGATCCCATGCAAAAGGTGCCAGGTTTTGAACTACCTCACTAATAACTAACTCTGAATAGGATTCATACCTCACATGGCATCTGCTGGGATTTATTGTATAAATGGAGTGTAAATCCTCCCCTCAATGAGACCATGGGGTCCCACATAAAAATTGTAGATCACACTGTGACCAGTTGTAAGCTGAAAGCATATACTGGTCCAGTATTTTACTTTTTTCAGATAAACAATGCTGCATTTCAATGGTTAATATCCTTGACATTGGCATCTGAATACAGATCCTTTTAACATTCATATTTTACTGTTGTTGTTTTTTAATTTTAGGTGACATGTTAATAAATCCATATATGTTATGTCATATTTTTTGGGAAAAAATATTTGGATCTTATTATCAAAAACATTTACTATTTGTCTCAAACATCAGTCAACTTCTTCAAAAACTAACAGAATCCTTGACAAACAGCTCCTATTCTAGTGATGAAATTTTAGCCTTAGTTTTAAAAAAAAAACGCCAATTCAATTCAGGGCTGCATTTATCTAATGCTAACCCAGAGATTCAGTACCAAGGAAAGCAGAATTATGCAATCAATATATGTTTTGTGGCAAACTCTTGATTTAAGGGATTTAATAAAAAATATGTTTTAAAGCAAAATTGCCCTTTAATTCTGAATCAGATTTTATGTATGCACAGAAGCTTACAGAGAATGGACAAAATTTCTCAGCTGTATCCAAAGTTTACTAACCAAGGTCTAACAAAAGTTTATTTTTCAATTTAAACACCACATAGAGAGCTCATAAGATAAAAATAAAACAACAAATATATAATCAAAATGTAACATAAAGCAATAAATGGATTTAGTTACAGACACAAATAATGTTTACTTTATCTGTACTGTCTAGTATTTAAGGCATCAGGATACAAATTGGGACATCTGAGTTCTAAACCCACTTTGGGCAGAGTGACCTCAGGTCAGTCACTCTCTCTCTATCCAATTGATCTCAAAGGGTTGTTGTAGCGAAAATAGGACGAGGAAGGGGTATGTTTGCTGCCTTAAGTTGTTTATAAAAAAAGAATAAAGGTGGCATATAAAATAAAGAAATAACATGATACATTATATTATTTCATTTTATACAAATTATAAGGAAACCAAGTATTAACCTCCATCACTAAGAAATCCACACAGTTCCTTTTTGGTTTTAATAGTATCCCTCCCATGCTACAAGTTCATAACCTGTGAGATTTTTAAAAATAGTAATATAAGTAGATATTATTTAGATATTGACCTAGCAATAATGTCAAATTCTATATCCTTCTTTAGAGTTTGGACAAACAGAAAAATCTCAGAAACTTTTTACTAAGTGTTTTCTGCATCTAGACTTACTAGTTTTGAAAATAACTGAACCAGTGATAATTTAGTATATCAGAATGGAATGGCTTCATGAACTCATTACTTCATAAAGACTTTTATAAAGTTTATTCAGCTCACCATTGTTGAACTTCATTCTACAATGAAATTCATTCGTGTAATGACGAGGCAGTCAAGTTGATTGATCATGAACAACTGGATCATGATGATCTTTATTGGAGTCTAGTCTTGCATTTGCACACATTTTTAGTTATCCTTCATCATTGGTTAAGTTTGGCCACTGCTTAACTTTCATTACTGTTTAACACAGTAATCCATACAATTAATTATCTCTAGTTAAAGACTAACATATGTTTACTTCTCTCTAATCCTCCTTTAGATTAGTGAATTTGTTTGCCTGAGTTGTATTTACTTGGAAACATTCTTTATCTGAGGTTTGCCATCCAAGATTGGAACATTCCTGCAATTACAACTCTACACATTCGTACATCAATAAAACTAGACACAGAATACAATATTATGAAACAATTCATCCCATTCAACATAAATGAATTTAGGAAGCACAGTAAGGATAAAAATAATCTCTCAGATTCAATTCGGTATTCAATTAATAAAAGAAAGCTATAAGTTATATACCCTTCCCAGAAGGAGAATATCTACCTAGAGAATGATTTTTCATAAACATTCCATCTCCCCTAGTTGTCTTCACAATAGACAAGAAAACTGAATGGATAACTGGAAAAATATATATAAATATATGTATGTATGTATGTATGTATGTATGTATGTGTGCTGTTCAGCTTCCTTCGGGTATTATCCCACTGTAGTTCTGTTAAAGTTGTAGCAACGTTTCAGCAGAATCTCATCTGCCATCATCAGGCTTCTGTATGGATGTGGGTCTTACAGCTCCTGGTTTTTATTGAGGCTGGTTCATTCTGATTGGCTGGGAGCCTGGACCTGTTTCATTGGACTTGGAGTTTGATTGATTGGTGTTCCTGGTTTCTTCTGTCTGTTTTGTGGAACACCAATCAATCAAACTTCAAGTCCAATGAAACAGGTCCAGGCTCCCAGCCAATCAGAATGAACC
>BLBF01000007.1:59528135-59598387 GCA_015471245.1 Laticauda colubrina | reverse complement strand
GGGTACTTATTCTTCTATTGGTCTGTCCAATGTATGTGGCCGGGCATGATGTACAGGGAATTTCGTATATGCCTTGGTTTTCCAGGTCAATTTTGTCTTTGGGGTTCCTCAGGATGGCTGCTATTTTTTTGTCTGTTTTGAAGGCAGTCTTGATGTGATGCCTGTGTAGTATCTTACTGATTTTATCTGTGGTACCTCTTATGTAGGGCAGGACAGCTGTTCTGTATTGAATTTGTATGTGGGTCAGAGTCTCACAGTCGTTGGTTTTAAATTTGAGCTCTATACAGAAGCCTGAGGATGGCAGATGAGATTCTGCTGAAACGTTGCTACAACTTTAACAGAACTACAATGACGTGGGATAATACCCGAAGGAAGCTAAACAGCACACATGTAAGTACCCGCGAAAGCTTAAGAAAACAAATATATATATATATATATGTTTTTTTAAGTTTTCGCGGGTACTTACATGAATGCAGTTCAGCTTCCTTCGGGTATTATCCCACGTCATTGTAGTGCTTTTAAAGTTGTAGCAACGTTTCAGCAGAATCTCATCTGCCATCATCAGGCTTCTGTATTGAATTTGTATGTGGGTCAGAGTCTCACAGTCGTTGGTTTTAAATTTGAGGCTAGCCTATTGTTGTTCCAGGATGTTTTTTTTCTACATCCTGATTGGTTGGGAGTCTCGGTCTGTGTTTATTGGACTTGGAGTTTGTTTGATTGGTGTTTCTGGTTTCTTCTGTCTGTTTTGTGGCTTTGATTGGCTGGCAACACTCTGTTCCTGTGTTGGAGGCTTTCAGTGCAGCTTGGCTTCACGTGAAAGGACGGCTATTATCTATTAGGAAGCTAGGTTTCATCTGGGTGCCTGGTGGGGGTGTGTTTGAGCTGGAGGTATCAGAGGGAGTCTGTTTGCGCCCAGGTGTTGCCTGGCTTGTGGTGTGGAGATCTTTCTATTTGAGAGTGCTGCACTGAAAGCTTCCAATACAGGAACAGAGTGTTGCCAGCCAATCAAAGCCACAAAACAGACAGAAGAAACCAGAAACACCAATCAAACAAACTCCAAGTCCAATAAACACAGACCAAGACTCCCAACCAATCAGGATGAAGAAAAAAACATCCTGGCACAACAATAGGCTAGCCTCAAATTTAAAACCAACGGCTGTGAGACCCTGACCCACATACAAACTCAGTACAGAAGCCTGATGATGGCAGATGAAATTCTGCTGAAACGTTGCTCCAACTTTAAAAGCACTACAATGACGTGGGATAATACCCGAAGGAAGATGAACTGCATTCATGTAAGTACCCGCGAAAACTTAAAAAAACATATATATACATATGCACATATATATATTCCAATATGTATACATATATACATACACACACACACATACGCATATATCCAATATATATACAAACACACATACACACATACAGAGAAAAATTTGTGAAAAGATGGGAAAATGGACAGAGAAATATTAAGGGGTAGAAATGCTAGGCAAAAAAGCAGTAGGGTAGTATGAGGCTCTATTATGAAGAATGAATATCAAAAAAGTAAAAGTGGAGGTACAGGTGATCCTCACTTAACAACCCTAACTGGGATTAGAATTTCCATCACTAAGTGAATCAGTCATTAGGTGAAATACCACATGACCACACTATTTGAAGACAGCAGTTTTGGTAGCTCTCATTGCAGCTATTAAGCAAGGATTGTGCTGTTTTTCGAAGAGCATCTCATGTTTCCTTTGACCTGTCATGCTTACCTTCACTTCACCTTGTCCCATCTCTTATCTCCCCCCATCTTTGTTCTTTTGGCTGCTTTGCACTCTGCTGTTGCCTCCCCCTGCCAACTTTTGTTGTCTTCTTCCTCCTGCTGTGATGAGGCCCTACCTGATTAAGGCCTGGATTTTTGTTAGGCATCTATGATGCTGTGAGACCCTTACAAGGCCTTTATTCAGCATAGGGAGGCCTTGCAAAAGGTCAGCAGTTGCCTCAGCTGGGTGTGTGTTGTCAGCGGTGAGAGGAAGAAGACAGCAAAGGTCAGGGTGGTCGAAATGATCTATCTGAGTGGCCTACCCTTCTCTCCTCACCCTACTTTCAAGATAATGATACAATAAAAATTATCTACCTGTCTATTTCTTGTACGTGAATAATTCTGTAGTTTGACTTGAATTATTAAACAATCTCTTTACATCAGTGTTTACTGAAAATATATTTCTCTATAAAGACATCAGAGAAAATAAATTCCACAACCTGAGGCAGCTTATTTGGCTACTGCATTATTTTTGTCAGTATTATTTTTGAGAATCAACATTACACAATCTTGTGGTTTTAAACCATTGGATGCCAAAGTGCATCACAAATGTTTCCATTAATGAATGGAGATTCTTTAGCTTCTTTCCTTGAGTGATAACTTCCTACACCCTCTGAACCAAAAATGCATTATGGCCAAGGGGCTGCCATTGAAAAGAAATGCTACCTTCTGCAATTAGATGGAAAACTTGCCCTCAACAATTATCATCTTCTTTATTAAATATCTTTACAAATTGTCAGTATAAAGCACCTATTGGAGTGAGTTCTTATTGCTGGTGGGATAGCCAATAATAATAGAATATCTATCCTCCCCTCTGCACATCTCCAAATCTCTATAGTATTGCAGAAAGCTAAAGATAAGGAAGCAAAGCGAAGTCCTATTATATTAATGCAATACACCAACATAACATTGGTTGGTACTTCCTGGTTTGGGGAACATAATGAATTATAATCATAGCTAGGATATGAGATTAAATTGCCACAATAGTTTAACTCACTCAAATGGGATTTTGACTTCTGTAAGTAGCCAACACATTTAATTTTATCCTGAACTACTTTGGAAAAGCCAGCAGCTTATCATGTGCCTGTGCTAGAAAAGCAGAAGCTAAAGATGTCCTGAGACAGTCTTTAAACTGCATTTCCATTTTTATTCCTGTCAGCACCTTCTTCCTCATAATCCACAGAAATGCATGACTACTTCCACAAGTGAAGCAGTACTATGGAGCAACAGAGGTTTTCTGCATACCGCATGACAAAGATTCTGAAATTTGAATCATTTAAGACAAGGCTTAGAAAGAAACATTGTTACAAAGTTTTGAAAGTGGCAAACTGATGTCCACATAAAAGCTGTTGAATAATTTTAAAGCACCCCCTAGAACACAGCTTGAAAATTAACTACTATGTTGTTTCTGAAGAATTTAATCAGTAATTGATGTTATTGTCACCATGAACATAATAGGAAATTATAATCAGATGCAATGTTTTAATTCTGATTATAATGCCAAATGTGCAGAGATAATTAATTCTGCTCCAAATATTCATAATGTTCAGAAATGTCTGTTTTATTATCTTCATATAGAATGATGGAGAAAAAAGTTTTAATGATACATTGTATAGATCAATCATCAAGCTATATTAAACAAACTTGCAACTGCTTCATAAATCATGCTAAATCATAATGGCTCTATGCGTCATTTGTTGAATGTGGCCTCGGGATTCAATACCCTTTTTCCCTACTCTTGGAATAAACCACAGAAAGAAACCCAAGAAAACCATGTTTTAACCAGGTTTGTTCCACTCAGAATAAGCATAGTTCCAATTTGTCTAATCTTCTATAAAAACTATACTGCACTAACTGCATCTGCTTATAAAATTCAGCACTGTCCATTAAGACAAGTACTCTGAATACTTAGGATGTAGGTATTTTTGTGCAGAATTCTGTTAATATAGACAAAAACATTACTTTTTAAGGATCATATAATGCATTATTTCTTTAAAATTAAATTTGAAACAGGAAGCACCCAAAATTATGTCTGATTAAAAATATGACACAAAAGTCCTGACAATTTTTTTCCAAATAAAAACCTTGTCTGGTGTTTAAAACAGCAAAAGTAGAAAAGTATTTGTATGTAAAAACAATTAATGCAGGGGATCATTCATGGTAATGAACATTATGTTCCTTAATTTATTCCTTGTGCATTAAAAAAAAGTTGGGGAGTTCAAATAAGTGTCCTTTTTTGATTCTTGAATAAAAGGATTATGAAGGACAGAAGTTATCAGCAATTCAGTAAGCTCCTTTCCAAAAAATATCAACTAATCTGGGATTAGCAAATGAATATAATAAGTGTGTCTCACTAATATAGCATGTTAAGGATGATATATACAGAATATGTATATCAATATAAACATTCACACAATGGTGAATAAAAACTAACACTTTTACATGATATATATAATAAAGTCAATTTTTTTTGCAAATTAGAATGTATATTATTTTTGTGCAGTTATTTACAGATTCAAATTTAAAAAGCAGTGGATATGACAGATGCAGATGTCTGAATAGCTTTTCAGTTAGTACTCTAGACTTTCCTCTGGCAGAGATAACTTGCAGACATTTCCCATAGCTAGCTAAGAATCTTTCTGTTCTTGGTTTTAGAATGTTCTTTTTTTGGAGAACTCTTCTAGCTCAGAAATATTCTCAGGACTCCCTGCATGCATCTATCTTTGTGATCCCAGTTTTATAATATTAAAATCTGGAGATTATGAGGTCTATTTCAAAGTCATTTCTCTTTCTTTTCTGAAAGTATTTTATGGGTGATTTTGAGCTTTGTTTTGGATTGCTGACTGATATAACCAACTTATTTTCAGCTTCCATTTCTCTAATAATTACACTAACATTGTAGAGTAGTAATTTCTAGAACCTGATGACATTTAATTGAATCCATTCAATTAGTAAGTGAGCAGGTATACAGCCTAATTACATTAAAAGGGAAATCAGCAGAATGTAATTTAGATTACTAAAATGTACTGTACTTTATATGGAACTGACCTAGAAGGCAACTCAAAAGTTGTAGCTAATAAAAATGTGAAATATGCATTTGTTTTACAGGAGCAACTGTCCTGGTTGCTGTACTGGCTTCTGATAAGCCTCCATATAAAACAATATTTTATTTGAATTAGCAACAATTGGCTGCCTTACATAGCATACTAAACTATACATGATAGTTTAAAAACACCACTGTTTACGTACATCACTGTATCAATCTTTAGTTTATTTTAAGATGATTCAGATATACACCAAATGTAGAAAAGAGCAAATTATTGTATTAATGCAAGCCATATGTTAATGTTTAATAGCATATCTGAACTACTAGAAACTTTAGTTAAAGCCATGTTTATTTATAGGTCACCTGAAACAGTCAACTCTGGACAGCAAAAACCACTTATGGCTGCTTACATCCTTTACAGATTGAGTTTCAAGTAACATCACTACATCAATAACAATGTCCTTCATTAGATTTCAGTAATTCAGCTTTACTGTTTACTATATATATCATTATTAATGATGCAAACTAATGCCAACAGATGCCAACTAATATTTGCATGCTAACTGGTATATTTCAACTTCCCCAAGAACTAAATCTAAGTAAGTTGTGTCACAGTCATCACTTCCAAATTTAAGAAAAAAGAAAATTCTGAAACTGGTGCATGCAATAATTCTGATAAAGACCTGGAAATTCAATTGCAAATAGGATATTCATTGATATTTACATATTAAAAATGTAAATTAAACATTTTAGCATATTGGTGGCTGAACTAGGAAAGACCTCCATGAAATTAGTGAAGTAAAAACAATGAGTCAGGGGGTATTGATAGCTTAATTAACCCACATCTGCATTATAAAAACAGATCTACTCATCTTCCAAAGCAAAGCAGGTAAACAAAAAATGCATGGATAAAAATGCATGGAGGACATGAATCTTAAATTCATGTGACAAGTTGGATCATTTCAGAGATATTTCTTTACTTAAACTTGAGAAACAGAATGGCCAGGGTTAGGCAAAAAAGCAATGGGAGTGGCAATGACTTTCTAGTTTCCCATAGATTTTCCATGCAAGAAACTATCATTAGTTAGAAATGACAATCAGGTAACTAAAACTGACCATAAGAACCAGGGAACAGTGAAGTGGCCACAACTTTGCCAAATTCCAATCTCACAGGAGCCATGGGTCCTGGAACTTGGATGCATTCTTTAAGTTAGCCCTATTTGAGGTACATTGTTCAAAAACTGTTGCTTTATTATGCATCATTTTGCCCAATGGAATGTTACAAAAAAAATCAAACTTTTCATAAGTGTTTTACTAGAATATAGATTATGTGAAGAGCTTTCTTCGCAGGAACACAAGTTATGCAAAAAGTTACTGATTTTTTTAATATTTAGCACACACACATTTTTTTCAATGTCTTCACAACTGATCTTTACAAAGAAATTTGTTAAGTGAGTGTTGCCCCTCACATCCTGGACATAAACTCCTTCCCTCAAAACGATGCTATAGAGCACTGCACACCAGAACAACTAGACACAAGAACAGTTTTTTCCCCGAACGCCATCCCTCAATGCTGTCCAACTATTTAAAGTTTGTACTACTATTACTATTAATCTTCTCATCACTCTTTATCACCCACCAGCTCCCACTTGTGACCATATGACTGTAAGTTTGTCACTCGTGTCCTTACAGTTTATATTGACTGCCTCCTAGTATGATTTGATTGCTTATTGTACCCTATGACTATCATTAAGTGTTGTACCTCATGATTCTTGATCCTTGACGCATGTATCTTTTCTTTTATGTACATTGAGAGCATCTGCACCAAAACAAATTCCTTGTGTGTTCAATCATACTTGGCCAATACCACTTTTCTGGCCACAGTTAAGTGAATCCCTGCAGTTGTTAAATTAGTAACACAGTTGTTAAGTTAATCTGATTTCCCTATTGACTTTACTTGTCAGAAGGTTGTGGAAGGCGATCACAGGACGCCAGGCCACTGCAACCTTCATAAATATTAATCAGTTGTCAAGCATCATCTGGATTGTAAATCATGTGACCCTGGGGATGCTGCAATAGTCCCTAAGAGTGTAAAATGATCATAAGTGACTTTTTTCAGTGTAACTTCTGTCACTAAGTGGACTGTTGTAAGTCGAGGACTTCCTGTATAACATTTTTAAACATCCACATGCTTCTGAGTGTGCAAGGCTGGACGCCACCCGCTCCCCAACAAACCTTTACCAGGACCAGCGAAGTCTCAAAAAAGTGATGAAAAAGCTTTCCCCCTACGGACTCTCCGCTGTTTCGCCGCCATAACATTTACAATCAGGCTTCCTTCAGGAAGCTTGCACGCGAAAACACCCACGGCGTCGTTTCCCCGGGGCACAGCCAAAGAAAAGCGCTCGGGTCTGGGAATGTCAAGTCTGCCATTCAAGTCAGGAAAACGTTGGCCCTTTCTACTCGAGTCGGGGGGCTCGTAGCCGAACAGCCGCGATCTATCTGTTCAGGTGGCGAATATCGGCCACCGCCGGCCAGCTCTTACCTTGACCGACACTGCTGGGGCCGAGTCCACTACCGGCAGCAACACCTGCTGCGCAGCAGGCGCCGCTGCCGCCAAGTGAAGCACAGCGTCAGCCCCGGCGACCTGAGCGGAAAGGCCGGGCCTTCCTTCAGCATCCGAGCCCGAGTCGGACTCGGAATCCGAGCCCCCGTATGACGCGAGGGCAGCGATGGCGGCCGACATCTTACCCGAACGGAAGTAGCCCTCCTCGGCCATGGGGGGGCGGAGCGCGGGAAAAGCCTGAAGAGTCCTGGCAGCTGCGTAAAGCAATTCTCCTTCTCTCCGGACTCCCCCTCAGTTCGGGCTGAACTGAACATATCCAGGAGCGCCAAAAAGAATATGTACCTATTTTTAGCCTTCTGTCCAAATACAATTGTGACGGGAGTCATGAAGCGTCACGCTTTTTAAGGTTGAGCGCAATTAGGACTTTCAACCAGTACACAAATCCCAGCATACCTTCGGTTGTTGTGGAGGGAGGAGGGTAGCGCAATCTGAGACTGTTGCTCCTGAGATAAGTTATCGGTGGAAAACTGTAATTTCAATGCACATTAGTTTGCATTAATCTTCTCGGGGTTACTTCAGATACACCTAACAGGAGAGACTGAAAGCTGCACAGCTACTATGGTATACATTAGATGAAGGGGGGGGGGGGAGAGATTTGTGCCATCTTTAGAACTAACCAAATCTCGCACTTCTTTTTATCCCAAAACAATAATGGATCCCTTCCCTTTTATTCCAAAATAAGAGGGCATGAACGTGTCGACATTCCTCACTTGCAAACGAAGTGCGTCTTTTTTATTAAGTGGTCCCAGTTCTGAAATGCAGCAATGTAAAATAGGCGTCAATGTCCTCTCGCCTTCAATTCCCATTTTTCAAAACGCCACCAAATCATTTTTGCAATGTTAATTGCAAGGTACGTACTGAAAATATCGGTTCCGTTTTGACAACAGACCTAACATAACTGCATCAGGGTGCAGTTCGAAATCTGGTAGAAAGAATGGCATCCAATGACTCTAGGAATTCACTGGTTCATTCTCGTTGATCATTCAGAAAGCACGCATGAGTTCCAAAAGCTTCATATTTTGGATAATAATAAACGGATATGTAAAAATTCAGAGCATAAATCCTAAGCATCGTTCGGCTCAGTTGCTTCCATAATTATAGCGGAATATATATAATTATTAATTACAGGATAAATCATCGGGGCATATAAATACCTATTTTATATAGTATTTATAAATGCAGTCAGTTTTCGATCTGATATCATTTATTTCAATAAATATAGGCAAGTGTTGAGATTTGTAGCCTTACTGGAAATTCAATAGTACTACTAAATTATGAAAAGCGGTGTCAGCGACGCTGACCGACTATATTATAAAGTGAATCTTGGCTAGGGGATTACTACAGACTTCCTTCCTCAAGTAGTGGAGTCCTGTGAAGAGTTTCACAGAACAATCTTACCCATCAACGGATGCAAATCGTACCGAGTTCAGTGCGGTTTGACCGGCAATTGTATATACACTGTATTGCATATTCCTAATACAATTGTATAATGACAGAATGACTGCAGCATTCAAACTACAGCGTTTACATGCTTTCTTTGGCTAACTAAACATTTGCTCCAACGGAAAAATGGAGCAAGCAGAGGTAAGCCTCATTAAGGCTTAGCCTGCGCCGACCTGTATCTTAACATAGCTCTCCCTGACCGTCGCTCAACCCTCTTGCAAAGCCTCCTCGGTCCGACTGCCTTTGGATCTCACGCCAGCTCCTCCTCCTCTTTCTTCTAATTGGCTGCGAGAAGCCGGTTTAGGGAAAGCCGCAATAAAACCCTGCCGCCGCCGCCGCCGCCGCCTCCCCTCGCTCTCAACCTCTTAAAGAGAATAAAGCTAGCCTGTACCAACCCGGCCGTGTGGGCGGGGGTGCGCGCGCGCGCGCGTGACTGGCATCAGTAAAGAAGCTCCAAGCGTCCGCCTCTTTTCATCCCGAGGCAGAAGAGCCACGCGGTGTGGGGCTTGCCGGCTCAGGTGGCTGCGCAAAACGACACCTTCGCCTGCCTCTCCCCTTCAGTGGTCGCGCCACCCCCGTTCCGGGAGAGAGTGCCGGGAGCCGGCCAAGAAAGCCCCGCCTTCGGCACACTCGCGCCGACACACACACACACACACACACACGCGCGCGCCGCTCTCTCGCGCCGTGTCTATTGTGAAGCTTTGTGCCGAGGAAGGTCCGCGCTTTCTCCTTCCCTTCTTTCGTCCTGCTCCGTCTCAGCGCCCCCCCCCACACACAAAAAATCCGGACTTTCGCAGACAATCGTTCGCCAGAGGTGGGGGGGGGGGGTGGGCTCCCTCGCGGGGCGCGCGATTGAACTTCCAAGCCCAACGGACTCGCTGGGCGCGAGCTTCTTTCTCATCCCCCCCCCCCCCGACGCAGAAAGGAAAAGGAGCCGAAGGAGCGTCGGGGGTTGTGAGAAGATGTAAAAAAAAAAAAAAGGGGGGGGGAAGTGGTGGTGAACGGCGAGACGTGGTCAAGGAGCCGGGATTCCCTCAGCAAGAAGACGCGGTGAGTTTGCTGCCTCAGCTGCGGTCCTGTATTCTCTGCAGTGCTCCTTCTTTTTCTCCCTCCCGCCACCGCCCCCTTCTTCCACTTGCCCCGCCGCTTTCCGGTTCGCCGAGGCGAGCTATTCCCACTCGGTCATTCCACGCGGAGAGGTGTCACGCCTCCCACTTTTACCTGCTGGCCAGCCAGCCAGTCAACCGTCTCTCTCCCGTGCTGGGTTAATGGGAACGGGAAAGCGAGGGAAGGGAGTGGGGGGGGGGAAAGGGGGAGGTCAACGTTAGTAGCTGCACTCCCCCCCCCCTTCTTCCCCTCGGTCCTGCGCCCTCAGATTGGGGCATGCGGGCGCTTCCGGTTGGCGATTTTTCTCCGCTGCCCCCCCTCCCCGCCCTCCAAAGAAGGCGAGGCTGCGGTCAAGGGTCTCCTCAGATGTACCTGAAATACGTGGTTGGAGGGTGGGGTGGGGGTTGCTCGCTGCTTCTCTCCTTGAGCCTTCCGCCAGTACGCGGCAATTTTTATTTAAAACTGGGTATGTAGCCTGATTCCGTGGCTAAAAGACCCCGTTAAATCCGGGATTCGTTTCTTATCGCATGCTCAGATGGCTCGATGCGAACTTAACTCTCTCTCACCTCTTCCCCTGTGTAATGGATGGAGTGGTTCGAAAAGCATCAGGAGCCTTTTCTTTCCCGCTCCCCTTTTGTCGAGGCGGGCTTCAGAATGGCGTGGAAAAACATCAGTCCGATGAATGTAGTTTCAACGATACGAAACGAGGTCGGGATATTTGTTTCAGGGTAATTGGAGCAGCATCCGTGTACCTGTGTGTGTGTTCCACTGAACGCATTAATGGAAATATGAAGGGGCATTGTTGGTGTGTGTGTGTGTGTGAGAGAGAGAGATGTGCTGCATATGGGTTAAATGCAATAAAGATAAGGAGGACTTTATACATCCTTGATTTGTATGAAGCTATGTAAAGCAGTGTGTGGAACAGGTTCAGGGTTATAGAGCTCTTGTTTCAAACATATGGAAATAAGGAAGGCCATTTGTCCAAGCATAAATAATTGTGTTTCCATATGCTATGAAATATCACTATTTTTGAATTAAGCTAATTTCTCTTTAAAGCCTGAAGCTTATCTTGAGAGGGGTTTGTCACATGGCAGTGAATGAGTTATCCAGCCCTGTACGTTTATTATACAGAAATGGTAAGATCCAAACCTTTTCCCCTGGAATCTTAACTTGTGGCTAAAATAACTGTGTCATGGTAGACTTAACTGCTTTCAATTTTACTACAGCTCTTCCAGATTGTACTTTATGCTATTTGACATAATTTTATAGACACTGGGTATGAAGATTTAACATTGGTTCTGAGTGCTTTTAAATAATGTTAAGATTGTTTTTTACATGAACATTCCTTTTTTTAAAAAAATGGAAAAAATAATGTAATAAAATAAAATATTTTATATGTATTAACATATTACATAATATACATTTGAAAAAAGCCATTACTATGTTACCTATTTATGTATGCTTGGGTTTTGTAGAAATCTGAGGTAGTGTACATATGCAGTACTTTTGTTTTGACTAAATGTTCTTTGAATATTAGATCTTGAATTATTTATTTGAATAACAATACTTCTAATAAAGCATATTCTAACTTTGAAATTTTACTCAGAAGACAATGTTGCACACTATAGAGAAAAAGGTAAAATATTTTTAAAACATGTCTGTCATTTTGGTTGGGTTGTTTTTCAATTCCATTCTGAAAGTAAATTGAACAGAAATGTTTAAATCAAAATAAAAGATAATACATTTCACAATAAAAACAATGTGATATTCTTGGACACCATCAATTTGCTGAAATACTATTTCTTAATATATAATAATTTATAAGGCAATATAACAGAACCTTTTGAACACAGTATAAATGGAGCACAGTACACAGGCAGCTTATAGCTTTATTGTTTTTATTTTCATGAAGCTGTTTTCTGTTAATTGTTATTATTTTAATGAACTGGCAGCAGGATTGAGATATTTTGTCTATGTGGTTTGTGTAAACTCAGTTTTGCATTGACTACAAAGAGTTTCCTGAATAAGTTGTTACTTTTAATATCAGTATGTGTGTATCTTTTTGATGATGGTGCAATATTTCTGTGAAACTGAAATAGGTTAACCATGGTGATATATTCATGTCTGATAGGAACAAGAAATTTCAATAAGCATGTGATCCATTAACCAGATATAAAATAAACTCTTGTTCCCATTCAGACCCAAGTATTAACTTTTTCAGAAAAAGAAATATTTGGAATTTTAAAAATGCTAATAATTTGAAATATGTTAGTCTTAAATACTTCAGAGGTTCCAATGAAGAATATACAGTAGTATATAAATTGGGTTGATCAACATTTATCTTTGTTTTTTGTTCTAAGTGATCTGTTTAGTGGATTTTATGAGACTCATTTTTATTTAATCAATAAGGTATAGGTATACAAATATTTACTTTTCTTCTATTCAGTCATGATAATTCTTGGAAATTGCCTGGAGAAGTCCTTGCAGTTTTCTTGGCAAGGTTTTTCAGATGTGATATGCCATTTCCTGCTTAGTTATTATCTAAATAGGTTATATTCATGCTCCCTTTCTTATCATACATTAGGGACTGAATTTTTATAATTAACAAGATGCACTTTCTCTGTGTGGAATGGGCATTGCCTTATGATTTGTTCTCAATAGGTAGCAGAACCTAGTAGAACTTGGTTGATCTTGGAAGCTAGCAGAAATTGTTCTGGTTGATATTTGGATATGGCACTATCTAGAAACTACTGGGTACACTGAAAATTTGAGGGGAAAAATCTTGGAAGAACACAGTTGAAGTTTAATTACAAAAAATGCTGCAAGATTTCCCCCCCTTTTGCACTTTCCAAGATTTTAGTTTAATTTGAGGACATCCTTTTATATTGGTATGCACGTACCATTAACAGCATCTAGAAGAATGGACAAGATAATGAAAAATTAGGAGAATGCAACGGGGGAACATATTCATCGATATTCCACTAGTTTTGTTTTTGTTTTCAGCAAACATGAAATAGGAATAATGAATAATTTATATCATTCTCCTGAATCATCTTTTATTAACATTGTATAACATGTATCCTGCTGACTATGATTTATTCATGTAACTTAGATTTCATATAAAAGATAACTTAAACAATTGAAAGAATACAATACATGATTTTTCTAGGTATACCAGCTTCTGGTTATATTTTCTGTTCCTCCCATTATTTTATACCACTGTGAATGAACTGTATTCAGTTTTTTAAATTTTATTTTATCAACTTGCTTAGGGGTTTTATATTAAACCACTCAGGATCTAATAGACAGTGCAAAGTATTTTAATATAAATATTGTTTATTTAAAAGTTCTGCTTGCCTATGGATGACATTTACTTATTCTAGATCAGTTATTGATTTTCAGTAAATGAATCAATATCTATAGGATTGGCTCTACAACAGCAATACAAGAGCCAGTGTGGTGTAGTAACAAAGGTGCTGGCTAGAAACCAGAAAATTGTAAGTTCTAGACTTGATTATATTAGTGAGGAATACATCCAATAGTGAGAAAATTGTTAAAGACACAATTGAATGGTGGAAACATTATCAAAGCCATCAATATCTGAGACATACTTGAGATATGATGCACTGCTGAAATTATTAACTGGACACAAGTTAAACTGGACAATTTAAACCAAAAAACAGAAGTAAAGTTTGGGTTACAAAACATCAGATATAATTATGATTGAAAAAAAGAAAGTGTTGATAATTGATGGGGCAACACCAGGGGATAGTAGAATAGGAGACAAAGAACTGGAGATTACAAGATCTGAAAATAGAAGTTAAAAGGTTATGGCATAAATTGATTGTGGTATTCTCAGTGGTTATTGCACACTGGATGCCATACCAAAAAATTGTGGAATTTGTGAATTGAAAATTTGTGGATTGACAACATTTCCATCTGTCAGTTGCAAAAGGCGATACTATGTGGATTTTCACATATTATTAACTATGCGAATACATTACCATATCCTAGACTGTTGGGAAGACCTAAATGTGTATGAAGGCCAACAGCTAAAGCCCCTGTGACACAGCACCAACGGATGGAAAGAGGATGTAAAACGGAGAGAAACACTTGCCATCTGTTGGTTGACGCGATGCATCCGTTCTGAACTCATTGCATCCGTTTTTCATACCCTCTATCCATCCAGCATCCGTCTACTGACATTTCATCCGCTCAAAAAGTTTTGAGTTGCACAAAACTTTTTGAGCGGAAAATGTATCCAATGCGTCCGTTATATAACTGCTACGCATACGGGGAACATCCGTTAGACATCCGTTGTCATCTGTTATGCGTCTGCTATATCCGCTAGGCATCTGCGCATCCACGCAACTCACATCTGCTCTAGTGGAAAACGGACACAGGGAGGAAGCGAAACGGACGCGGAACGGACACGCAGCGTTAGTAGCACGGACGTAGAAAGGATGAAAGCGGATACAGCTCGCATACAAAGCATTAAAACAGAAAAAACGTTCGTATAGGGGACCTATCTCGGATATTTAGGATGTCTGGAGGATGTCTAGAGGATGCGGAAGGACACCTAGCGGAAAACCTATATTTCCTACAAAAAGGGGGAGGAAATCACCTGTGGATCTCACTTTCAGTTCAGCAGCCCTGCTGTGCAGACCTCTTCAGCCTTGATCTTGCTCTTGCTCTTGCTCTTCCACAGCATCCAGTCATCTCCACCATGGATCATCACACACTCCTTTTGGTAGCCACCATCGTTCTACAACAGTGCGAAGCCATCTACAGGCTCTTTCACCTGTTCTACGCGAAGAAAAGGAGGCGGCCAAGAAGTGTCTGGGTCCGAAGATGGATTGCCAGAAGAGCAGAGTACGGACTGTATAACAAGCTGATGGTGGAGCTGAGGAACGAAGACACTCGTGCATTCCAGAACTTCATGAGGATGCCGCCAGCCATGTTTGACGAAGTTGTGGAGCGGCTGAGACCCAGGTTGACCAAGGCAAACACCAACTTCCGGCCCAGCCTGGACACTGGGCTGAAAGTGGCACTGACTCTGCGCCACGTACAGGAGCATGCAGTACGGCTGGAGGGTGCCACACAACACCATGAGCATTGTTGTCAGAGAAGTGGTGCAGGCCATCATCGAAGAATACCTGGAGGAGCTCCTCCAGTGCCCCTCCACTGAAGAAGGCTGGAAGAAAGTTGCAGAGCAGTGGTATCAGAAGTGGAACTTCCCCCACACCGTTGGAGCCATTGATGGCAAGCACGTGGCCTGCAAAGCTCCAGCCAAGTCAGGGTCCACTTATCACAACTCCAAGGGCTTCTTCAGCATCATCCTCTTCGCCATGGTCGATGCTGACTGCAAGTTCATGTACATTGATGCTTCAGGCAACCGCTCATCTTCAGATGCCCAGGTATACAACGCCAGTCACCTCAAATAGGAGATGGAACGCAACCTCATCATGGGCTTCCCAGATCCAGACCCCCTGCCCAACAACACACAAGATGTGCCCTACTTCATCGTGGGGGATGATGCCTTCTCCCTCAGAACCTACCTCATGAAGCCCTACACTTCCAGATACCTCACCCGTGAAGAGAGGATCTTCAACTACAGGCTGTCCAGGGCAAGGCGGGTGGTGGAGAATGCCTTTGGCATCCTGGCCAACAGGTTCCAGGTACTTCTCACCACCATGCAGCATCACCCACAGACCGTGAGGAGGATCATGGAAGCTTGCTGCATCCTGCACAATCTCATGCGCACCCGCAACCCAGTGTTGCAGAACAGGCTTGTGGACCACCAACAAGGCAATGGGGACATGGAGCCTGGTGAATGGAGGCAAGGGTGAAACCTGATAGATACTGTGGATGTGCAAGGCCCCAACAGAGCTTCATGTGAAGGGAAGAAGATTGTGCCATGTATGTTGAGTGGCCCTACAATGAACAGGCCATTTAATAAAGAGTTTTGTTTATGTTGAAATGTGTTGATGAATGATTAAATTGTTATTGATAATAAAGGGCTATAGGTGTGGCACCTGGGAGGGTGGACCATAGAGTCCCACTATGCTTGCACTGGTGGTTTATCTATCCCACAGCTATTACCCATACCACAGGTATCCCTGCCCATCCCACAGCTATTACCCATCCCACAGGTATCCCTGCCCATCCCACAGCTATTAACCATTCCACAGGTATCCCTGCCCATCCCACTGCTGTCCTTACCCATCCCACAAGCATGCAAAGGCTTAAACCATTTCTAAAAGTTTGCACCATGACTTTATTTACTAAAAGAACTGAACCAAGTGTGTGAAGCAAAGATAAACTTTATTAATAACAAACTGTAAAAGCAAAATGACCCAAGTAAAGTGTCCCAAGCAAAGATAAAGTCAACAGGTAGCAACCCAGTCTCTGGCACTCTTCTCAGTCTCTCTGAGGCGTGCCCATCGTCTCAAGGGTGAAGGGTCCAGGTGCTGTGGAGGTGGCTGCTGCTGGAGTGCTGGTGTGAGGCGCCATTGGGGTGCTTGGCCCTGAGAGGACAACAGGGGACAGTGTGTGGAGGAAGCTCTCAGAGAGCTGGCTCAGTCCTGTGATGTTGAGAGCCCCTTCCTCCAGGACATGGGGTGTCTGGTCTGCAGATGAGCGAGGTGAGGCGTGTGTGGCATCTGTGGCGTGGGTGGCATCTGTGGCGTGGGTGGCATCTGTGTGGGTGGCATTGGTGGCGTTCGATGAACCTGTGCCTGGACTGGGAAGGGCTGACTGTGCTGCTGGAACTCCTGGTAGCCATAGCCTTGGTAGGTGAGGGCTGTGACATCACCTGGGCTGGAGGAGCAGACCTGGACTGGGTCGGAGCAGGTTCAGCTGGGCCTGGAGGGTTGTGCAGAAGACCTGTGATCCTCTCCTTTATCACCTGGTACTGTGATTCGGACATGTCCATGAGGGTCTGGTTGATGTAGGTGAGGAAGGGCTTGTGGTTTGAGGATGGTATGTCGGTGTGTACCAGCTGAGAGAGGAGATCTACGCTGCTTTTGATGGTGTCTCTTATCTCCAGCAGGACAGTGCGGCTCTGCCCCTCTGGTCTGGATCTCTGCCTGCTTTCTGTGGAGGTGGAGGTGGAGCTGGGTGTGGGTGTGGGTTGGTCTCCGGTGGAAGTGCCCTCTCCTTGCTCCCATTGCATCAGGGGGTCCTCCACGCGCTCTGCCATGGGGAGTGCAGCTGTCGGGGGGTCTCCGTCGTGGGATGCTCCACAGATACCTGCCTGGGCACAGGAGCTGACTCTTGGTGAGAAGAGGACTGGCTCTCTGTGGGCTGCCTGAGAGAGAGGGTAGACAGAGGGGCTGCTCCTCGGTGGTGGATCTCACCCTCCAAGAAGCTGCACTTGGCCATCACGTAGGTCTCCCGGTCGGTGAGCTTGACCGCGGCCTGGCCAGACTTCTTGAGGTGCAGCTTCCCGTACCAGGTGTGCATGTGCTTCCACCACCTGAGGAGGACCTCCGATGTGTAGCCCAGGCTCTCTGCCTTCTCTCTCCAAGCAGCCTGCTTCCTCTTGGTGTCTCGATAGAGCCTGTGTCCCTTCTGCCATCGGTACTCGTTCTCCCTCAGCCATTCCAGCACCTCATCCTCATGTTCCTCTTCAATGGAGTATTGCCTCTTCTCCCGTTCTCACGTATGCCTCTTCCTCCCTTTGGCAGGGCCTCCTGGGCCCTCATTAGAGGGGCCTCGAGGTTGTAGGGGCTGCTCCACCACACCACCACCAGCAGCAGCAACAACAACAGTAGCAGGAACAGCAGCACCAGGAGCACCAGCAGGAACAGCAGCACCAGCAGGACCAGGAGCACCAGCAGGACCAGGAGCAGCACCAGCAGAGTAAGCACCAGCAGAAGCACCAGCACCAGGAGCAGCACCAGCAGAGTAAGCACCAGCAGAAGCCCCAGCACCAGGAGCAGCACCAGCAGAAGCACCAGCACCAGCAGGGTCAGCCCGAGCAGCAAAAGCCACAGCATCAGCAGAGTCAGGGCCAGGGGGTGGGATGGTGGCCCTGTCCCTCTTGCCAAGGCTGGCAGCAGATGGCACAGGCTTCCTCTTCTTCCCCATGGTTGTTGGCTCGAGCTGTGTCTGGCAGCAGGTCTTTCCTCTGAATGGTTACCTGCTTGCAAGCTGCATCCTTTTATATCTGCGGGGCTGACGCAATGCATCCTCCCCGCATGCACAGTGAACGCTTTGCATCCACTAGGCATCCGCTAGGCTTCCGTGATGCATCCGCATCATCCGCTAGGCATCCGCCCTGTATCCGTTCCTTCCGCTGCACGTCCGCTTCGCTGTGCTCCCCCGGAAGCCCTGTGGATGTGCCATCCGCTTCAATCCGCTAGGCTTCCGTGGAGCATCCGCTTAACATCTTGGCTACGTCCTCCCCCCGTCTGTTCCTTTCCATTGTTGTCCGCTCTGTTTATGCAAATTTGGGGCACTTTTGAGAGCGGATAACTACGGATGGAAAATTTTCTCGTCCGCTGTGTCTTTTTTACATACTTTTTGCATCCGTCGACCTATGTGACAGGCCCTTAAAGAACTGGCAGTTGTGACTTCACATTGTTGTGAACAGATAATAAGAATTAGATAGGTTCTTGGAAAGCATTCAATGTGTGGATAAAAATGCCAAACCCAGCCTAAACATCTGATTGACTGCCATCAACCATAAAAATACATTGTGTTTTCTCAAATACAGTTATTGACCCATCAGAACTTTTTTATTTAAATCAAAATTGGACAGATGGACATGGAAATAAGTATTAATTGAATTCAGTCTTACATTTTTTCCTTCAAAAAATTAAAACTCTGGGGACTAGCACTGTTGGAATCAAAAGGCACATTAGTTGGGGGCTTATATAAAAAAAGTAAATGTTTGAATCTCCACATCTAGATTGCCTCTGCAGTCTTTCAGAGTTTGAGGAGATTTTGGAGACTTTAGGGAAATAGAAAATTACCATTCTTGGATTCATTTACAGAAAATTCTGTCAGCAGAAGAATTGGACCACCCAGAATGTTTTTGTTTAATACACAAGACTTTATTAATAGCCAAGCCATAAATAAAATATATATGGAAATAGCAATGCTCTTATGTACTTTCATTTAAGTGTCTTGGTGAATTAGATCAAAATCTATTTATTTTGTAAAAGAAATATCTGCAGCTCCAGTGGAAATTGATTACTTAGTTTTTGCTTTCTGTTTAAGTAACTTTCCATGTTACTGTGAAACTATGAAACAATTTGCCTCTTTGTAATTTTGGTAAATATGGAAAAATAATAGCTACAGGTACAAATGGCATAAGTTTGGAATGATTGAGGTAAAATACAAGCGCATACATGTCTATGGAGATTCTCAGTCATCCAGGTCATGGTTTCCCCAAAGGTGTTTTTTCAAGAGGCAACTGGACTTTCTGGTTTTTCTTTAAAGACATTTCGCGTCTCATCCAAGAGAACTTCTTCATCTCAAAGAAGCTTCTTGGATGAAAAGTGAAACGTCTTCAAAGAAAAGCCAGAAAGTCCAGTTGCCTCTTGAAAAAGCACCTTTGGGACTAGAGCATACACTTCCATGCCTCCCTTTTGTCTCTCAGGTCCTAGAGTTCTATGAAGGCGGTTGTGATAAATTTGCAAGATATTTAAAGGTCAGTGTTGCATATGTCTACTCAGAATTTAAAACTACTTCTGGAAACTTCACTGAGACTTCAAAGTTGGATCAATTCATACTTTTTCCTGATATTGCAGCTTGGTTATATAAAGCTTGGTTATGTAAAGCTTGGAAAGGTTCAGCTGATTATCAATGTATGTTACTGTTGTTCTTCATGACATTTAATAGTTAGTTGTATGAGAGAAAGGTTTGAGTTTAGACAGCAACTAAGGCTTTCTTGAGGGAGAATAAGATATTAATAGGTTTAAGAGTGATTGTAGCATATCTTCCCCTTTAAAAAGTTAAAAACTGCTGAGTTTTTCTCTAAAAACTTTTAAAAAGTAGTGACTAGACAGCTCCAGAAATTCTGTCAAAAAGATTTTAAATGTATTTCAGTCTGACCATGCTGCCTTGTTATTGTAATAGTACTGGGGTGGGTGGGGTATTGTACTTTTGTTTTGTCTGCAGCCTCAGTTGATGCAATATCTGGTCAAAAATAGTTTCTGTTGATTCTCTGTGATCTCTTAAGAACTTTTGACATTACTAGTCAAGGCACTGTAGTTGATTTAACACTGTCATTTTCTGTGACCTCTTAAGAATGTTTGACAGTAGTAGTTATGGCATTGTATCTGATTCAATGCCACCTAGGGAAGAAAAGTTCAACCTATTTAAATTTCTTTTTATACTAAATTATAATAAAAAGATATCTGTAGTGGTGCTCAACAGAAGTTCCATTCTTCAATTACATCAAAAGATGTTACAATTATATTGTGATTGACAAGTTAGCAAATCCCTGAAATATGACTTAAGGCTGCCTTAGATTTCTGTGTCATTGCATGTCAGGGAATGTATGTATCTGACATTTGGAGATGGTTGCATACCTGTTGCCTTTATATTTCTGCGAATGTTAATATTCTGGCTAGGGAATGATCAAACAACGAAGCATCAAGAGGAAGTCACATCACAACATGCAGGACATGCATCTCTGTACAACATGCAGTTGAAATTTGGGGAGTGTGCATGTCGCCCTGTCTGCAACCATTTACAACCTTCATTTAACTCATCAACCCTTTGCATTGTAGGTACATGTTGGTGCTTACATGCAGTTGTGAACAAGTCTGAATCAAGCTTTAGGCTGGTTCACACATCACATGAAACAGGAAATGCATAATTTCTATTGGCTTCAGATCAGGTTTACATGATATATTGAAGACTCGACTCTAAAATAGGCAAATAAGATCCATTTTAGTTTGCTTCTGAGATTCTGCAATAATTAACTTACATATTTTGCTCCTTCATTCTCCCCAAACTTGAAAAGAGGATCAAAAACAACTAAAATGTTCATCCCTCCTATTCCTGGAGCCATAAACTGGATGCTGAAGGCTACAGATGACCTCTGTACTTTTTGTATGCTTCAGGATACATTTTGTTTAAGTATGGTTTGTTCAATAACTTACAACTGAGCTTCCATAGCACACTATGTGACAATCCATGTTTACAGCCCAAATAGATTAACATGTCACACTATGCTATCATGTGATTTCTTTAGTGTGTTGAATGAATCCAATATTTTTTTTAAGATTAATAGTATTGGATCTTATTTTTCTTATATCAGGATTGTCTGTTATTATGAAATTTTGGATATGGAAGGAGCTATAAATTAGAAGTGCTTTCATTTTGAAACATTATTTGAAACATTTGAAATTATTTTTCTAGTTTTCTCCAAACACAAAACACAAATCAAATAAGTGGTATTTACAGGTAAGAATATATTATAACATAATTGTGCTGCAGCTACTTGGACAATGATGTTAAGACTTCATATCAGTGTTTTTGTAACTAAACTATTTTCAGAAATGAAAACTAAAAAAAAAAAAGATTTCCCCTATCTGGTCATGACCAACTCTAGGGGGTGGTACACATCTCAGTTTCTTAGCCAAGGGCGCAGCTTTATGCAATGATTCTTTCTTCCTCATGTGGCCAGCATGACCATACGTAGAGTGCATGGAATGCTGTTACCTTCCCATCTAAGTGATACTTATTTATCTACTTGATTTTCATGCTTTCAAACTGCTAGTTTGGCAGGAGCTGGGGCAAGAACAGGAGCTCACCTTGTCTCAGTACTTGGGTCTCAAACTGCCAGCCTTGCTTTATTCTGTTTATCTTTATAAAGAACTCACAAAAAACTTTATAAAAAGAGCTTTATTAATAGAAAAAGACCTTTATAAAAACATTAAAAAATAAAAGGAACAATTATTTTAAAAATGTATGAAGAACTTATAAAAAAGACTTGACATCTCACAGAAGGGAGCAAATATTCACAAGGGATTAAACCCCCCCCACCCCCCCACACACACTACCCTTCCTCGATATTCTCATCAGCAGAAGAAACACAAGTCTATCAAAAAAACAATCCACACTAATTAAGCACTCCATTACCAAAATAACAACCCAATCTCCCAAAAGAGGATTTGGGTAAGAACATTATTCAGATGAGTACAAACACCCTATAGCACCCTACAGGAAACAGATTGCCCTAATAAAGGAACTACCAAGGATAAAACCACATTTCTCTAACTCTAGCAGAACAAGCTACTATATCAAATAATACATAGTTACATAGTTGTGTAATGAAATGTCTGCAAGCAACCAAGCTCGGAGAACACCAATGACTCCCCATCGTTATACTTCAGTTGTCTTCTTTATTTTTTTCCTGCAAACTCTTGGGAACATTCTATTCATTCTCACTGATTTCAAAGCTAGTAAAATGGTTGAATTTTGATCTTAATTTCTTTTACTTCAAGCTGGGCATAGCAACTTTTAGCCAGGTGTTGATCAAAGTAACCAAAAATAACATTTGTAGCCTATCTAGGATGGGAGTACCTTGCTACAGTAATCCTATGCACATATAGATAATCCTTGGCATAAAACCACAGTGGAGCCCAGAATTTTGGTCATAAGTCATTGCAGTCATAAGTTGAGTCACCATGTGAATGATCTCAATTTTACAAATGCTTTTTTGATGGTCATAAATCAACTCACTGCAGTTGTTAACTGAATCATATTGTTGTTAAGTGAATCATGGGATTGTTAATCTAACAACATGGTCATTAAACTTATCCAATGGGCTTTTTTGCCATTTTCTGCTTGAAAACAGCAAACAACATTGCAAATTGTGGTCACATGGCCATGGGATACTGGTTGTAAATTGAGCTGGTTGCCAAGTGCCAAAAATACAACCACAGGTATGTTTGTGTGCATGTGCTGCAGTTGTAACTTTGAGAACGGGTTGAAGTAGCTTTGCAGGATCCAATCTGGATTGGTTACTGGGACCAGAGACTTAGTTTCTCGAGGTTTCGGACTTGTGCTGGAGCCCATCCTCAGGGAACTTCTGTCTACCAGAATGTGTCTACCAGAAAGCTTGGAAGACTAAACTTCTGGTCCCTGTGACCAATCCAGATTGGATCCTGAAACATTATCCTGGCATATATATATTTGCTTTCATTCACAAAGTAGCTTTTTTGAAGTCTTTCATAACTTTGAATGGTCTTTAAGTGACCAGTCATAAGTCAAGGGCTACCTGTACTGTAATATGCTCCACTGGGGCTGCCTCTAAAAACCATGACTCAGAAACTGCCAATAGTCCAGAACAGTGGTTGCCAACCGGTGGCCTATGGCCCATTGGTGGTCTGCGAGAAAATTTTGATGGTCCACAGAGAAATGTCACCCCCAGAGCACCCCTCCCAAAGCAATCCAGGCTATGTGGGAACACAAGGTTGCATCACCCACATGGCCCGCGGGAACCCTTCCCGCCCACTCCTTACCTGGCAAACTTGCCTGCTAAGTTACTATTTTTCCTTTCCCCCCCCCTCAACCAGCTGTTCTGCTGTGCTGGCAGATTTAGATTAGCTAGAAAGCAGGAAACCATGGGATTTCTTGCTTTCTAGCTAATATCTAGATCTTCGGCCCTTAAGCAAAGCCGAACCTTCCTTAGGACTAAACTTCTATTATTCAGTACAGACTCAGGTAGCTGATGGCAGAAAGATAGATTTCTGAATGAATCTATGATTCTGTGAGCAACTCAATCTGCCTGCCTGTTTTGTCTGATTTTGGGTAAAGGTTGCTCATTTTTTAATAAAAAAAATCAGTATTTACATACATGGTGTGTTGTGAGTTAATTTTGTGAGTTTGCTTGCAAGCAAATTTTATGTGACAGACTCAGGTAGCTGATGGCAAAAAGATAGATATCTGAGTGATCTGTGATTCTGTGAGCAACTCAATCTGCCTGCCTGCTTTGCTTGATTTTGGATAAAAGTTGCTCTTTTTAATAAAAAATTCAATATTTACATAAATATTCATAAACAAGCCATGCCCAGCCAGTCACATGACCACCAAGGCACACCCACAAATTAGGCCATGCCTACAGCCTTGGGCTCTCTGTCTCCCTCTCCCTCCCTGAGATCCAAAAGGTTGGTCACCCCTGGTCCAGAACACAGTGGCCAGTGTGCTCATTTACCCCCTAGCACTGGATGGAGGCACATTGTATTTATACTGGAGATCTACAGTGGCTAAGAGTAAGCTTTCAGGTATACTTTACAGTGGCTATTTTCACTTATAAAATCTTCCATGGCTTGGCACCTGGTTACCTCCAGGAGAGCAACTGGTGGATTTTCCCATTTGCTGGGAATGCTCTGGGAAGGATACACCTAGGGTCAGCTTTTAGAATGTTCTCCATTAAAGCAATAAGGACAATACCAGTCAGAAGCTCCATTACTAGGGCAGAATCTGTCAGTTCAAGGACTGGAGGTGTAACATATTGTTTGTGCATGTGTATGTATGTGTGTGTGTTTTAATGTACTAATGAGGAGCAGTCTTCAGAATGTTGTGTGAATTGAGCCATTGTGGCTCATACCATAGTATACAGATCAGATTATGTGCAAACTTGGTCAACTACTATTAATTTAATTTGCTTTTGTTTTGCTTAAATATTAAATTAGCTCTGAAGTTAGCCTACATAAAATATATCTATTGACATAATAGAACCTAAGACTGAATTAAGCCCATTGATTTCAGTAGATTCATTCTTTAAATATAACTAAGTTCTAAACTAGCCTTGAAAAATCATAATCAAATAGAATCAACCTGCTTGTAAAGTGAAGCTTCCATATCTTATATTATCAAAAGAGCAAGTTACATTTTCCCACTGCTCTTTATATTGACTTATCATTGACTTGTTTCCTTGGCATTAAATGGAGATCAATTCCCTTTTTTGCAGTACCTTTATTTCACTGAGGATACTACATAAACTGTTGAGAATTATAATTTTAGAGACTTCAAAAAAATTGCTTCATAAAATGTACCTTATTTTCCTTGCACTGAACCCTTAATTTACTACCCATCACACAATTTCCTTTCAGGCTAAGCAGTGTTATATTAAGCATAGAAAGGGAGTAAGAAATAATCAGCCACAGAAATTAAGTGTGAGATAAAATGAAAAACAGTATTTATACTAATTCTGTTTACCACAATCATATTACTGTTTTGCAAACCACCCTTGCATCACATCATATATTTCCTTCGTTTATAGAAAGTTTATTTTCATCTCCTCTTCCAAAGCTAAAAGCATAAAATTGTTGAACATAAACATAGTTTACACTATTATTTGCAGAACTGAAGTTACAAATAGAAAATTCTTTTATTTTGGATTATGTATTTAATTCCAAACATAAGGACCTTATTGTTTTTAATTACAGGCTTGCTTTTTCTGATAGTTTCCTGGTAATTCCATCCAGGTTTAATCACACTGTTGTACTATGCACTGTGAACTACATTGCTTGTACGCCATTAATATGTATGTCTTTCTTTCTACTCCTATCTCTTTCCTTTCTCTTTCATGTTTCTCTACTTGTAAACATCTTATTGAAGTCCCTGTTGGATGCATTTAGGTTGAGAGACAAAATCCTCTTTTGAGATGATGCCCATTTTCCCCTGCAGTCCATTGTGACATTCCATTCCTGTTATCATCTCTGCAGGTTTTTGTCAGTGTCTTTCTCCTACATTTTTTATTTCTGAATCCTTTCTGTTCCGTCCGGAAAAACGCGAGGTAGACCGGGTTCCAACAACAAAGTCTTTATTATTTACAGCAGTTGAAAAACGGAACATTGGCTCAAGCCACGGCAGCCTTTTTATAGGGATTTGCCTGCCGGCTTGTAGCCAATGACAGGTATTTAGTTTTGCCGCCTTTTGAGCAGCTTCGTGGATTGGTTCCTATTGAACCAATCCCCATTTAGGTTTTTTAGCCAATCAGAATCCTGTATTAGGAGTCTACTATTCTATATACAGAACACTTTCTGCCCCCATTTCTGATAGAATGTACTTAGTCTGGAAATAATAAAGAAAATTTTGGATGTCCCAACAGTTCAAAAAGGATTTCAAATGCATGTCATCTATCAAGGCTAATGATACCCAGCTGGAAAAAAATGGTATCAAATCTGTGAATTCAGGAAGATAAGGATCAATGCACAAGCAAGCATTCTGTTATTCTATTTCTGATGGTTCAGCAGATCATAATTATTTCCACAAAGAAACTTAACTGTAAAGCTCATATCACTGTCCTGGCACCATTGACTGGCTAAGGGAATCTGGTTAAAAAAATAATATGGTATATTATTCATACTGTCTAGAACTGACTACTTAAGATATTTCAGTTCAGAATACAAAGACTCGTTGTTTCTCTGTGCCTGCATTCTGATAACAAAGTTATCTTGATTTTTAAGTTTTACATTTTTGGATTTTTTGAAAATGGTTGTTTGCTATCTTGAGCTCCATTTTGAAACAATCTGAATGTAATATAGATTTAAATTTCTTTCAGTAAAAATAAAAACTGGACAATTATGAAATATGTGCTTGATTAAGAAATAAATTATGAATACTTTTTGGCTTTTATATTGTGAAAAGGAGAATGAATGTGTTTGCTTATTTTAAGATTCAGTTATAAAATAAATCTAAGTGAACTTAGGAATTTATTTCTGATTAGATAGCATGCTTCTACTAAAGCCTTCAGCATGTTTCTTAACAAGACCAAACTTCAGGTTTAGGCTTCGGAGTCAATTCACAACCTACTTCCATATTTTTCTAAAAGAGATTCTAGAACACATCCAGTGTGATTTAAATGGTCTTCTCAAGATAGTCATGTTCATCTTGAACTTATACTTCAATTATTGATATGGATAAGAATCAAGTCTGCAGCTCTGGTCCATGACAGAAAGTTGTTGATAGCAAAAATGGTTTGTTTTTGAAAGCAAAAATTTTCTCTGGATTTTCATATATGTAGCCAGTATCAGCCTTTATTACTGCTCCAAAGCAGCTGTTCTGCAACTGTATTTTCTGCAAAAGAGGACTGTAGGAAATACATAATGCATTTAAATAGGAAATATATCAAGATACATTTGATTTGTTGCTTAGCAGCCAAAGCAAATTATGCAAATCGAAAATAAAATAGGTTGAACATTATGATAGCAAAGTGATTTCACTTCATCTTGTATTTTCTTGTTAAATAATGGCTTAACTGAATCAATTTATGTTCTTTGAAACATTTTTTAATATTATTGCAAATAAAAGGTGTGGAGATGCTTATAAATGCTTCAAAATATTCACATTTGAAAATACTTTATTATAATACTATCCATCTTATGAAACCTGAATACATTACTGTATTAAAATTCCGAGCATAATAATTTAGGAATACCTTCTTGTTCCTTTGCACCCATAATCTCTGTCCTTTGGAAAAACGTTAACCTAAATGTTTGGAAGAACTGTGAGCAAGTATAAATGCATTATCATACTATAAAGGACAGGTGCTTGATTTGTGCTCCTATAGGGAGATGCTTTACTTGGGAAAGAAATTTCTGTAAAAAGAGAATATTTTTGGAGTGCAAGTGTGAAGTGTGAAGATGACCTTGATGAAGATAGGCCAGATCTGTTGGAAAGCATAACTTAAATCCAAACGAGTCAGAAAGTATCGCATGTGGCAATGGCTCAGATATAGACCTCCTGAATACATGGGTATAAGAAGGGGAAGAGGTACTTCACAATCAGACTTGTGAGTTTCATTATTATGGCAAATTTTCAATGACAGTACTCCTAGCCTTCCTTTCCAGTTGATTCCCAATCTCGGAGTCAGCTTGTTGGGAGGAGGGATGACAGTGGCTTCAAAGAAAAGATTTTAGGAATAACAGTAGACTAAGTTCTATACATGTTTGTTGTAATGCTAGTATTCTTTGGGTCTTTTAGTTATTGATGCTGTTAATTAGAAAGCACTGTATATTAAATGATGGCATACTTTTTTTTTTTACTATATTTAGACTTGAGAATCATATGCAGGATGATAGGTACATCATTTGTGTGTGTGCATCTACCAATCTATCTGTTTGGATTGAGGTTATATAGGGACATAATTGAAATAATGTCTGGGTTACAGATTGACAGTGACATCGAGCTGTCATGTTAGCTCTTTACATACTGGGCTCACAGGTGTGCCACACAAAAAAAGCCTATTGATGGCCCATAACTAAGAAATCTTCATATTTAAGATGGAATTATCATCTTAAATCTGTGTAATGTACTAGTGAGCAAATATTCCATATGTAGTTGAAGAAGGACTTAAGAATCCACTTATCAGTCAAGAAAACAATAATCAGGATTGTTGAGCTTAATATAGTAGTTAAATGGTATCATTAAAAAAAGTTTAAAAAAATAGATGCCATCTCGTTAGTAACATCTCTATTTATTGTCCTAAGTATCAGATAGAACCATGATGGTGAACCTATGGCATGCGTGCCACAAGTGGCACACAGAGCCATTTGTGCTGGCACGTGAGCTACAGGCAAACTTACCTAACTGCCTATGTATGGACCTCACAGCTGATTTTCGGTGGGTTTGAGGCCTCCCAAAGGCTTGAGAAAGGCTTCTGCAGGCTGAAAACTAGCCCCATTTTGTCACTTCCTATTTTTCCAAAATAGGAAATGAAAACAGATGAAACAGACCTAATTTTCGGCCTGCAAAAACCTGCAGAAGCCTTCCTCAAGCCTCTGGGAAGCTGAAAAAGGCCTCAAACACACTAAAATCAACTGTGAGGTGCAGTGCAGGTAAGGGGGCAGCGGGGGTGGGGTGGGTGGGGATTGTGCATGCATGCATAGGGGGCATGGAGGGTGCGCATTGCCTTCTGGGTGCTGGCATGTGAGCGCGCAAGCGCACACAATTTTTGGCACAGGAGCCCAAAAAGGTTAGCCACCACTCCGAAGTATGTAAAGCCCCTGTCACACTGCACCAATGGATGGAAAGAGGATGTAAAACAGAGAAAAACACTTGCCATCCATTGGTTAACGCGATACTTCCGTTTTGTACTCACTGCATACGTTTTGCTTCCTCTTTATCCGTCCAGCATCCGTCTATTGACGTTTCATCCGCTCAGAGGGTTTTGAGCTGCTCAAAACTTTTGTGCGGAAAATGTATCCAATGCGTCCGTTCTGCATCCGCTAGGTATCCGTTATGCATCCATTATGCATCCGCTATATCCGCTAGGCATCCGCTACGCATCCTCGCAACTCGATCCTCTCCAGCAATAAATGGACGCAGGGAGGAAGCGGAACGGATGCAGAACGGATGCAGAACAGATGCAGAACGGATGAAAGCAGATGCAGCTCGCAAAGAAAGCATTTAAAACGGAAAAAACGTTCGCAGAGGGGACCTATCTCGGATATTAAGGATGTCTAGAGGATGCCTAGAGGATGCAAAAGGACACATAGGGGAAAACCTATATTGCCTATAAAAAGGGGGAGCAACTCACCTGCATCTCACTTTCAGAACAGCAGCCCTGCTGTGCAGACCTCTGCAGTCTTCATCTGGCTCTTGCTCTTCCACAGCATCCAGTCATGTCCACCATGGATCGTAACAAAGTCCTTTTGGTAGCCACCATCGTTCTGCAACAGTGCGAAGCCATCTACAGGCTCTCTGAACACTACTACGGGAAGAAAAGGAGGCGGCCAAGAAGTGTCTGGGTCCGAAGATGGATCGGGAGAAGAGCAGAGTACGGACTGTACAACAAGCTGATGGTGGAGCTCAGGAACGAAGACACTCGTGCATTCCAGAACTTCATGAGGATGCCTCCAGCAATGTTTGACGAAGTTGTGCAGCGGCTGACACCCAGGTTGACCAAGCAGAGCACCAAATTCCACCCCAGCCTGGAGCCTGGGCTCAAGGTGGCACTGACTATGCGCCACCTGGCCTCAGGGACCACCTACAGGAGCATGCAGTACGGCTGGAGGGTGCCACACAACACCATCAGCATTGTGGTCAGAGAAGTGGTGCAAGCCATCATCGAAGAATACCTGGAGGAGCTCCTACAGTGCCCCATCACTGAAGAAGGCTGGAAGAAAGTTGCAGAGCAGTGGTATCAGAGGTAGAACTTCCCCCACACCGTTGGAGCCATAGATGGGAAGCACGTGGCCTGCTGACTACAAGTTCATGTACATCAATGCTTCAGGAAACGGGTCAGCTTCAGATGCCCAGGTATACAATGCCAGTCACCTCAAGGAGGGGCTTGAACGCAACCTCATCATGGGCTTCCCAGATCCAGACCCCCTGCCCAACAACACACAAGATGTGCCCTACTTCATCGTGGGGGATGACGCCTTCTCCCTCAGAACCTACCTCATGAAGCCCTACACTTCCAGATGCCTCACCCGTGAAGAGAGGATCTTCAACTACAGGCTGTCCAGGGCAAGGCGGGTGGTGGAGAATGCCTTTGGCATCCTGGCCAACAGGTTCCAGGTACTTCTCACCACCATGCAGCATCGCCCAGAGACCGTGAGAAGGATCGTGGAAGCTTGCTGTATCCTGCACAATCTCATGCGCACCTGCTACCCAGTCTTGCAGAACAGGCTCGTGGACCTCCAACAAGGCAATGGGGACATGGAGCCTGGGGAATGGAGGCAAGGGCGAAACCTGATAGATACTGTGGATGTGCAAGGCCACAACAGAGCTTCACGTCAAGGGAAGAAGCAGCGCAACCTCCTGAAACATTGGTGCAACTCCCCAGCTGGAGCGGTGGAGTGACAAGACAGGATGATAGAGGTTTAATGGATGCTTCCTTCAGCCTGTCTCATCACACGGATGAGATTGTGCCATGTCTGTTGGGTGGGCCTACAATGAACATGGCATTTAATAAAGAGTTGTGTTTATGTTGACATGTATGGATCAATGCTTACATTGTTATTGATAATGAAGGGCCATAGGTGTGGCACCTGGGAGGGTGGACCATACATTCCCACTATGCTTGCACTGGAGGTTTATCTATCCCACAGCTATTACCCATTCCAAAGGTATCCCTGCCCACCCCACTGCTATCCTTAACCATCCCACAAACATGCAAAGGCTTAAACCATTTCTAAAAGTTTCCACCAAGACTATATTAAAAAAAAGAAATGAGGCAAGTGTGTGAATCAAAGATAGACTTTATTAACAACAAGCTATAAAAGAAAAATGACCCAAGTCAAGTGTCCAAATAAAGTCCACAGGTAGCCAGCCAGCCAGTCTCTGGCACTCCTCTTGGTCGCTCAGTCTCAGGGGTGAAGGGTCCAGGTGCTGTGGAGGTGGCTGGTGCTGGAGTGCTTGTCTGAAGCGCCATTGGGGTGCAGCATCAGCAGAGTTAGCACCACCAGAAGCACCACCACCAGAAGCAGCAGCAGCAGCTCCTCCAGAAGCAGAAGCAGCAGAAGCTCCAGCCCCAGAAGAGCGAGCCCGTGCTACAGAAGCCCCAGCAGAAGCAGAGTGAGGGCCAGGGGGTGGGATGGTAGCCCTGTCCCTCTTGCCAGGGCTGGCAGCAGATGGTTGAGGCTTTCTGTTTTTCCCCATGGTTGTGGGGTTGCTGGCTGGCAGGGAGGCAGGCAGGAACCAAGGCTGGCAGGAAGGCTGGCAGGCAGGCAGGCACCAAGGCTGGCAGGCAGGCACCAAGGCTGGCAGGCAGGCAAGCACCAAGGCTGGCAGGCAGGCAGGCACCAAGGCTTGCAGGCAGACTGGCTTGCAGGGAAGCTGGATGTCAGGCTGGCAGCAAGGCTGGCAGGCAGGCAGACAGCAAGGTTGGCAGGGAGGCTGGCAACAAGGCTGGCAGGCAGGCAAACAGCAAGGCTGGCAAGCAGGCAGACAGCAAGGCTGGCAGGCAGGCATGCAGGTAGGGCAGGTAAGGCTGTCAATCCGTCCGGCAGCAGGTCTTTCCTCTGAATGGTGAGCTGCTTTCCTTTATATCTGCGGGGCTTACGCAATGCATCCTCCCCGCATGCGCAATTAACGCTCGGCATCCGTTAGGCTTCTGCTGTGCATCCGCTCGGCTTCCTCTGTGCATCCGCTGTATCCGTTCCGCGTCCGCTTTGCTGCGGCCTCCCGGAAGCCTAGCGGATGTGCCATCCGCTCCCATCCGCTTCCATCTGCTAGGCTTCCGTTCCGCCTCCGCTTTCCATCCGCTCTGCGTCCTCCCCGCGTCTGTTCCTTTCCGTGTTATCCGCTCTGGTTATGCAATTTTTTGCCCCTTTTGAGAGCGGATAACAACGGATGGAACATTTTTCTCATCCGTTGTGTCCTTTTTACTAACATTTTGCATCCGTTGGGCAGTGTGACAGGGCCTTAAAGTAAACATTGTATGAGTATTTTTTTTAACTTCTATGTTTCCTATATATCCTTTTAACCATATAATTTCCCATTGTTCCAGCTTTATAGTGCAATGAAAATTTTTAACCAATTTTATCAAGCATTGTTTTACTTACTCTTTTGTTTCAGATTTCAGTAAAGTTTACACATTTTAGCAATCCTATGTACATCATTTGCATACAATTCTATTTCAACTCTGTTTATTGTCAGTCTTACAATATTCAGCTTCATAAAGATTCTTTGAATCTTTCTTAAACCTATAAGTAGGCAAACTATTAACTACTATGTCCTTCTGCCTTCAGTTGATATTGGTTTGAATTCCCTTTGACAGAATTCTAGTATTTCATGATAAGTTAGCCATTTGTGTTTGTTATTTCTCATCTTTATTTCTGTATCTATTCCATATTCTCAATTGCATGTCTAACATAATCTACACTTAAAACTTGCATTAACTTTGACTTTATTATTATCCTTGTGATCGGAATCTTAGGTCATGTCCTTCTAATTCCAAGTCTTCTATTTCCCAGCAACACCCGCTCTTTCATCCAAACCAAACAGCAAGCTGCAAATACAATTTTAAGTTGGGAAACCCATTCCTTCTCTTTTCTTTGCATCTTGTAAGACCTTATATTTAACACATGGTGTTTTCCTTTCCCTACAAACATAGATATATCCTTCCACTATTCTTTAAAGAGTACATCAGTTGTAAAATCAATATAGTCAGAAAAAAAATCATTCTAGGCAAAGGATTCATTTTTATCATAAAAATTATCCTAATAATAACAATTGTAATTATTTTTAACTGCATTCCATGTCTCAAACTAATTATTTTGAAATAATATCTAATTTGCATTTGTCATCTTTATATCCATATATTTGACTTTTTCCTCAATCTGAAATCCCATTTTTATCAATTCTGTTTGATCCTCTATTTTGATATTTTTTTCTTAACCGTATTCTGTTTATTAATCTTAAAATCTGCTAATGTATCAAATTCTTTTAATTTTCCCATTAAGGCTTTAATTCCCTTTCAAGGATCCTCCAAAACCAACAAATCATCAACTAATAATAGTGCTTTAATAGTCTCTGTATGTCAAATGATGTCCTAAATATCCTTATCTAATATTTTTGGTTTTGCTTCAGACTTCTTTATAGCTTATTTGCTTGTTTGTCTGTGTTATATAATACTTTAATTTTAAAATAAATTTTCTTTCAATAAACGTTATAGGGAGGCACGGATACCCAGTATAAAGTTTTAGCAATGTTTTATACATTTTTCATTTATGCAAGAGTGTGTAATTGTGGCTCTTAAGATTTAAACTTGAAGCTATTTTGCTCAGGAATTATTCTGTTTTATGTGGAACTTCTCTCTTCAGTGCATCAAATCAAATGCATTATTTTCATATTATTTACACTGAAAAATGCATTTTATACAGACCTTTGACAAAGTACTTACTTCTGAAGCTTTGTCACTCCACAATTAATTAATTACTTCAAATGCTGTACAGTCTATGACAAGAGTCTTTAAACTTGGCAAGTTTAAGACTTGGGACTTCAATTCCTGAGCTATCATGACTGGAAGAGGAATTCTGGGAGTTGAAGCCCACAAGTCTTGAAGCTGTCAAGTTTGAAGACTCCTGGTCTATGGCTGTTTTGTTCGGAAAACACACGAGGTAGACCGGGTTCCAACAACAAATACTTTATTCTTTAACTAGTCAGTAAATAGGAACACTTGGCTGAAGCCGAGGCCAGCCTTTTATACAGGCTGGCTTACCTGTTTGCAGCCAATGGCAGTTGCTTAAATTTGCCGCCTTTCAGCAGCTCTTTGGATTGGTTCCGAGTGAACCAATCCAATCCTTAGTTTATTTGACCAATCAGGTTTGCAGATTTGGAGTCACCCACTTTACATAGAGAACACCCCTCCCCTCTTAGTTCAGTCCTACGTGGTGACATAGTCTCGCAGGTAGGTGGGGCTTTTCCGGACTCGACTTGACTGGCACGGTTCATTCTTAGTGAAGACTTCGACCGGTTCGGATGGGGCTGCTGTGTCGTCTGTTCTTCTCCCTGGAACTGTCTGGAAGGGTGAGTCAGCCATTTTAACCGCCGCCTGAGTCTCTTAGGCTGGCGGTTTTGCCGCTCCCTCCCGTTTCCTCTGGGCAGGTCGAGCTGGCCTGGCTGGCCCCTTCCGATGGGCTCTTCACGCAAGTCTCTCCAAACAGTGAGTCTTTTATTTGCTCTTTTTGTTCATGTGTTTCATTGGTTTTATTTTTTAACGGTTCTTTATTTAATTCTTGCGATTCCCCCCCCACCTTAGTTGGCAATTCGTCGGTTTTTTCGACAAATGGTTGTATGTCTGTGGTTCTTTCTATATTTCGGGATCAAAGCTGGTCTATGTGCCGCTTCCATTCCCTGCCATCATCTACTGTTAACCGGTAGGATTTGGGGCCTGTTATTTGGGTAATTTGTCCTGGTAGCCATGCTGGGTCCCCAGTGAAGTTTTTGGCGTAGACTAAATCGCCAATTCCAAATTTTCTAAACCGTGTAGAGGAGTTGGGGGGGTTTTCTGGCGTGAATTCTGGGTGCAGTCTATCAAGGTGTGACCTTAGTTTTCTCCCCATGAGTAGTTCTGCTGGGGACTTGTTGGTTGTGGTACTGGGTGTTATGTGCTGGAGTGTGAGCAATCAGTTAATTTTTTGCTGTACATCTCCAGTGTCCATTTTTTCTAACCCTTCTTTTGTAAATCGGACCATTCTCTCTGCCCTACCGTTTGCAGCCAGATGGGCCGGCACGGTTAGGGCATGTCTAATACCTAGGGAGGCTAGGTATTGTTCAAAGTGTAGGCTGGTTAGTTGTGGTCCATTATCGGACACGAGGACGTCCGGAATGCCATGGGTGGCAAAAAGGGTGTCCAGTTGTTTTATTACTAATTCAGTTGTTGTTGATGGCATAATTTTTACTTCTAACCAGTTAGAATAGGCGTCCACAACAATCAGAAAGGTATGTCCTTTAGTTGGACCAGCAAAATCGATGTGGATTCGTGACCAGGGGCCCCGTGGAATTTCCCAATCTCTAATGGGTGCTTTGGGTGGGGATGGTCTAATTTTTTGACATTTGTTACACGAGGTTACCCAGTATTCTATGTCCCTATCAATACCCGGCCACCAGACATAACTTCTAGCAAGGCTTTTCATTTTTACAATCCCCGGGTGACCTTCGTGTAGCATACTAAGTACCCTAGGTTGTAGTTTGTTAGGAATAACCACCCGATCACCCCACAGTAAACACCCTTTTTGAATAGAAAGTTCGGTTTGTCTGGTCCGGAAAGGTTTAAAGTTTTCAGTTTTTTGATTTTCCGGCCAGCCTTTACCTACCCAGTTAAGAACACGGGCAGTCAAAGAGTCTTTTGCGGTGGCTCTGGCAACATCATATGCTGATATGGGTAGATCGGGGCAAGTCTTTATTTGTAGTGCTGTCATCACCAGTGCCGGGTCTTCTTCAGTCGCTGGCAAGGGTGCTCTGCTTAAAGCATCCGTGTATGAAATCTGTTTCCCCGGTTGGTGTGTCAGATTGTATGAGTAGGCTGCTAGGAACTCTGACCATCTTGTCATTCTTGGGGAGAGGATATTTGGTGTAGGTTTGTTTCCCGCCAAAATTCCTATTAGCGGTTTGTGGTCTGTTATAATTTGAAAAGTCCACCCGTATAGGTACTCGTGGAAACATTTCACTCCTGCGACAATTGCTAGTGCCTCTGTCCAATTGGCTGTAATTCCGCTCGGTTTTAGATAAAGTCCTTGAATAATATGCGACGGGCGCTCCTCTGCCATCCGGTAGTTGGTGGCTTAGGATGGCACCTACTCCGAATGGGGAGGCGTCGCAGGTCACTCTTAAGGGCAGTGTGTTGCTAAATTGAATGAGAACGTTTGAGGATGTTAGCAAGCTTTTAATTTTTTGGAAGGCTTGCTTTTCTCTGTAACCCCAAGTCCAAATTGCTTTTTTGTCTAAAAACGGTGCAATGGTTCTGCTTATAGTGGCCTTATTGGGCAGGAATACATTATAAAACTTAATTAGTCCTAAAAAGGCTTGTAATTCGGTCTTGCTTTTTGGTTCTGGTGCGTTTTTAATCGCTTTAATCTTTTTGTCTGTAGGGTGTATACCCTCTCCGTCTATTAAATAGCCCAGGAATTCAACGCTATTCTTAATTAGGCAACACTTTTCTCTTTTAACTTTGAGGCCAGATTCCCTGAATTTAGTTAGTACTTCTTTGAGTCTGTTTTTTAATTGGGTTTCATCTTTGGCTGAGATCAGGACGTCGTCGAAATATGGTACGACTCCTTGTATGCCATTTAGGAGGCGTTCCATTAGACTCTGGAAGACGCCTGGGGCCACACTCACTCCAAATTGGAGTCGGTGACATTTGAATGCGCCCTTATGTGTGACTATAGTCTGTGCTTCAGCAGTTTCTGGGTCCACTGGGAGCTGTTGATAGGCTTGTGCTAAGTCAAGTTTAGCAAAAACTTTTCCTTTTCCCAGGGAGTGAAGCAAATGCTGGACTACAGGCACCGGGTATGCGCTTGGTTGTAATGCGTGGTTCAGGGTAGCCTTATAGTCACCACAGATTCTAATGGACCCGTCGGGTTTGACCGGTGTGACTATAGGTGTTTCCCACTTGGCATGGTCCACAGGTTCTAACACCCCTTGGGCTATTAATTTGTCCAGCTGTTCCTCTATTTTTGCCTTTAGTGCAAAAGGAACTCGCCTGGCTTTTATTCTTCGTGGGGCTATTTGGGGGTTTAGACTGAAAGAAATGGGATTTCCCCGATACTTGCCAAGTGAGCCGTCAAAAACATCCTGGAATTCTCGAATGAGGTCGTCTTCCCAGCCGGTTGTAGTCACTCGATCGATCCCGGTCATCCCGATGCCCAATGGCGCGAACCATTCGATGCCCAGGAGGCTTGGTCTGTCTTGGTCGACTATGGTCAGCGGTAGCACCTTGACGTATTGTTTGTAGGCGACTCGGAATTGTCCCATGCTGACTACAGGGATTTGGTTTCCCTGATAGTCCTTGAGAGTTAGGTGCTGCTTCTTTAATTCTTTGGGTTTGATACCTGGGACTAGCTGTCTTATTGTGTCCCACGATACCATGGAGAGGAAGGACCCCGAGTCCACTTCCATCTTGCAGTGTTTTCCTTCGATTTTTACAATGACTTTAATTTTCTTCCCGCTTTCCATCTGAGCGCTCTTTATAATGACAGTTTGGTGTGTATTGGCTCGCTTCTCTTGTTGCCACTTTCTCTCAGCTCATTTAGGCTCAGCTCGTGTTGGGGAATTTCTGCGTCTCGTTGGGCTGTAGCATTTTTTGTTCCTGCAGACTTTCTCGATGTGCCCTCGTTTCTTGCAATGCTGGCAGATGGCATTGAGAAATCTGCATTCGGCTCGGGCATGGTTTCCTCCACAGCCAGCGCACTCCCGCCAATTCCTTCTTTTGTGCTCTTTTCTGTTCATGAGCAAACGATGGACTTCGTCGTCTTCTTCGCTCAATTCAATTGTTTCGCCCGACTCTTCGTAGTGGGTTGTGGTGGCAGGCTGCTTTCTGTCTTTGGTTGGTGTTTCTTCGCTGTGTGTGTTTATTTTTTTCATGGCTACGGCAGATTTTTTTGCGGCTTCAGCGTCTGTGGCTTCCGCGATGGCTTCGGTTACGGTGATGTTGGGCTTGTTGAGTAATTTACTCTGTGTGGTCAAGTCTCTCAGACCCAACACCACACGATCCCTCATTGCTTCGTCAATGTTCAAAAAATCACACTCACCCCCTAGTTGTCTAAGGGCAGCAATGAAATCGGCGACGGTCTCTCCCTCTCTCTGGTCTCTGCAGTAAAATTCATGTTGCTTTATTAAGTTTGACACCATCAGAGCGTAGTGTGCTTTGAGGATTCTTTGCAATTCTGGCCACGTTAGTTGTTTAACGTCTTGGGGCTTCGCAAGGGCCTTTGCCATCTTGAAAACCGTTGGCCCGCAGTGAGTCAGGAACACAACTCTCTTGCGTTGCTCTGAAATGTCTTCCATTTCATTGCTCTCCAAATACATTTGGAAGCGATCTGCATAGGAATCCCAATCCTCTTCGTTGGGATTGAAGGGTGCAGGCGGTGCGTTGTTTCCAGGCATCTTGGTTGTCATCTGGACTTCTTATCACCGCGTGCAGGTTTTTTCATTTAGGACGATCCCACCTTCGTTGCCAGTGTTTTATTCGGAAAACACACGAGGTAGACCGGGTTCCAACAACAAATACTTTATTCTTTAACTAGTCAGTAAATAGGAACACTTGGCTGAAGCCGAGGCCAGCCTTTTATACAGGCTGGCTTGCCTGCTTGCAGCCAATGGCAGTTGCTTAAATTTGCCGCCTTTCAGCAGCTCTTTGGATTGGTTCCTAGTGAACCAATCCAATCCTTAGTTTATTTGACCAATCAGGTTTGCAGATTTGGAGTCACCCACTTTACATATAGAACAATGGCGATATAAATTTCTGTGAAAAATAAATTTATGAATATAGTTAATATATTGCAAGAAATGCACTTGACAACTGTGTAATTAATTTCAGCTGCTTTTCACATGCAAACTTATAATCATGGCATCCATTAAGATTAGAAAAAGGCTACAATTTTTTTGTACAAAATATTAAAAAGCTTACCTACAAATTAGAAAATGTAAAAACCATGTAAGCTGGCCATTTTAAAGTAAATCCTAAAGTATCTTATTTGCTGCTTTTAAAATATTTTTCAGATGTACAGTTGATTGAGCCCAAATATATAAGCAGTATATATGTGTTAAATCAGTTGGTCAAAGATCTAATCTTGGGGGGATTGCTGAATTTTGTCTTCTCTGCTGTTCAGTAGGGAGGTCTCAGTCTGTCATTAATTTGTAGATATTTTAAATTGTGAAATAGCCCTTCCTACATCCGTGTCACATGTCTTTTATTCTGTCATCAGCACAAACCCTTGAATTATACATACAAAATGTTTTGCAGTCAAGCCATTCTGCTTACCCGGGATAAGCAGAATGACTTGACTGCAAAACATTTTGTATATAATTCAAGGGTTTGTGTTGATGACAGAATAAAACATAATTGAGTTATGTTACATTGAGCCAAGTTCTATCCTTAATTCCAAATGAATTCAAGCACTGAATGAATTGTTGGGGGGGGGGGGAGGACTCTGATGATTGGACCTTGGCAGCGTACGTTGTAAATCCTATATTAACTGAAGTTTTTGGGTACGCAAAGATTTATGCTTGTTAGCTTGCATGATCTCATGACAGATGAAAGCATTGCCCGTAATAATAATGCATGTGCCCAGGGCAAGGGAGTGAGTCTGGACTGAACCCAGAACAGAAGTGACTGGGTCGTTCCAATATTCATACCAGTTGCAGCAGCCAGAGCTTTGGTTCCAACACAGGGTTTTCCTTGGTGCATCCAGACCATCCATTTATTTTAGCATAACTTATTTGGAGGTGCTGTCTGATGACTTGCTATTATTGAGGGACATTTTAATCTACATAAGAAGAATGTGACACAAGAAGTTATGACACAAGAAGGTGCATCTGTATTACATTTTTAAAATCATGTCTGTATACAGTATGTAAAGGAAAGTTTTAGGTGAGAAAAAAACTAAAAGTGGTAAACATTCTTTCTTCAAGCCAGTTCTCTTTTCTACTCTAAAAATTGAAAGATAAAAGCTAGCAGAGAACCTGAGCACTTAGTACATAGTACATAGGAGATTTCAAGATAGTATAGAAGAGAAGGGATATAATCATGACAGCTAATGCCATCTAATATAAATGCTTTAATTGTAAAAAATCAAAACATGACAACATATGCATGTTTGACAACAGTTTCTTGATTTTTTAGGCTGCAGTATTACTGCAGGGAAATTTAATTACAGGAGGGAAGTGATTTAAATATACTTTTATACTTTAACACTTGTCACATTCTAAAGAATAATAATCACTCATGTTATACAATCAGTCAGGTATATTATGAACACAAACATGAAAACAAACAGCATCTCAGCAAATATCTATGCTGGAACTCAATACCACTGCATCATGAATTTCCTGCAAGTTAGATAAAAGGTTCAAATTTGCCGTTTTTGCTTTTTTATGTGTTCTTTGCAAATATAGGACCATCTTTCACCATGAGTTTACATTTCATGTCCCAGGATTTATTTTATACACACATAAAAAAAAGTTTAAATTTTTCAATCTATGTCACAAATCTCTGCTGTTGTTTTAGTTTAATTTGGCATGTAGCTATCTTGGATTAATTTAGTAATCCAGTTTTTACACAAGTGAACAGATTATTATGTAATCTGAATTTAACACAGGACATTCTTGTCATTTATTGTGCAATTTTAGAACATTTCTAGAATTTCTCACAATTTATTGATTTTTTTAAAAAGCTCTGTTGTTTATTCTTTGTTTATTTCTTTAATTATGTCATCAAAATCTGCTTCTTTCTCATAAATTAACTAATGGTAACTTAAATATGTCAAATTATTTATCTTCAGTGTCTCCTAATCCAAGAAAATGAAATGGTTTGGAAGCAAAATTGGATTAATTTAAATAAAAATTAAACTTGAAAAATAAAATCTATTTAAAATAGGAAGCCTTTTGTCAAGGCTCCAACAATATACTCCCATTCAAATCATAAGTCTCTCGCCGCATCTCTCAGAGGAATTTTTTATTTATTTATTAGGAGTGATCATGTCGGTGTTATCTGGGTGCAGCCGACTTTAAGACACATCATTCGTTTCACCCTTGACCCTGGTCATCCCCCCACCCCCTGGATGTATATTCTCCAATGGGACACATCCATAGCCAAGAGTCATCAATCATGCTCTCCACTAAGAATCTTGTTCTTTGGCTGCCTAGCAATTATCTAAAGCATTCCCCAGTCCCTTTCTGCTGGCAACAAAAAAAGACCAAAAAAATATTTTTTTAGTTGACACCTTTCATAAATATTTTTTTGAAAAGTAATAACAGTTTCTAAATATCTGTAAAAGAATTACTCCCCTTTTGTGCAAAGCATAAATGTGCTTTTGATGTCTCTGATTCTCTAAAAAGTAGATGCAGTTTTGGAGTGATATATATGTAGAGGTGTCAAACTCAATTTTATTGAGGGAAGCATCAGGGTTGTGTTTGACTATGGAGGACTGGGTTGGCATGGCCAGGCTGGGCATGGGCATGGCCATTTCAATATAATTTGTATGGGTGCCTGTGGTGGCCTGGGCGGACCTGGGGGAATCCATTGTATCCAGAAGACGAAGGCGAGACTAAGGAGAGGGCCAAAACCTTGTCCTCCAGAGGAGCCTCGTCCTTCTGAGGCCATGCAAAGGACCCCCAGATGGCAGTGAAGGCTGTCCAGAGGCCTAGGCAGTGGGAGGCAAGTGCTCAGCCTGGCCCTCAAACTCCCAGGACACCAGGATCTCACAGCCCAGCCCCACTTTCCTGAGGAGTTGCCTGGCTGCATTTACCTCCTCGAGGTTTCTGCTGCTGTGCTCACTCTCCTTGTGCTCATGGTGTGTGCAGGAAGGCATAAGAAGAGACCTGGCTTTGTAATCAAAACATCCTTAGCAATAGGATGGGATGGAGGAGGAGACAAGAGGATGATGAAAGGGCAGCAGAGCTGCTGGTAGCCAAGTGCAAAGGCAGGATTTCTCTCAGACCCTCCCTCCCTTTCATTATAATATTCATTCCTTCCCTCCCTCTTCATTTTCCTTTCTTTCTTTCTTTCTCCTTTCCTTCTTTTTCTTTCCTTGCTCTTTTCCCATCTTCCTTTCTTTTTCTCTGTCTTTCCTCTTTCCCTTTCTCCTTTCCTGTCCCTTCTTGGACGCTCACATGCAAAAGAGGAAACATTTCTCGATGTCTCCTTGCCTTGTGATCAAATACAATTTTTGCTAGTAGTTTGTTTTGCTAGCACTTTGCCAGCAAAAACAGAGCTTGCGGCGACCTCCCCCAGCATGCTGCCAGCAAAAATGGAGCTTGGGGGGTGGGCGGGCGGATGTGGCCCTCCTGAGCTCTGTTTTCAGCTGCGATGGCCTCCTACAGCACTCTGCCAACCACCACCAGATTGTAGATCAGTTCCCGGTTGGACTGGGCAGGGCCAAGGCACTGCGTGCCGGTCCTTTGCTGTTTCCAGGGTGGCCCTGCATGCCAGATCTAAGCATTCCATGGGCCAGATTCAGCCCGCAGGCCTTGAGTTTGACACCCCTGCTCAAGAGTTTCTTTTGAAAGCACATAATCCTTTATTTCAAAGGTTTCTTTTTTGTTTGCCTAAAATTTAGATTTTTTTAAAAAAATATATTTAATCAACTTTGCATTCAAATTACACATTTGGAGATTGGCTTTTGATGAACCTTGATGGTCTTGAGGAATTAGTGTATTTTGTTGTTTGATAAACACATATTGCTGCATTTTAATTACTATGCAATTGCTGTTTTGAACTTTTAAGTACTAATTATCTATTAAATTCTTTATTAATTAAAAATTGAAATCCACCCTGAATATAGATTCCGAAAAGAAGCTGTAAAATTGTCTGGTAATGCTATGGTGGCTTTATATTCTTCTCTTTTTGGGGCAGTTATGCTGAATATTTCTCATAGAGAACCAACTTTGCTTTACCTTTGTTATTTTTCACCAGTAGCTACTGATAAATAAATAAGCTCTAGCTTAGTTGGATAGTTCAGATGTGGGTTAGGCATCGCTGTGGTTTTGTTTGTTCTTTTTCTTCTTGATGTAAGTGATTCCCAGTAGTTTATAAAAAACTTAATATATAAAAGCATAAGTGAAACTTCTGCAGAATAACTAAATATAGATTCCCCAAATCCACAGATAACTAAATATAGATTCCCCAAATCTACTAGTATGTACAATAAAACTGGCTGTCTGTATTCCAAGAAATCCAAGTACCTGTTATTTCAACAAATAGGCAATAGGCACATGGTGATCATTGACTCTCCAAATGCAATTTGCTATGTGGAAGTGCTAAAACAGTTATCACTGAAGAGATGCTATTGACTGTATAGTTATTGAGTTGCAATCATGTTATAAGGTCAGTACTATAAGCTTGAAGTAGTTTTAAAATAATGGTAAAGGTTTCCCAGGATTTTAAAACCACCATCCAAAAAAGAAAACATTCCTACAGTGCATAAATAGTAATGTCTTTATATTCTCAAATTGTGAAAGTTTTTTTTTCCTTCCTTCTCTCTCATCCCTTACTGAGTTCTATAGCAGGGGTGTCAAAGTCACTGCCCATGAGCCAAATACTCCATGTGCTGGCCCCGCCTCCTGCCAGGTTTAGCAAAGGGGGAAAAAGTCCTGATATGTCATGTGACATCGCCATGAGGACGCAAGTTTGACACACCTGTTCTATAAGGAGCATGCAGTCTCTAATTTCATTTTGGTTTATAAATGTATTCTGAGTCCCAAATTGAAGTTTAAATCAACTTTCCATTCAATCCAATTGAAAAGAACTACTATGGAAAAAGAAGTCTGGCATGCATTTTGCAAATAATAGTAGAAAATTATAGATTAGGTAGAATTGTTTTAAAAGAACACAAAATAATAGACTGATTAACTCAGTGGAAACTGTTTATATTTCTAATTTATAAAATAGGATTGCTTATTGATTAATAGATATGGCCATTACAACATATTGAAATAAATTAGTCTTCATTTTACATATTAGATACATTTAAAAATATTTTCCTTTGTAATTGTGTGCCCATCTATGCTGAGTTTAATAGTTCTCATTTCCATTTAAATGTGTATGAAATTACAGCTGAGACCTCAAGTATCATAACATATTTTGGATTATTTTGAAAAAAAAAATGCCTTGATGCTATTTCTTAATCTATGAGAATGGTGTTAATATCATAAACAAAGTTACACACCAAAATGAAAGAGCAGTTCTTTAAAAAAAATTCCACCTGTCCTTAACATTCTTTGCTTACTGAAGAATACCTAGTACTCCCCAAGATGGATATATGGGTGGATCCATCCCAAATACTCCCAACTTGCTGAGGAATAATACAATATTCACGCTTTATTCAGTTATGACAAGCTTTTACAGTTTGTCCAGGAAATAAAATAACTGATGACAGAATTGTAAAAAACAGCAGCAATTCTGTCACTCTTGATTTTATTTAAATTAAAAATGTCAACTATATCACTATTCTTTGTTTATTTGGGTGCATATAATCATCAGATGTTTTTTCTTGGAAAATATGCAGGCACATATTTGCATGTGATGACAAGCATAATGGCTATAAATTATTCTGCATACCACATTGCTACAACTAAAACAAGGAAATCTAAATATTTCCTGATTTTTTTTGTACTAACAGATGCCATATGAAGCCATTTAATGTTTTTTAAAGCCATATAACCTTTCATTGGAAAATGGTCACACGATATTTTATCAATATTTTATCATTCACATTCATTACATAAAGTGCTAGTTGTCAGATTTTAAAAAAATTGGCTTATTAAATTAACTACTGGCAAAGCAGGAATAAAGAAATATAATTCTAATTTCAGAGCAGCTGCTTTCTTTTGATATAATCAGATATTAACCACTTCTGGCTTTGTATAAATAAGAAAGGGAAAAATTGGCTGAAAAGCTTTAATATAGTAAATTATACCATTTTATATTGATTTATTAAATAAGTCTGAAGTAGTAGTATGAATCATTCTTGGAATAATTGGAAAGCGTATAATATCTTCATGATATCACTCATTCTATTTTAAGTATCTGATGCCATTTATTATTTCATTAGCTTCTAGTTTTCCATTTAAATGCCACAATAGGCTAATGCCAAGAGCTGTGCAGTCTTATTTTCCCTCATTTAGTTATTTATTTTGAACATAGCCATTCATTCTGCATACATGGTAGCATGAATTTTGGAACTGGGAACTAGTATGGTGTAGTAGATAAAGGCACCAGACTAGAAACCAGAGATTGTGGGTTCTAGTCCATCTTTAGACATAAAACCAGTTGGATGACTTTGAACCAGTCATTCTTAGTCCTAGGAAACAGACAAGGACAAACTATTTCTGAAAAAATTGCCAAGAAGACTACAGGGTTTTATCCGAACAGCAGTCAGGGGCACACAACATACATACATACAGAGAGATTTTTGAGTCACCAAAGAAATTATTATTCTGTGGAGTTTTAAAAGAAGTTCTAGTCATCACTAGTTTCCTCTCAGCAGCCTTTAGAAAAATAGATTTTTTGTTAAAAAAGAATTATTTTGAATTCTAATTCATTTGTGCAGAGGCTAGCATGTTTTATAGCATCATGGGGATTGGTGATGTCTATAAAGATTAATAAATGCTCAGCTCTGCAAATAATGAATTGCAATGTATTTTTCTGTGTTTTTATAGTTGCTTAAAGAAAATATAAATTCTAGAATTTGAAACAACATTGTAAATATAATTTAAAATTGCAATATGAAATAGTTTTTAATTAAAAAGCAAGATGTTCTGAAACAGGAGATTGTAGATTTTAAAAAATTATATTTATACTCTGAGAATGTTTGTATGTATATCACTGTAGACATATTTCTTATCAAATATACCTGTTCTGGTAAATTACAGGCATAAAACCTTCATATCCTCTTTAATCAATCTTGTGTGCTGTGATGGCTTTGCAGGTCATGCACCTACACTTTGCATTAGTCTTTCAAGTCAATACTGGAGTGGAAAAAAGAGGATTTCAGGCAAATAGTAAAAAGATTTGGTTTCCCCAATTGAATGTTGAAGATATTGAATAATTTATGAAATTCAACTCTGATGGTCATGTAGTCCGTCCTGAAAAAAATTGTTCTCTGCTAAGAAACCAGTGGCTGATAGCCCAGTTTGCAGAAGAAATTGAAAATTGTGGTGGCAGTATTGTTTTTCTCGATCTTTTTCTGTATAGGTAGAGATCTACTTTTCAGCGTGAAACCATATTGTCAACCTCTTTATTCAGGCCTTTATTGTGACTTTTCTTGGGAGAAGAATAATAGATATGCAGTTTTGCTACATTTACTTGACCTCTCAGCTGTATTTGGTTTCATTGACCATAGTATCATATCACAGATTGCCTCTGAGAATTAAAGTTTAGTGTCAGGGTTCCAGCCGTTATTCCAATTAAATCATGAGCCTTGAGCCACACTCCCAAAACTAAAGATAATTTATTTGAAGCTACCATTCTACATCTGGCACTAACCTGGCTAGCCAACTCTGAGATATGTAATTCACTGTCACCCTTGATCCTGCTTTCCCCCACTACCCTTCTGGGTGTATCATCCAACGAAAAACGTCCAAAGCCAAGAGTCATCAATCATGGCAAAAGCTTCAGCCATCTAATCAGTCTTTGAAGAAAATATGAATGGAATATACTTTCAATTCTACACTATTGCCTGAACTCCCCCCCACCCTTCTTTCTGTTGTCAACTATAAAACGTGTATACAAATGCTTTATGAGTTGACATTTAGGGCACATTTCTACAGGACTTCCTGTACTACTGGCAGGTACAATTGACAATTAACATTAGTGAGTGAATTTTTAAAAATAACTTCTATTCTTGTCCTCAGTGCTATTTTATGTCTGTGGGCACTCTCGGTGCAATTATCAGGTGATGCAGGAGAGTCTGAGGTTCTAGGATATCTGGATGCTGTGATGGGCTGGATGAGGCTAAAATAATGATAGCATGATATCCAATGAGTGGCTATTTTCATAGTCCCAAGAATAGGAAATTTATTTATAGATAGGATTACACTTCTCCTTCTACATATTTAATCATTAACCATTATTTACACTTAAATCAGATGTCAAACCTTGAGTGTCCAAAGTATTTAAATCCCTTCTAAAAACTGCCATTAAACTGTATTTTCCAGTTCTCTAGTATAGAAATGTCACATACACACACACAAATATGTGTGGGGGTATATAATGCCACATATTTTATCAAAAGATCATCAAATCAACTTCAGCTTGATTTTGAATTCTTAATCTGTTTAGTAGAGATGAGAATTTATAGTCATGTTTACCATTCAGGAGCTTCTCATGCATGCATTGAGTTAGTGTTAGTATATTTGCAAATAACCATGATGAATTGCTATCTACATTTATCATTGTGCATTATCTAATAATTTTCAAGGGAGAAGTTATGCGATAAATCTAAAATGTCTGTTTTTACAACAGGTTTTCTGCCACTGATTTATCATTTCTTTCCATATATTTGTTGCTATCTCTGAGCAACCATACGATGGGAAAATTATTTTCTGCATTTTTCATTTTTTTATTTAAGAAATTGTTAATTATTTAGAACTAGCATGTAAAACATGCCATTTAAACTATTAAGTCCAAAACATTGCTCTGTTCAGAAATCCAAATTAAAGCATTTCTGACATCTAGCCTCCATTTGTTTCAATGAAGAGAAGCCCACCATTTCTCTAGATAGGTAGTTTTATTGCCAATTTCTTTCATGTTGAAAAGATTTTTTTTCCCCAGCTAGAATTTGTCTCCATGATAGCTAAATCCACTATTTCATGATTTACAATGTGGAATAATGAAAACAGCTCTTAACCTTCAGCATGATATATTTCCAATTATTTGAAGGATGTTATTTCATTTTCCCTCAGTTTTTCTCCTCTGATGCTAAACATTCAGTCTCTCTTTGTAGCATTTATTTTCTTGTCTCCTGTTCATCCTCACTTACCTTGACTGAATCCTCTTAAACTATAGTGCTCCATAATAGTATTACCAAAGCAGAATAAAATGGGAAGGTTATTTCCCATAATTTTAAAATTATATTTTGGTTGATACCACCTAAAATTGTACGTGCCTGTTTTATGCTAGTTCATATTCAGTTTGCAGTTAATTACTATTCCAAGATTTCCCTTTTTATTGTTTATAATAATACTCAATGAGATATGCTGATCTGAGAGAATGATTGGCTGAAAGTCTTCTAATGAATTTCCATTTCCATGGCTGAGGATACACTTGAATCTTGTCTCCCAGATAGTAGTTCCTCATTCTAACCATCACATCACACTGGCTTCCTTTACTAAAGAAAATTACATAAACAAAAATGTTCATCTAGCAACACTTGTTCTTTAGAAATCTCGAGTGACTTCTGGAAAATAAAACATGTTTATAAAACTGTTTTTAAAAGTGTCTAACATCCCAGGTAATTCAAGACCATCACAACTGAACATAAAATCTAAATTATTTGCCAACCTATATTGAAAATAATAGAGTCATACGGTATTAAAATCCCATTAAACAATTGTGAGTAGCAATGTATCAATTTTAAATTTTAATATTATAAATGTTGATAAGTATAACCAATGCAAACAAACATTCTTTTGGGATCTTCCAAAAGTTTATCCAAGTAGAAAGTGGTCCTGGGAGAAAAAAGTTTAAAAGACATTGTTTATTAAGGCCCTGTCACACTGCCCAACGGATGCAAAACGTTAGTAAAAAGGACACAACGGACGAGAAAAATGTTCCATCCGTTGTTATCTGCTCTCAGAAGGGGCGAATATTTGCATAACCGGAGCGGATAACACGGAAAGGAACGGACGCAGGGAGGATGCAGGGCGGATGGAAAGCGGATGCGGAACGGAAGCCCAGCAGATGGGAGCGGATGGCACATCCGCTAGGCTTCCAGGGGACCTCAGCAAAGCGGACGTGGAATGGATACAGCAGATGCAGAGCGGACGCCAAGCGGATGAAGCGGATGCATAGCGGAAGCCGAACGGATGCCTAGCGTTAATTGCGCATGCGGGGAGGATGCATTGTGTAAGCCCCGCGGATATAAGGGAAGCAGGTCACCATTCAGAGGAAAGACCTGCTGCCGGAAGGATTGACAGCCTTGCCTGCCCTGCCTGCATGCCTGCCTGCAAGCCTTGCTGCCAGCCTCCCTGCCAGCCTTGCTGCCTGTCTGCCTGCCAGCCTTGCTGCCTGCCTTCCTGCCAGCCTTGGTTCATGTCTGCCTGCCAGCCTTCCTGCAAGCCTTGGTTCATGTCTGCCTGCCAACCTTGGTGCCTGCCTGCCAGCCTGCCTGCCAGCCTTGGTGCCTGCCTCCCTGCCAGCCTTCCTGCCAGTCTTGGTAACTGCCAGCCTCCCTGCCAGCCGGCAACCCCACAACCATGCGGAAGCACAGCAAGCCTCAGCCATCTTCTGCCAGCCCTTGCAAGAGGGACAGGGCTACCATCCCGCCCCCTGGCCCTCACTCTGGTTCTGCTGGGGCTTCTGCAGCACGGGCTCGCTCTTCTGGGGCTGGGGCTTCTGCTGCTTCTGCTTCTGGAGGAGCTGATGACAAGCACTCCAGCACCAGCCACCTCCACAGCACCTGGACCCTTCACCCCTGAGACTGAGCGACCAAGAGGAGTGCCAGAGACTCATTTTTGTTTTATAGCTTGTTGTTAATAAATTCTATTTTTGATTCACACACTTGCTTCATTTCTTTTTTTTAATAAAGTCTTGCTGGAAACTTTTAGAAATGGTTTAAGCCTTTGCATGCTTGTGGGATGGGTTAAGATAGCTGTGGGATGGGCAGGGATACCTTTGGGATGGGTAATAGCTGTGGGATAGATAAACCTCCAGTGCAAGCATAGTGGGACTGTATGGCCCACCCTCCCAGGTGCCACACCTACGGCCCTTTATTATCAATAACAATGTAATCAATCATCCACACATGTCAACATAAACACAACTCTTTATTAAATGCCCTGTTCATTGTAGCCCATCCAACATACATGGCCCAATCTCATCAGTGTGATGAGACAGGCTGAAGGAAGCATCCATTAATCATCTATCATCCTGTCTTGCCACTCCACTGCTCCAGCTGGGGAGTTGCACCAGTGTTTCAGGAGGTTGCGCTGCTTCTTCCCTTGACGTGAGGCTCTGTTGGGGCCTTGCACATCCTCAGTGTCTATCAGGTTTCACCTTTGCCTCCATTCCCCAGGCTCCATGTCCCCATTGCCTTGCAGGAGGTCCACGAGCCTGTTCTGCAAGACTGGGTAGCGGGTGCGCATAAGATTGTGCAGGATGCAGCAAGCTTCCATGATCCTCCTCACGGTCTCTGGGCGATGCTGCATGGTGGTGAGAAGTACCTGGAACCTGTTGGCCAGGATGCCAAAGGCGTTCTCCACCACCCGCCTTGCCCTGGACAGCCTGTAGTTGAAGATCCTCTCTTCACGGGTGAGGCATCTGGAGGTGTAGGGCTTCATGAGGTAAGTTGTGAGGGAGAAGGCATCATCCCCCACGATGAAGTAGGGCACATCTTGCGTGTCGTTGGGCAGGGGGTCTGGATCTGGGAAGCCCACGATGAGGTTGCGTTCCAGCCCACCCTTGAGGTAACTTGCGTTGTATACCTGGGCATCTGAAGATGAGCCGTTGCCTGAAGCATCGATGTACATGAACTTGCAGTCAGCATCGACCATGGCAAAGAGGATGATGCTGAAGAAGCCCTTGTAGTTGAAATAAGTGGACCCTGATTGGCTGGCGCTTTGCAGGCCACGTGCTTGCCACCTATGGCTCCAACGGTGTGGGAGAAGTTCCACCTCTGATACCACTGCTCTGCAACTTTCTTCCATCCTTCTTCAGTGGAGGGGCACTGGAGGAGCTCCTCCAGGTATTCTTTGATGATGGCCTGCACCACTTCTCTGACCACAATGCTGATGGTGTTGGATGGCACCCTCCAGCCGTTCTGCATGCTCCTGTAGGAGGTCCCTGAGGCCAGGTGGCGCAGAATGAGTGCCATCTTGAGCCCAGGTTCCAGGCTGGGCCGGAAGTTGGTGTTTGCCTTGGTCAACCTGGGTGTCAGCCGCTGCACAACTTCGTCAAACATGGCTGGAGGCATCCTCATGAAGTTCTGGAACGCCCGAGTGTCTTCGTTCCTGAGCTCCACCATCAGCTTGTTGTACAGTCCGTCCTCTGCTCTTCTGGCGAACCATCTTCATACCCAGACTCTTCTTGGCCGCCTCTTTTTCTTCCCATAGTAGAGTTCACAGAGCCTGTAGATGGCTTTGCACTGTTGCAGAAGGATGGTGGCTGCCAAAAGGACTTTGTTACGATCCACGGTGGACATGACTGGATGCTGTGGAAGAGGAAGAGGCAGATGAAGGATGCAGAGGTCCGCATCAAAGGGCTGCTGTTCTGAAAGTGAGATCCAGATGAGTTGCTCCCCCTTTTTATAGGCAATATAGGTTTTCCCCGAGGTGTCCTTTTGCATCCTCTAGACATCCTTAATATCCGAGATAGGTCCCCTCTGCGAAGGTTTTTTCCATTTTACATGCTTTGTTTCCGTTCTGCATCCGCTAGGCATCCGTTCCGCGTCCGTTCCGCTTCCTGCGTCCGTTTACCGCTGGAGCGGATGGAGTTGCGCGGATGCACAGCGGATGCCTAGCGGATATAGCGGATGTGTAACGGATGCAGAACGGAAGCCTAGCGGATGCATAGCGGATGCAGAACGGACGAATTGGATACATTTTCCGCTCAAAAGTTTTGAGCAGCTCAAAACTTTCTGAGCAGATGAAACGTCAATAAACGGATGCTGGACGGATAAAGAGGAAGCAAAACGTATGCAGTGAGTACAGAACAGATGCATCGCGTTAATCAATGGATGGCAAGTGTTTCTCTCCGTTTTACACCCTCTTTCCATCCGTTGGTGCAGTGTGACTGGGGCTTAAGGTCATTCTCCCATACGCTGCTTTGAGAGTCCAGGAATGGAATGGGTTAAGCTCCTCCTTCTGACATCATAGACCTGAGTCTGCCATTATAAAAAGCCAGCCTCTGGCTGGCCTGCCCATCTTTTGGCTCAGCTTCTTGTCTTAGACCATAGTCTCTGGAAGAAGAGTTTTTAAACAGCTAAAGGAAAGGTTTGAACTCCAAGAGACAGCAATAAATTTAAAATCCAGCTCCTTGGGATCTGGTAGAGCTCTGTCTCCAGGAGAGCGGGGATCTGCTCTCCTGCAGCGCTGAGGCTTTGGCCCTGCAGCGCAAGGACTGCGGACCCAGGGAATGTTCAGAGGAACCTACCATGCAGCCCCACTGATCACAATCTCATTGTTGATGCCGCCAGCCAAGTTGCTTTATAGCTGACTCTGGAGCTTCATTCCTGCCACTTTTCAGCTGTTCCGGCTTAATTTGATAGCTCGGGGCCTGGTAAGAGCCTAAGGAGTGAGGATGGTGGCTAGGCCATCCCAGGGCTACCCCACCTGGCGGGTGGCTGGGCAGCTATTTTGTTTTGGGGGAAAGTGCCTCCCCAAGGCCTCACAGTCTCCTGACTCACTTGGCCTAGGCAATGGGAAGCACCTACATGGGGGAAGCTCACAGCAGCCTTGGTGTCTGCTCTGTTAGCCAGATGGAGAGGGAAGCCCCGCAACCTGGCCCCAAAGGACTGGAAGACTCCCAAGATTCCCAAGACTCCCAAGCCCTTTTGAGGAAAAAGAAAAGACAAAGAGGCTTTTCTGCTAACAGAGAGGCTGCTACAATGTGGCACTTAAAAAGGCTCAGATGCAGGCTCAGATTCAACATGCTTCTCACTCTGGGGAGGTGCACATTAGCCCTGAAGTTTCTTACAAGGGGGGTGAATCTGCTCACAGTCACCTGTTGGCTTGGTCCCCAGAGCGTGTGGAGGAAGAACCATTTCCCCAGGACCTAAGCAGATCAGGGCCTTCCTCTAGACAGGCTACCTGGGGGCATGCCCTTCTTCCTTGGTGGTTAGGGGGCTCAAGGGGGGAATAGGCCTAGGCCTGAAGCAACCTACACCCCCACAGCTGTGGGCCTACGTCCTGAGGAGAATAGGCCCGAGAACCTTAGGGAAATAGTTTCTGTAGCCATAAGGCAGGGCCTAGCAGAAGAATTTAAACAATTCCTTCACCCACAAGGGAAGGCATGACTTGTTACATCAGGGTTTTCCCCAACGGGCACCCTACTCTCAGAAGAGTGTTCCCAGACAGCAGTTCTGTTTCCAGCCCTCCCATTTGGAGTGTGGGGAGGAAAAAGAGGAAGACTATTCCAAGGCCTCTGACCATAGTCGCTCTACTCATTCTGAGAAGAGGAAAGGAGAAGTCATAGACCCCAATATGTCTGAGGAAGAGGACTTTAGAGTTGATCACCCACCTCAGCAGGGGTTTTCAGGCCTTTCTTATTCAAGCCTCTGTTACACAAGGCTTTGGTTACTATACAGCTAAGCCCTGAGGAGGTGGCCCCAGAACCATAGGCTACCACATTTGGCCACACTGATTTGTTGTTCTCCAAGCCAGTGGTGCAAATGGAGGTCCTCCCCTCCCCACTGATTTTCCTTGATCTAGTGAAGGAACAATGCACCTCTCCAGGGGCGGGGCCTCGCCTGTCTGCTCATGACAGACAATTCTATAATGTGGGCCTGTCCCTGGCCAATGCCTGGCTGGTACCTTTGGTGGATACTTCGGTGGTGGCATTGTTTCTTCCTCAGGCACCCCCACCAAACCAGAGAATGTGCTCAAGGCAGAGGACAAATGGTTTGAGCAAACCCTCAAGCGCATTCATCAGGCAGCAGCTTGTGTGATTAGAACATCAATGGCAGCTTTGTTTTTTATGAGATCTTCACTACACTGTTTTCACCAGCTTCAGGAGAGACGACTCCCAGCCACCGAATCGAAGCACACCAAGATCTCAATAAGATAATTGTGGTGGCAGAGTTTATGGCAGACACCACTCTGAGCTCGGCCAAGTTCGCTTCCAGGGTCATGGCTTCTTCAGTGGCGGCCAGGCAGCTACTTTGGCTATGCAACTGGCAATTGTATGTGGAAGTTGGCATCGGCTCCATGCATGGGTGATAAGCTATTTGGCGACGTCCTTTAACCATACTTGACAGAAACCAAGGACAAGAGGAAGGTCCTCTCTTCAGTGGGGAAAAGGTCCGAGTCTTGCCCCGGGCCATTCTTTTGTCCTCGTCTTTCAGACCCGAAACCAGCTCTTGGTTCTCTAGAGGTCAGAGGTCCTTTCCTGCTTGCCAAGAACAGTGTCCTGAAGCTTCCAGCAGGCAGCAACAGCCCCCCGGTAAACAGTCCTTTTGAGGGGGAGGAGGTTTTTCATTCAGACATTCGAAATGGGTGCCTCATCTCCCTCCCATCGGAGGCTGTTTGATTTTCTTCACCTCCAGATGGGAGGAGTCTACATTGGACGTCTGGATTCTTGAGATGGTCAGGTCGGGCCTCCAACTGGAGTTTCTCTCCCCACCTCCATGATGGTTTGTTCACTGCCCCACCTCCAGGGACCGCTCTAAATGGGCCCTTATAGAATCGGCAATCCAACATCTCATGTACATACAAGCCATTCAACCGGTTCCTGATAATCAACAAGGGTAAGGCTTATATTCTTGCCTCTTCATGATCCCAAAGGCCTCTGGGCAGTGGCGAGCCATCTTGGGCCTTAAATTCTTAAACACATTTATCCCATACAGGCATTTTACGATGCAGACTTTGCATTCTATCCTTGAGAGCGTTCGAGAGGACGACCTCCTCTCCTCCATAGACCTCATGGAGGCTTATCTCCACATTCCTATCTGGTCTCATCATCACCAGTTTCTCCATTTTTGTTATCAAAACAACCATTTCCAGGCTTTACCCTTTGGTCTCTTGTCGGCCCCAAGAGTCTTCAAGAAAGTCCTGGTAGCTTTGGAAGCTTCACTTCACACCATACCATTGAGGGTCCAGTGCTACCTGTACGACATACTCATCCAATCATAGTCGACCCACTCGGCCCATTGCAACCTTCACATCACATTGCAGAGCCTAAGAGACCATGGGTTCTTGATCAACCTACGGAAAAATCACCTTTCCCCGATGACCAGGTTGCTTCACCTCAGGGTGATTATAGATACGTCACTTTGTGAGGTGTTTCTCTCCCTGGACCGAGGGGAGACCCTTCACAGTGGTATCAGTCAGATTCAGTGTCAGAGCACTGTCCTGTTGTCTCTACTGTCCCAAATCCTGGGAAAGATGATCTCCTGCATTGGGATCATCCTGTGGGCCTGTCTCCATTCCCGGGAACTCCAAAAGTTCTTGCTCTCCTTTCAACGGGCAGGAACCAGCCATTCTATCATAAGGGTACAGGTTCCTTCTCAGGTCCTTCGCTCCTTTGCATGGTGGCAGTCTCAGGCTCTAGAGAGGGGACTTCCCTTCAAGGAGCCAGACAGGATCTGGCTCATCACAGATGCCGGTCTCCACGGCTGGGGAACCCATCTGGAGGGGGAACTAGCCCAGGAGTGTTGGTCACAGTCAGAAAGGATATGCCCATAAATTGGCTGGAACTCAGGGCTATTTTCTCAGCCCTGAAACACTTCTGGAACAGGGTGGCTGCTCACCATGTATTAGTCATGATGGACAATATGGCCACAAAGGCCCATGTCAACAGGCAAGGGGGGGGCAGATCCAGGGCCTTGATGAGAAAGGCAGAGCACCTGGGGAGGTGGGCGGAGAGACACCTCCTTTCAATCAGGGTGGACCATATATTGGGAGTCCACAGTGTCCAGGCCAACTGGTTGAGTTGGTCCACAGTAAACCAGGCAGAATGGAGTCTATGCCCCTCTCTGTTTCAGGACTTGTTGTGCCGATTTGATCCTCCAACCGTAGACCTCTTTGCCACACCCAGAATGCCCAATTGGGCAGGTTCTTCACCAGGTTTCCGACCCAAGGAGCAGAGGGGACCAATGCACTTTGGAGTGCCTGACCTCTGGGTCTCCTCTACACCTTTCCTCCTTTTCCAGTTATTCTGGTTGTAATTCAGAAGTTGTTGGAGGAAAAGACAGAGCTAATTCTCCTGGTGCCCCAGTGGCCCAGGAGACACTGGTTTGCAGATTTGGTGAACCTGTCTGTGGCCCAGCCATGAAAGATTCCAACATCCAAGATCTCCTGCATCAGGGGTCATTACTTCACCCATTACTTCACCCAACCCCCAGTGGTTCAGCTTAACTGATTGGCGCTTGAGCAGCAATCTATGAAGGCTTCCAACTTTCCTGAAAGGGTAATTGACACAATTCAAGCTTTCTCCCCTGTTCTGTCCTGGGAGGGATATGCTTCTCATCACCCTTTGGTGTGCAGATTCCTAATGGGGGCATACAACCTTCGTCCCCCTGTTGTACATAGGTTTCCCATTTGGGATTTACCTAAAGTGTTACAAGCTCTAACGAGGCCCCCTTTTGAGCCCCTCAGATCTGTATGTCTACAAATGTTGTCCCTCAGGGTACAATTTTTCGTGGCTTTTATCTCGGGCAGGAGAATGTCGGAATTAGCAGCGCTCTCGGTACGACAGAACCTGTGTCTTTTCCATCAGAGCAGGGTAGTTCTTAGGTTAGACGCCATGTTTGTCCCTAAGATCAACACATGGTTTCACCGGGTGCAAGATGTTGTGTTGCTAGACTTTTGCCACAGACCACAACACAAATTGGAACACAGGTGGCATACATTGGATGTGAGGCGGGCCCTTTGGATTTACATCAAATGGATGGTGGCCATGTTTGTGTCATTCCATTCCTCTACCCTGGGGAACAAGGTGACTGCATTGACAATTGATAGGTGGATTAAAGCTTGTATATCCAAGGCGTACCAAACTTTGTCCATGCCAGTTCCCAGACATGTCACGGCTCACTCCACGGGGAGTGCAGCTACTTCAGTTGCCTGGTCTGCTCAGGAGTCACTAGAGGGATCTGCAGAATGGCTACCTGGGCTTCGCCTTTGCCATTTGTACGGCATTATCTCCTGGATTCATTTGCTTCAGCCCAGGCATTGTTTGGTCAGAGAGTGCTTCAACAGGTGGTTCCTCAGTCGGAGTAATTGGACCAGATGTTGGCCCTCCCATGGACATGCAGGCTTTGGTATGTCCCATTCCTGAATCTTCGAAGCAGTGTACAGGACAGGGGTCCCCAACCACCGGGCCCCGGACCGGTACCGGTCCATGGATCATTTTGTACCGGGCCGCAAAGAATGAATAATCATGATTAAAATATATGTAAAAATATGTTTTTAGTAAAGAAATAGTAAAGAAGCCCTTTACTATTGGGGAAGAATTGATTTTGCCGGTCCTTGAAAAAGTGCTTCTGCGTGAAACTGGTCCCTGGTACAAAAAAGATTGGGGACCACTGGTATAGGAGAATGGGCATTGGTATAATTACCTGATAACGCCCTTTCTATCTATGCTGCAAGAAAGTCCAGCCCTACCCTATATGTCTGGTTATGATGGTTGGGGAGGGGTGAAATTAATTTCTTCTTTATCTTCCAGAGACACATTACGTCTGTCAAATATCCTTGCCTAAAAGATGGCCAGGCCTGCCAGAGGCTGGCTTTTTATAGTGGCAGACTCAGCTCTATGATGTCAGAAGGAGGAGCTTAACCCATTCCATTCCTGGACTCTCTTGCAGCGTAGATAGAAAGGGTGTTCTCAGGTAATTATACCAACGCCCAGTCTCTTTAGGATTTGCTGTAGAATTTGCTCAGAAGTTGATGTCAGATTGATTAAATTTTAGTTTCTCAGAATGAAGGAAAACACTCCTCAGATTATCTGCTACTTTACCTTTTTTCATAATTTAAAAAATATAATTAATAATGATTCTGTTAGACCATGATTTCTTTCCTTTAGTATTCTATGATGGAATTTGATGAACCCAGAGATTTAAACTCATTCAAAATAAACAGATATTAATGATGAAACTTAAGTTTCTCTTCTGCCCTTTCACAACTGACTGATGTACCTTGTGCTTGGAAAAACTGAACCAAAATAGGAATTTTACAGAATTTCTTTGTAATCTATTATCATTGTCATATCTTCATGGAACAAGTGGTATACTAGTTTCACACGTGGTTTCTCCATTTTGCCTTTCTTTTGGTAAAATAAATGATGACATGGTAATATGTATTGTTGTTCATCTGAGATTGTACCTACTTTTAAAAACTGCAAAAAACCAGATAATTTTTACTATATCCTGACATATTAAAACCATAAATCTCAAAAGGGTGTACTTTATTTTCCAGATTATTGTATATTTGATATATCTTATTTTATATTCCTTTAAAATCAAGTACTTACTTTCCCTATCATTTTTAACACATGATTGTAGAATGCATTTACATTTCTCAACTTAGATCATTCCATAAGTTTTAGACTATATCTTCTGTCATCCCACATGATTAGTTAAGATGCCATAATGCAGGCAGTTAGAGAAATCCAAATTTGGAAAAAATGATTTATACCATCTGGCACAATTGTTAGAACTATAAAATATAAGCACTCCCAGCTTCACAAACAATGAATGAAGAGTAAAGAGGCTCAGTACAGAATAGTACAAGATTTCTATAGTTTCTATAGTTTCAATAGTTCTATGAGGAAATTATCATATAAGCACTAACCAAAATGCCCTATTTTGCATCTGACAACCCTGCTTGTCACAGGGGGCTTAATTGTATTTTCAAATGTTTGTCATCCTTTGTACAACTTATTTGGAAATAACACTGAAACATTGAATTATATTTTAATTTGTTCTTCTGTTTCTTCACAGGATTGATAGCTGCTTGATATTTCAGAATGCCTCTGGTAAAAAGAAACATAGACCCTAGATATCTTTGCCATACAGCTCTACCACGAGGCATCAAGAATGAACTGGAATGTGTTACTAATATTTCCTTGGCAAATATTATAAGACAATTAAGCAGCCTAAGTAAGTATTTCATTTATTAAGAATTTATTTATTTTAAAGGTAAATTTCATATGACAAATCTGTGTGGCTTTAACCTGAATCCCATTTCATTATGTTCATTTTTATTTTTTTAAAAAATATTATTCTCCTGTCTCCTGTGTATTTAACAAAATGGGCTATGTGTAACTTCCTTTATGTATATTTTGTGTATGAGAATACACATTATACATATACAAATGTGTTTGTTTTCATAGATTTTCACGGATGTAGGTATGCAGGTTTTGGCATGTTCGGGTCTTTTCCTGTGTAAGATTGAGAGTATCTTGGCCAAGATACATATGTGTATATATATGATGTATACACATCATATGCATGCATAATGCATGTATGTGTGTGTGTGTGTGTATATACTTCTTGCATTGCTTGCACTGGCACAAAGCCGAAAGCACCAGCCTGAGGATAGCGAGTGGGACCTCACTGAAACGTCGCCAAGATACTCTTAATCTTACACAGGAAAAGACCCGAACACAGCAATGTTTCAGCAGAATCTCATCTGCCATCATCAGGCTTCTGTATTGAGTTTGTATGTGGGTCAGGGTCTCACAGCCGTTGGTTTTAAATTTGAGGCTAGCCTATTATTGTGGCAGGATGTTTTTTTCTACATCCTGATTGGTTGGGAGTCTTGGTCTGTGTTTATTGGACTTGGAGTTTGTTTGATTGGTGTTTCTGGTTTCTTCTGTCTGTTTTGTGGCTTTGATTGGCTGGCAACACTCTGTTCCTGTATTGGAGGCTTTCAGTGCAGCTTGGCTTCATGTGAAAGGACGGCTATTATCTATTAGGAAGCTAGGTTTCATCTGGGTGCCTGGGGGGGTGTTTGAGCTGGAGGTATCAGAGGGAATCTGTTTGTGCCCAGGTGTTTGCCTGGCTTGTGGTGTGGAGATCTTTCTATTTGAGAGTGCAGGCTTCCAAATGATTGACAGTCTGGTGGAATCATCTCTTCTATTCATGTTTTCAGGTCTTTTTTCAATCTGTATGGCTTCTCTGATAATTCTGTGGCTGGGGTTTTCTATAGTGGCTAGAGTTTTGGTGCCATTGAAGTTGATGCTATGACCTGTGGCTTTCATGTGTTGGACTAGTGAGGAGGTGTGTTCCAGCTTTTTTACTGCATTTTTGTGTTCATCCAGGCGGGTACTTATTCTTCTATTGGTCTGTATGTATGTGGCCGGGCATGATGCACAGGGAACTTCGTATATATGCCTTGGTTTTCCAAGTCAATTTTGTCTTTGGGGTTTTTAAAGATGGCTGCTATGTGTGTATGTGTGTGTGTGTGTGTGTGTGTGTGTGTGTGTGTGTGTATGAACTACACGTGGAACGAAAAGTCCCCAATACACAAAACACAATGTTGCCAGCTAATCAAGACAAAAAAAATGCTACAAAACAGACAGAAGATATTAGAAACACCAATCAAGCACAACACAGCAAACTCCAAGACCAATAAACACAGACCAAGGCTCCCAACCAATCAGCATGAAGAAAAAACCATTCTAACAAAACATGAGGCTAGCACCAAATTTAAAACAGAAACAGCTGCAAAAACCTGACACACACATGACAAAGACAAATCCAATACACGAGCCTGATGATGGCAGATGAGATTCTGCCGAAACATCGCTACAACTCTAAAAGCACAACTATAATGACCTGGGAAAATTCCCGAACAAAGATGAATAACACACACACACACACACACATATATATATATAGACATACATACATACATACATACATACATACATACATACATACATACATACATACATTGTGTGTGTATCTATGTCTATATATATATATCTGTATCTCTATATATTTTGTATATGTGCGTGTGCAAATAAAAATTAATAAGTTCATAATTGTTGCATTCTCTTAGAATATTTCTCCCATCATATTCCACCTATGAGAAAATCAAAGTATTTTTAATTTCAAATCTAGACTTGAAAGAGACTGTAATAAGTGTAGTAAATTAATCTCACTAAATATTAATTTAAAATGGAAATTATGCATGCTTAGACAACTTAGACAAAGATTCTTAGCAACTAACTAATAATTACAATTATAATTTTTAATCAATGTATATTTTTTCAGTTGTGGTTGAATCTGTGTTTCTTTCAAAACAGTTGGGAAGCAAACAGAGACCAGGCAAAGAACAAGTTTGTATTGCCTTATATGGCCCTTCTGGCACACATATGTGCACACGTATCTGTATCCTATTTTTCCTCAACAGAGAAAGAAGAAGGCAAAATACTTGCCTTGCACAATGTAATATTTCTTCTAATGTTGGTGTCATGGCCAAAATCTCCCCCATTTATCATGCCTTTGTATTCTTGGAGAAACTGCCAATTTCTGCTGTATGAAGAGAAAGATCAGGATAAGCAGTTTGCAACCTTTATCCAATAAACACCCAAATTTAGATAGCAATGATAAATCTACTGTAAGCAAGTTCAGGAAGAACATAAGTCGGTTCAACTGCAGCTTCCAACTAATATCCTTTGGTGCCAAAGAAATTTCTCTATTAGCAGAGAAATATCATTGAAAGGATGACCATTGGATCAAGGGATGTCTAGTTGTACGATATTAAAAAACATGTATCACATGGTCTCCCTCGCTAAATTCTGAACATTGGTTATGATTTGTAAAGCTCTTCAAAAGTAAAGCACCTTCCCTCTATTACATTGCTATTAGATACCTTTCTAAAGCCCTTGTCACACTGCACCAACGGATGCAAAGAGGATGTAAAACAGACAAAAAAGCTTGCCATCCATTGGAAAACGCAATGCATCCATTGTGTACTCACTGCATACGTGTTTCATACACTCTATCCGTAAAACATCCGTCTACTGCTATTTCAAAACTTTTTGAGCTGCACAAAACTTTTTGAGCGGATGAACTTTCCGCCGCGTACGATCTACATCCGCGACACATACGGGCAACAAACGTTCTACGTCCGTTGTCATCCGTTACACGTCCGACGTATCCTCTCGGCATCCTCTGGGCATCCGCGCAACTCACATCCGCTCCAGGGGAAAGCGGAAAGAGGGAGGAAACAAAAGGTACGCGGAACGTCCACACAGCGATAGTAACACGGACATAGAAAGGATGAAAGCGGATGCAGCTTGGATATAAAGCATAAAAACGGTCAAAACGTTCGTATATGGGACGTATCTCAGATATTTAGGATGTCTGCAGGATGCCTAGAGTATGTGGAAGGACACCTAGCGGAAAACCGACATTTCCTATTAAAAGGGAGAGGAAATCACCTGGATCTCACTTTCAGTCCAGCAGCCCTAGTGTGCAGATCTCTTCAGCCTTGCTCTTGCTCTTCCACAACATCCATTGATCTCCACCATGGATCATTGCACACTCCTTTTGGTAGCCGCCATCATTCAACACCAGAACCGAGCCCTCTTCAGACTGTTTCACCTTTTATAAGCAAAGAGAAGGAGACGTCCAAGAACTGTGTGGGCGACGATGGATTGGGAGAAGAGTGGAGTTTGGACTGTATGACAAGCTGATGGTGGAGCTGAGGAATGATGACCCTCGTGCATTCCAGCACTTCATGAGGATGCCACCAGCCACATTTGATGAAGTTGTGGAGCGTCTGACACCCAGGTTGACCAAGCCAAGCACCAACTTCCATCCCAGCCTGGACCCTGGACTGAAGGTGGCACTGACTCTGCGCCACCTGGCCTCTGGGACCATGTACAGAAACATGCAGTATGCCTGGAGGGTGCCACACAATACCATCAGCATTGTGGTCAGAGAAGTGATGCAGGCCATCATCAAAGAATACGTGGAGGAGCTCCTCCAGTGCCCCACCACTGAAGAAGGCTGGAGGAAAGTTGCAGAGCAGTGGTATCAGAGGTGGAACTTTCCCCACACCGTTGGAGCCATAGATGGGAAGCATGTGGCCTGCAAACTCAGGGTCCAATTATTTCAACTACAAGGGCTTCTTCAGCATCATCCTCTTTGCCATGGTTGATGCTGACTACAAGTTCATGTACATCGATGCTTCAGGCAATGGGTCAGCTTCAGATGCCCAGATATACAACACCACTGACCTCAAGGGTGGGCTGGAACGCAACCTCATCATGGGTTTCCCAGATCTAGACCCCTACCCAACGACACACAAGATGTGCCCTACTTCATCGTGGGGGATGACGCCTTCCCCCTCAGAACCTACCTCATGAAGCCCTACACTTCCAGATACCTCACCCGTGAAGAGAGGATCTTCAACTACAGGCTGTCCAGGGCAAGACGGGTGGTGGAGAATGCCTTTGGCATCCTGGCCAACAGGTTCCAGGTACTTCTCACCACCATGCAGCATTGCCCGCAGACCGTGAGGAGCATCGTGGAAGCTTGCTGCATCCTGCACAATCTCATGCGCACCCGCTACCCAGTGTTGCAGAACAGGCTTGTGGACCATCAACAAGGCAATTGGGACATGGAGCCTAGTGAATGGAGGCAAGGACGAAACCTGATAGACACTGTGGATGTGCAAGGCCCCAACAGAGCTTCACGTGAAGGGAAGAAGCAGCGCAACCTCCTGAAACACTGGTGCAACTCCCCAGCTGGAGCAGTGAAGTGGCAAGACAGGATGGTAGATGATTAATGGATGCTTCCTTCAGCCTGTATCATCACACTGATGAGATTGTGCCATGTATGTTGAGTGGCCCTACAATGAACAGGGCATTTATAAAGAGTTTTGTTTATGTTGAAACGTGTGGATCAATGAATAAATTGTTGTTGATAAAAAAGGGCCACACGTGTGGCAGCTGGGAGGGTGGACCATACAGTCCCACTATGCTTGCACTGGAGGTTTATCTATCCCACAATTATCCTTATCCCACAGCTATCCTTACCCATCCCACAGCTATCATTACCCATCCCACAGCTATCCTTACCAATCCCACAAGCATGCAAAGGCTTAACCCTTTTTTCAAAGTTTTCCCCAACACTTTGTTAAGTAAAAAAAATGAACCAAGTGTGTGAAGCAAAGATAACCTTTATTAATAACAAACTGTATTACTTTATTAAAAAGCAAAATGACCCAAGTAAAATGTCTTTAAGCAAAGATAATGTGAGCAGGTAACAACTCAGTCTCTGGCACTCTTTTCAGTCACTCTGAGGTGTGCCCATGGTCTCAGATGTAAAGGGGCCAGGGACTGTGGAGGTGGATGTTGCTGGAGTGCTGGTCTGAGGCGCCATTGGGGTGCCTGGCCCCGAGAGTACAACAGGAGATGGTGTGTGCAGGAAGCTTTCAGAGAGCTGACTCAGTCCCATGAGGTTGAGAGGCACTTCCTCAAGGACCTGGGATGTGAGGCCCAAGACTGATGACAGATGTTCTGAGGAAGGGCTTGGCTGTGGGGTGGAGGAAGGAGGAGTGTAGTGGGGCTGTCTGGTCTGCAGCTGGGTCAGCTGAGGCGTCTGTGGTGTCTGTGGCATCTGAGGAACCTGGGTCTGGACTGTGAAGGGCTGCCTCTGCTGTGGGAAATCCTGGTAGTGGTAGGCTTGGTCGGCGAGGGGCTGCTGAAATCCGTGGAAGGGCTGTGACATCTCCTGGGATGGAGGAGCAGACCTGGAGTGGGTAGCAGCAGGTTCAGCTGGGCCTGGAGGGTGGTGCAGAAGAGCTGTGATCCTCTCCTTCATCGCCTGGTACTGGGCCTCGGGCATGTCCATGAGAGTCTGGCTCACGAATGTGATGAAGGGCTTGCGGTTGGAGGATGGTATGTCGAAGTGGACCAGTTGGGAGAGGAGATCTGTGCTTGCTTTGATTGTGTCCCTGATCTCCAAGAGGACAGTGTGGCTCTGTTCCTCTGGTCTGCCTCTCTGCCTGCTTTCTGTGGAGGTCGAGCCTGGGGTGGGTGTGGGTTGGTCTCTGGTGGCTGCCTCTTCTTGCTCCATCTGAGACAAGGGATCCTCCACGTCCTCTGGCATGGGGAGTGCAGCTGTGGGGGGGTCTCTGTCGTGGGGCCCTCCAAAGACACCTGCCTGGACACGGTAGCTGTCTCCTGGCTTGAAGAGGAGTGGCTCTCTGTGGGCTGTCTGAGGGTGAGGGTTGACAGAGGGGCTGCTCCTTGGTGGCGGATCTCACCCTCCAGGAAGCTGCACCTGGCCATGACATAGGTCTCCCGGTCAGTGAGCTTGACAGTGGCCTGCCCGGATCTCTTCGGGTGCAGCTTGCCATACCAGGTGTGCATATGCTTCCACCACCCCAGGAGGACATCTGAAGTGTAGCCCAGGCTCTCCGCCTTCTGTCTCCATGCTGCCTGCTTCTTCTTGGTGTCGCGATAGAGCCTGTGGCCCTTCCTCCACAGGTACTTGTTCTCCCTCAGCCATTCCAGCACCTCCTCCTCATGGTCCTTGGAAATGGAGTACTGTTTCCTCTCCCCCTTCTCCTTGCCTTGCTTCTTCCTCCCTCTGGCAGGGGCTTCAGGGCCTTCAGCAGCAGGGCTTTGAGGGCCTTGGGGTTGGTCCACCACAGCAGCAACACCAGCAGCAGCAGGAGAAGCAGCAGCAACACCAGCAGCAGCAGCATCAGGAGAAGCACCAGCAGCAGCAACACCAGGAGCACCAGGAGCAGCTTCAGAGTCAGCGCCAGGGGGTGGGATGGTGGTTCTGTCCTTCTTGCCAGGGCTGGCAGGAGTAGGCACAGGCTTCCTCTTCTTCCCCATGGTGTTCTCTCAAGATGTCTCTGGCAGCAGGTCTTTCCTCTGAATGGTGACCTGTTTGCGAGCTGCATCCTTTTATATCCACGGAGCTTCCGCAATTCATCCTCCCCGCATGCGCAGTGAATGCTTTGCATCCGCTATGCATCCTATAGGCGTCCGTGATCCATCCGCGTCATCCACTACGCATCCACAATGCATCCGTTCCTTCCGCTACGCGTCCACTTCACTGTTCTCCCCCGGAAGCCCTGCGGATGTGTCATCCGCTTCCATCTGCTTTCATCCACTAGGCTTCCTACGAATGTCCGCTTTACATCCCTGCTACATCTTCCCCATGTCCGTTCCTTTCCGTTGTTGTTCGCTCTGTTTATGCAAATTTGAGGCACTTTTGAGAGCGGATAACAATGGATGGAAATTTTGCTCATCCGCTGTGTCCTTTTTACAAACGTTTTGTATCCGTTGGCCAGTGTGACCAAGCCTTAAGGCTCTCTTACTATTTAAGATATAATAGAAATTTACTGAATAAAGGACTTTCAAAATTTTGTGTTTTGGCTGTGTAATCTTGAAATAATGTTTTCCTGGTATTTGCCTTAATGACATTTTAGGATTAAGCAGCCCTGCCAACTCTCACGGTTCTGCCATGAGTCTCACGATTTTTTATCATTTCTCACGGTCTGACGACAAGGCTCCTCAATCTCACGACTAATTTAAAACACTTTTTTTTTTTTTTAATTTGGGGGTCAGCTTATATGCGAGTATATACGGTAATCTTTTTGAAAGGGGAGTAGGTCCTGGGACTGAGGCTAGTTTCTCAGTAGTCTAAACGTGGCGAAAAGAGGCGATTTTTCAATAGAAGATTCGAATTCTGACACTGAAACGGACCGGGAAGAACCAGCTGAAAAGATTGGCCGAAAATATGATGGAGCAGCGAAATATCGGGTAAAGTACAACCTCTCTTGGGCCAAAGAATACTCTGTAAAAGCAGTTGACAATGACCGATATAGCTTCTTCTGTATACCATGTGGTAAATCTGTTAGCTGCCACCATCAAGGACTTTGTGATGTCAAAGTGCATTGTGAACGAGATACACATAGGAGAAGAGTTGAAGATGAGAAAAAGAGTCATTCTATACAAAGATTTCTTTCAAAACCTGGGAATTCTGGAAGCAATGTTATTAAAGCTGAGGTTATGATAACTAACTTCTTAGTACAACACAACCTGCCAATTGCAACAGCGGATCATTTGGGCCCTTTGCTCAAGGAAATATTTCCTGATAGCAAGATTGCAGCAGCCTATGCCTCAGGACGCACGAAAACTTCAGCAATATTAAACGTTGCCCTGGGTCCCCACTGCCACAATTATTTAGTGGATCATTGCAAAAGCCATCCCTTCAGTCTGGGTATAGATGGCTCAAATGACATGGGATTAAACAAGATGAACCCTGTAGCTATCCGTATATTTGATATAAATCGATCAAAAATGCTCACAAGTCATTTTTATGATATGTGTGTTACCAGTGGGGTTGATGGAGGAAAAGCTGCAACCATTTTTGATGTTATGGATCAAAAATTCACAAAAGATGGAATGCCGTGGCTGAATGCTATTAGCCTAAATGTGGACAATAACAATGCTTTGATTGGACGCAACAATTCGATTGCATCACGCTGTAAGACAAAAAACCAAAGCATTTTTATTTCTGGATGTCCATGTCATTTGGCTCATCTTGCTGCAACTGCAGCAAATGATTCTTTCACAGAGATTATTGATATTAATGTTGAGGGTGTGCTTATCGACCTATTATTGGTTTGCTAAGAGTTCCAAACGCAAAGGAAAGCTTGCAGAGTACTTTGAATTTTGTGACCAAGAGTATCAGCAAGTGTTAAAGCATGTCACCTGCCGTTGGCTTTCTTTGGAACGCTGTATTGAAAGAGCACTTAAGAAGTTTCCAAGTCTGAAGTCTTACTTTCTGAGTGAAGGTTTTTCAGATGCAAGGTTTAACCAACTTAAGGGTGCATTTTCGATTCCTCTACTGGAACCAGTCCTTCTGTTCCATAATGCATCAATTCAGCTGTTCACACAGTTCAACAAACTACTGCAGAGAAGTGAGCCAACAGTCCATGTTCTGCAAACCTCTATGTTGACCCTGGCCAAAAAGATTGTAAACCGCATTGTGAAGCCTGAAGTCCTTGTGAGTGCTAAACCTACAGATGTAGATCTTAATGATGAGGAAATGTTTATTGAACATCAGAACATTTATCTTGGTGGAACTACAAAGGCCACTCTCAACAAGCTCTTAAATGAAGGTAACATAACAGAAACAAAGTACAACAAATTCTTCTACGCTGCCCACTTCTATTTTAAAAGTTTGCTTGCATATATTCTTGGAAAATCTCCATTGAGGGAAGAGTTGATTCAAAACGCAGTTTGGATAAACATACCCCAGCGCCTTGAAGCAGAATGGCAAAATGTGGAGTACTTCTATGACAGGTTTAATGCAATATTTCATGAAATTCCAGTAGATGCTCTTTTTGAAGAATTTTGTGACTACCAATCGCTTACTGATAGTGACATTGTTGGGGATGCTTGGCAGGCAACAAAAGTGGTTGATGCAATGGAAGGTAGTACTGAGGTATTTCATTATCGTGTTGACATTCTTTGGTGGTACATTTCACGCGTGAAACAGCCTGATTCCTCAGCAAAGAGATTCCAGCACCTGACCAGAATTCCAGAAGCGGTACTTGTGATCCCACACAATAATGCAGAGGAAGAGCGCCTTTTCAGCATTGTTCGTAAGAACAAAACTGACAGTCGTTCCTGTTTAGGCCTTGATGGCACCTTGTCTAACATTTTGGCCATGAAGTTGGCTTATCCAGAAGAAATGACACCTTGCTATAAGTTTTGTCCTAGTGATGACCTATTATAGAATCATCAAAGAAAGTTGCATTTTCTTATAACAGGGAACACAAATAAAACATTTAAATAAACTGTTAATGACTTTCCTCGATGGAAAAGGGGTTTGTTTAATCTTGACCGGGAAAAAAATAGAATCTCACTATTTTTTATAGAATCTCCAGATTTTCCTTTATCAGGGGTTGGCAGGTCTGATTAAGTGCATTTTTAAAAAAAATTATCCATCCTTTAGTTAGCCTGTATTTTCTCTGTTGATTATCTTAGCTAGCATGCTCTTTAACACTGCAAGCTTTTTAAGATTGATCATATCACTGATGGCTTGATGCTCCCAAATTGGAGAAAATAACAGCTTCCCCCCCCCCCTCCAACTCGTCTAGCTTCTCTCTCTGTCTCCCTTTCCTTCTCTCTCTCTCTTTCCTACTTTGTTAACTGATCTTCATGATAATCTGATACTGATTCTATTCAGCAAGTCAATGGAAAAATAATTTGTGAATGAAGGAGAAAAGGGAAAATAAAAAGAATCTCATAGTTGTCCTTAAATGAAGTTAGTGCTGTGTGGATATTAAGTTTGGATAAGCTTTCAATTTCATTTGTTTTTCCTTTGGATTTCCAGTCTTGTGCCAGGGAATCTATTGAGGTTTAGGCAGAAAATGCATTTTATTCTGAGCACAAAACATCTGAAATAGATATTCTGAGCTTAGAACATTTTATACATGCATAATATCTATACAGTTAGAAAAATCTATGCTTACAGTGATGCTGGACTCTGCAGGAAAATTTTTATAGCCTGATAGCATTTTGGAAAATACTGCTGGGTGGGGCTGTCTTTTAGTGAAGAGACCTGCACTAATTTAAGCACACAAAGTGTTTTTGTTGTTGCTGCTGTTAAGACCAATGGGCATGGTCTTACGCAAAGCTTGAACAGAACATTCTTCACTTTTGCTGTCGAATTAGTATTTTTGAACATTTTCTGCCAATTTGTGTAGGTTTCTAAATGTCACTAAGTATGATTCTAAGCAGCATTTGTAAATTTAATCGAAGTCTTTCTCTACAGAAACTAAAACAAGGACCATCATGTGTGAAACAAATATATCACCACATGGATTATTCATTGAATTTTTAACATAATCATCTTGAGGCTCATGACTACATTATTTGTTGAAGTTTCAAGTATCCTGAGAAGATATCAAATTCCAGATTCAACTACCCTTAAGTGGATTGTCCTATACATGGTCCAGAAACTAGAGTTGCTTCCTGAGCTGTTGTATCTATTATTTATTCTGTCTCTAGGTCATTTTGCGTGGTAAAAGACAAGGTAGTACTTGTAATAATGAGCAGTACCTCTCTAGAAACTCTTCAAGTGAAAAGTGTGAATATTTCTTGAAACAGTGTTACGAGGCTACTCGTGATAAGTACCATATATATGTATGTATGTATGTATGTATGTATGTATGCATATATATATATATATATATATATATATATACATACATACATACATATACATACATA
>BLBF01000007.1:59477739-59527735 GCA_015471245.1 Laticauda colubrina | reverse complement strand
TGATGTTTCTGGTTTCTTCTGTCTGTTTTGTGGCTTTGATTGGCTGGCAACACTGTGTTCCTGTGTTGGAGGCTTTCAGTGCAGCTTGGCTTCGCGTGAAAGGACGGCTGTTATCTATTAGGAAGCCAGGTTTCATCTGGGTGCCTGGTGGGGGGGTGTTTGAGCTGGAGGTATCAGAGGGAGTCTGTTTGTGCCCAGGTGTTTGCCTGGCTTGTGGTGTGGAGATCTTTCTATTTGAGAGTGCAGGCTTCCAAATGATTGACAGTCTGGTGGAATCATCTCTTCTATTCATGCTTTCAGGTCTTTTTTCAATCTGTATGGCTTCTCTGATGATTCTGTGGCTGGGGTTTCTATAGTGGCTAGGGTTTTGGTGCCATTGAAGTTGATGCTGTGACCTGTGGCTTTCATGTGTTGGACTAGTGAGGAGGTGTGTTCCAGCTTTTTTACTGCATTTTTGTGTTCATCCAGGCGGGTACTTATTCTTCTATTCGTCTGTCCAATGTATGTGGCCGGGCATGATGCACAGGGAACTTCGTATGTGCCTTGGTTTTCCAGGTCAATTTTGTCTTTGGGGTTTTTAAGGATGGCTGCTATTTTTTTGTCTGTTTTGAAGGCAGTCTTGATGTGATGTCTGTGTAGTATCTTACTGATTTTGTCTGTAGTACCTCTTATGTAGGACAGGACAGCTGTTTCATAGGTCTGTTGATCTTCTAGTTCTCTGTTATATCTTGGTATGTTTTTGTGGATCAAGCTGGTGATTTTGTTTTTGTGGAAGCCGTTGGCTGTCAATACTTTAATCAGGGTGCATAGTTCAGTCTTTATATGTGTCTTGTCTGCCAGGCGTTTGGTTCTGGTAATTAGTGTTTTAGCCACGGAATTTATCTGTGCTGGGTGGTGGTGGGATTGGGCGTTGAGGTAGCGGTTGGTGTGTGTTTTCTTCTGGTATACAGTGTGTCCCAGTGTGCCATCTGTTCTTTTGTAAAACTCTATACAGAAGCCTGATGATGGCAGATGAGATTCTGCTGAAACGTTGCTACAACTTTAAAAGCACTACAATGACGTGGGATAATACCCGAAGGAAACTGAACAGCACACACACACACACACACACACACACATATATATATATTTGTTTTTTTTAAGCTTTCGCGGGTATTTACATGTGTGCTGTTCAGCTTCCTTCGGGTATTATCCCACGTCATTGTAGTGCTGTTAAAGTTGTAGCAACGTTTCAGCAGAATCTCATCTGCCATCATCAGGCTTCTGTATGGATGTGTGTCTCATAGCTTCTGGTTTCAAATTCGAGGCTAGTCTATTCTGATTGGCTAAGAGTCTGGGTCTGTGTTCATTGGACTTGGAGTTTGATTGATTGGTGTTTCTGGTTTCTTCTGTCTGTTTTGTGGCTTTGATTGGCTGGCAACATTCTGTTCCTGTGTTGGAGGCTTTCTGTGCAGCTTGGCTTCGTGTGAAAGGACGGCTTCCTAATGGATAGCAGCCGTCCTTTCATCCTGAGGATGGCAGATGAGATTCTGCTGAAACGTTGCTACAACTTTAACAGAACTACAATGACGTGGGATAATACCCGAAGGAAGCTAAACAGCACACATGTAAGTACCCGCGAAAGCTTAAAAAAACAAATATATATATATATATATATATACACATACACACACACACACACACACACACACACACATATGCTGTTCAGCTTCCTTTGGGTATTATCCCATGTCATTGTAGTGCTTTTAAAGTTGTAGCAACGTTTCAGCAGAATCTCATCTGCCATCATCAGGCTTCTGTATTGAGTTTGTATGTTATATATATGTATATAATAAAATATTGATTATTGAGAATTTGAAAGTAGACTAGAATTACAAGTTTTTAACCCAGATATAGTGGCTTTAAAAATATCTCTGTGTGCATGTATGTATGTATGTGTGCATGCATGTACGTTCATATGTACGTTATATGTGTTAAATCTGCAATAGTTCAAAGGTTTTTCTCAGGTAAATAAATTAAAATTCCCCTTAAAATTAAGATTTTGAAATATACTCTTGCACCTTTTTTTTCTTTCAACTAAATCATTAAATAACTTTTTATCAACAAAGTGATTCTACCAGGAAAAGGTTGAACACAAAGAACCAAATATAAGGGCCAATAATTAAAAAAAGAAATAATATTTGTTCATTCCTAATATAAGAAACTATAATAGGTTTTCGAATATTTAGCAATTCTGTTTGAATCTTCAGTAAAATACTTAACTGATTAGTCAAAATAATTATATTTAAAGCTGCTAGATGTTCAGTATTTGTGGGAGGATTTTGCATATGTGTATGAAATTATGAATAAGTAACCACTATACTTCAGTGCTATTTTATTATTGTGGTAATATTCTTACACTTCTAGTTGCATTAATCTTACCATGAACATTCCATTCTTTCTCTTGATCAAAATAGTTTTGGAATCCATTTTATGTCATTTATTTGTACAGATTTTCATTCATAATGCATAGCAGTTATGCAGGTTTCAAATTCTAAACACCTAGAGCTCTGATCAATGGGGAAAAGAAACACCAGATGCTTAACTGTTACACCTGAAAAAACACCTTGGATAATTATTGAGAAAAATAGGATATTTCTTGGACCATGAGCATACAAGCTCTTAAGGACTGGAGAAAGCTGCTATTAATGGGCATTTCATGTGTAACTATATTCAGGACTCCAATAAAAATACTTATTGAAGTTTCTCCTGGATGTTAGCTTTAAGTGCCACAAAACTGTTGCTTTCAATGCATTAAACCAATATAGATATCATTAATATCTTTTTTTGAAGCTTTTATTTTTATTGTATGATGTATATTTAAAATGGAAGTATGATACAACAATCCGAGTCCTTTGAAGCATATTCATATTGTTAGCCCTACTTTTTTTAAAAAAACCTCCTTTTGCAGGTAAATATGCAGAAGATATCTTTGGAGAACTTTTCAATGAGGCACATAGTTTTTCTTTCCGAGTGAATTCCTTACAAGAACGTGTGGATCGTTTATCTGTCAGTGTTACACAACTTGATCCAAAGGAAGAAGAGCGTGAGTTTTACAAAAATAGTAGATGTGTTACTTTGTGGCTTGTACCAGATGTGGTTATCATTTGAAAATATTGGTCCTGACAGACATTTTTATCTATTATTTCCAGTTAGCAGATGTTGCACTATAAATCTAAAGCAAACCAGTATAAACAGCCTTTAAAATATGCCATTGAGAACATAAAATACATGATTGAGAACATATAAAAGCTGTTTTCGGTATCCCACTAAATAATCTGTGTTCTGAGAGATCAAATTTCAGTTAGCTGTGTTTGAGAGCAGATTTCAATGAAATTTGCCATAAAGCAGTTGCCATACTGATACATGCCATAGCTGAGAGTCCTGCACAAGGCTAACAAATACTGATTTGTAAAAACTCATCAGGTTGTTAATTGATTAGATGAAGATGAAGAAACTGAATTTTGATCCAAAAATATAAGTGGTGGTTCTCTGTTTCATAAAACTAGTTTTACAAAACTAAAAAAATAGTTTCACAAAACTAGTTGAATATGAATATATTTCTTCCATAAAATTATGTTCATGACTTGGATATAATCCTTGAGCTGGTAGTGGTATTTAGGAAGCCCTGTGATCTTGGAAGCCACTGTGGCCCTATTCCTGGAAAAAACAGTTTTGTTACATTTTTGAAGCTTATCAATAGAAAGGTAGTTAGATCCTCTGTATACTGCTCTGGGCTCCTTCAGGAAAAAGCACAATATAAAGATAGCAGTAATTGTAATGCAATAGAAAATCATAAGCCAGTGATATTAGTGAGTAATATACTAATAATATACCAGTGGATTGTGGTAATGAAGAACCAGCGACAAAGTTTATGAAAAACTATGACATTTTGAAAGAATGTAGTCTTGTTGAAATGATAGACTTTGTGAAAGGCAGAGTAGTAGTAGTAGTAGTAGTAATAGTAGTAGTAGTAGTAGTAGTAGTAGTAGTAGTAGTGTAGGAGCTGCTTGAATATAGGGAGTCACCTTACAATTGGTATTGACAGTGCTAGCAGAAATTGGTATGGTCATAAAGCAAAAATCACAACTGCACTGACTTAAAATGGAAAACTTGGCACCCACTTGTGTTCATTAATTGAGAAACAGGTAAATAAGTGACCCAGCTGTAAGCCTAAGTAAGTGTGTCATCTTACCCTAGCCCAGTCCCAATAGCCTTCACCACCCTGCACTTTGAGATCCCTGCCACTTTGTGCTCTGCTGTCCCATCTCACCTTTGCTACCATATTCTTGCTCCTGCTGCTGAAATTTACCCAGTTACCAGTATGGGTTTTTGAGCTGGTTACCAGTATGGGGCTTTGAGCAGCCAAAAAAACAAAAAACAAAAATGCACAAAGCAGCTTAAAGGAGTCACAACATGCCAAACCCCCTTTGTGCCATGTTTCTGGACCCTATGAGGCTAGTTTTGCACAGCTAAAAATAAAAAAGCACAAAGCAGCCCCTTTAAAGTGTTACGATGGAGAGAAAATTTGGAGATAGATGCCCATATATGTTATTTGGTGATTGCAGAGGAAAGACAGGATATTAAAATATAAAATATTTTTATGTTATATTTTATATATTTATATATTTTAAAATAATGTTTTAAAAATTATTTTACTCTATTTTTCAAAAAAGTGTACGAGGCACAAATCACACTTAGATTAAGCTATTGGCATAATTGCAGCAGGAAACTATGGGAACTTGGAATTGAAAGTTAATCAGTAGAGCTTAATACTTCAGATATTTAAGCACTTTAAGGTAGTTTCTACAAATGTGTTTTTAAATTTTTTGCTTTGGTTTATCTGAAATCACTAATCTGGTTTCTCAAAAGCATACCAGTGAAATTTCAGCTATTTCATAAAAAAAGAAAGAATTTAAGGAAATTTTCCCCTTTATAAATTTTATCCATCCTGAACATGAAAAAGGTTGAAAAAAAATGAAATAAATTAGCATGATTACTCTATCATTTTAATTATAATTATAATCATTTTAATTACAAAAAACCACTTACAGTATTTTGCAGTATTAATGTGCCAAGATTTCCAGTACCAAACTTACAAAAGGTAAGTCCTTCAAAACCAGGACCATTTTAATTCATCTTCTCTCTTAGAAATGTATGGATTTTTTCTCAATTAAGAGTTTTAGAATCAATAAATTCAGAGATGGAAAGCATTAGAAGTATTTAATCCTACCAGCTATCATAGCATTTCCACTATGATATTCTTTTGAATATGTTGAACTATAACTTCTGACATACCTATATGGTCTGCTTAGGGGACACTAGCTTGCAGAATCCGTTTATTAGTTCCCATCAGTTAAACCCAAGTGCCCACCACAAAATTGCTTTCACAAAAATAGATCAGTTTAATTCAGTTTCATGAAGCATGCAGTTATAAATTAAAACACATATTACTAATTAATTTCAATTAAATAAATTATGGGCAACAAAAACGTATGTTAAGCTTTGTTAACTACCTGAATTTATAGTCAATATTAGATGTAAGCCACATCCAAGAAACAAGAGCATGATTGATAAATTACCTTGTAATGCATATATGCTTTTTCCCATTATTCTTTTGTTGCATGTAGTTAATTATTCATTTGGAAGATTTCTTTCATTAGAAAAATGTACACCATTATAAAGAATAAATTCTGATCAGCTTTGAGGAAACAATTTGGGAAAAATCATTGATGCCAGTAGTCTAAATTATATGTTAAACTTTAACAACATGTTGCATAAAAATAATAAAGTAGTGACAACTCAGCCAATTCAAAACCACATTCAAAGAATCTGTAGCAGCTTATTCTATCATTGTTAAGTTGTTAATTTCCAATTTCACATTGCTCACATTCTTTTGTCATAGCAATTTTAGTTCTAATTTCAGAATTATCATTGTCTTTCTTCTGCTAGATATATCGAGCACAGAATCCGCCACTTTTTTTTTCCTGTTCAATCATGTCCAATTCTCAGAGAGCCTGGACAAGTTTTTACAGTTTTCTTGGCAAGGGTTTTCAGAAATGGTTTGCCTTTGCCTCCTTGCTAGGGCTGAGAAGACAGTGACTGGCTCAAGGTCACCCAAGTAGCTTTGTGCTGATTTCTGGTATAATGGGTTACACCAGACTGGCTTTTTTCTTACACTTTACAGAATTATAATTGTCATTGTAGTTGACTATGTAGAAGCATTCAAAGCATTGCTCTGAAAAGCATAATGTTGTGAGTTTAACATTCTTTTCCTTGAACCATTAAAGAAGACAGATCTTCCGAAAGGAGGGGTCCTCAAACTTGGCAATTTTAAGACTTAGCATTGCTGGCATAGCTTCCAAAGTATGTGGCTGCTTCAATGCTCCAATACTGAATATAGAGATTAATAACACACTAACTATGCAAATAATTATCTTTTCTCTAGTTTCACTGCAAGATATAACAATGAGAAAAGCTTTCCGAAGTTCCACAACTCAAGATCAACAGCTCTTTGACCGCAAGAGTCTTCCAATCCCTTTGCAGGAGACTTATGATACATGTGAACAGCCACCACCACTCAACATCCTTACTCCTTACAGGTTATCATTTCAAAAATCTATAGCCTATGCATTTATTATTTACTTGGATAATAATTTTCAAAAATCTGTAACTGAATTCAAGGATTTCATTTGAGATCCCAATTCTTTTTCATAAAAAGTCACAACTAATTCTATGCAACTTAAATTTCACATATTATTAGAGCAACTGATAATTTTAAGACTACATAATTGACTATCCAGATTACTTGCCATATATTTGTTTGATTGTTCATCATGATTATATTATTTTATAATACATAGGCAAATGATTTATATTTATTCCTGTCCTAGCTAATCCTGTACTGCCAATGTCTAGGGGACTCCCCCCCCCCCCCAGTTCTTTGTGTCTTACTGGGAAATGCAAAGGATTTAATTTGGAACTTTCTGCAAAGAAAGCATGTACAGCAAGCTGCAATGTACAACATCTTGTCATGTTTAAGCTTGTACTAGAGGTTGGATTAAAGTCTTTGATTGATTGATTGATTGATTGATTTTTATCCTGCCTTTATTACTTTATAAATAACTCAAGGCAGCAAACATACCTAATACTCCTTTCTCCTGTTTTCCTCACAACAACAATTCTGTGAGGTGGGCTGGACAGAGAAATTGACTGGCCCAAAGTCATCCAGCCAATGAGCATCTGTTGAGTGCATTTCCTCATTATGAAGCATGTTGTTCCATTCTCAAATGCTAACTTTTATCAAACCATATGATTATAACTTTGCAACCAAAATAACCTTTCAAACAAATTATTTAAATCATTAATTTCTATTAAGTTCACCTTTTCCTTATATTTTTCATATATGATTTTATATATTGATGGATTGTTAAGTCAGTGCATAAAATTCTGCAATGAACTTAGCAGTCAAGCTCCTTTTCAAAACCTACAAAATAAATAATAGAATTTAAATGGGCATTACATAATGAATTTTACATGGCCTTTAAATATTTAGACATAAGATGAAATAATTGCCATGATTTGTGTGTTCAATAATTTAAAATTTGGGTTCACTTGTTATTGTCCCCAAATATGGTTAACTATTGAATTAACATAATCTATTTTTTTTGTCAAAAAGGTTTTTATTTTTTAATTATTTAAATACATCTTTGCGAGAACAGTGTGGTTTAGGTGTTTTACATTTTAAATCAATCATGTCCATAATCACAAATACAACTTTCCAGCATCACTTTATTGTCTATTATCATTTTTTCATCTTTATATTCTCATAAATTACTTTGTATCAGTCTCTTTATTTTAATTCATTGTCTATTTTCCTTTGTCATATATTTTACAAATGAACAATTTAATCTAATCATATAATTTCATTAGCCATTCAAATTTTTCATCTTAATTTATAGTTATCCCTTCTTTAACTTCTTATTCTTCATTTAGGGATGAGGGTGTTATAATCTCTGATGTTATCATTCAATCTGTATTTAATAACATTGTACGATGTTGCTTTGTCTTTAGAGATGATGGAAAAGAGGGTTTAAAATTTTACACGAATCCTTCATATTTCTTTGATCTATGGAAAGAAAAAATGTTACAAGATACAGAAGATAAAAGAAAGGAAAAGAGAAAACAGAAGGTAAAAGATACTGCTTTTGACCAATGACACAAGGAAACAGAAGTAGCCACATTAAGGCAGCCATTAAAATCACATAATTTGCTAAACATAATAACACTTATTTGAATAATAAATTAAGAACTGGCAAAAGTAGTAGAAATGCCTTCTGGAAAATCAAAGTTTCATATAAAAAAAGGGAAGATATGCACAATAGATTAAGAAAAATCTTTATTCCATCAGTTCAGGTCTATGATATATTTTCTTCTCTCTTGACTCTCAGGTAGAAGTTTTGTTTCCTGTATGATAAATTCTATAATGGGAAATAGAATGAATTAAACTTCTTATGTCCCTGCTATTTTGGCTTGTAAAGGATTATCTCCGTTGCTATCAGAGTTAGCATAGCAATTAAAACATATGTTTATAATCATGAGAAAAGTCTTTCTGCAAAGTAGTAAAAATAAATATTGATAGCCTATGAATGCTTGTATATAGAGATACTGACCCTTTTGGAAGATAATAAAGTATCTTCCTTAGCTTTAGGTTATCTCTTCCTATTTACTCTCAAGTGGCATATTCAATCTAGATTGAATCCATATCTAGATTGCTTATAAGGCACTTATAATGGAAATAGATAGTAGAAAGCAAAAGGTATTGTAACATTTGCAACATATTTAATGCAGTTAGAAATTCATAAACACAAAAGAGTTTTCACTTAAACTCCTATCCCTATCCTTCACCTGACTGTGCTACAGGGAAAGCATAGGAAAATCTCCTTAATGAAATATTTGTGTCACTGTACTGATGGCCAAGTCAAAACTATTGAACACATTATCTTCTACTGTAATTATTACCAAGACATCTGTACTACATTTATGAACCCATTACTTTTACGACTACCAGCATGTTCAGAACAATTTTACATCCATTTATTGCTTCCAGAAAACAGCTGTTATTGCTTTTAAACTATAAGTTCTATGTGACAGGATATAAAATATGGCAAGACCCTTAGTTAGGAGATGTTAATTGATAAAAGTATTTAATATACATAAAGTGCCTTCAGAAAGTATTCAGACCCTCTTCACTTTTGCCAATTTTGTTATGCAGCAGCCTGATTCTACAGTTGTTGAAAGTTATTTTCCCCTCATTAATCTATACTCAGCACCTCATAATGACAAAGTGAAAATGTAATTTTATAAATGTCTGTAAATATATTAAAAATAAACTGAAATATTACATTGGCATAAGTATTCAGACCCTTTGCAAGAACACTTGAAATTTAGTTCAAGTGCCTCCATGAGTGGAGCAAAATACAGGGATATCCTCAATGAATACCCGTTCCACAGCACTCAGGACTTCAGACTGGGCCAAAGGTTCACTTTCCAACATGACAACAATCCTAAGCACTCAGCCAAGACAACACAGCAGTGGCTTAGGGACAACTCTCTGAATGTCCTAGAGTGGCCCAGCCAGAACTCTGACTTCAACTTTATTGAATTTATCTGAAGGGATCTGAAAATAACTGTCCACTGACAGTCACATCCAACCTGACTGAGCTTGAGAGGATTTGCAAGGAAGAAAAAAAACCCAATCCAGGTGTGCAAAGCTTGTCACATCACACCCAAAAAAGACTTGAGGTTGTAATTGCTGCCAAAGGTGCTTAAACACTGAGTGAAGGATCTGAATAGTTATTCCAATGTGATATTTCAGTTTTTTCTTTATAGAATAGAATTCTTCATTGGCCAAGTGTGATTGGACACACAAGAAATTTGTCTTTGGTGCATATGTTCTCAGTGTGCACAAAAAGAAAAGATACATTCATCAAGAATCATAAGGTACAACACTTATTGGTAGTCATAGGGTACAATAAGCAATCAAATCATACTAGGAAACAATATAAATCATAAGGATGATTTATTTATATTATATAACAAAGTTACAATTATACAGTCATAAATGAGTGGAGATGGATGATAGGAATAATGAGAAGATTAATAGTAATAATAATGCTGACTTAGTAAATAGTTTAACAGTGTTGAGGGAATTATTTGTTTAGCAGAGTGATGGTGTTTGGGAAAAAAACTCCTTGTTCTGGTGTGCAGTGCTCTATAGCATTGGTTTGAAGGTAGGAGTTGGAACAGTTTATGTTCAGGATGTGAGGGGTCTGTAAATATTTTCACAGCCCTCTTTTTGACTCGTGCAGTATACAGGCCCACAATGGAAGGCAGGTTGGTAGTAATTGTTTTTTCTGTAGTTCTACTTATCCTCTGTGTCTGTCCTGTTGGATTGCAGAACCAAATCAGACAGTTATAGAGGTGCAGATGATAGACTCAATAATTTCTCTGTAGAACTGTATCAGCAGCTCCTTGGACAGTTTAAGCTTTCTGAGTTGGCGCAGAAAGAATATTCTTTGTTGTGCTTTTTTGATGACATTTTTGATGTTAGGTGTCTGTCTTAGGTCTTGAAGATGATAGACATTGAAATTTGAAGGTCTCTATTGTGGATACTGTGTTGTCTAGTATTGTAAGAGATGGTAGTATGGGAGGGTTTCTCCTAAAGTCTACCACCATTTCTATGGTTTTGAGTGTGTTCAGTTCCAGATTGTTCCAGTCGCACCACAAGGCTAGTTGTTCAACCTCCCATCTGTATGCAGATTAATTGTTGTCTCAAATGAGACCAATCACTATTGTATCATTTGCAAACTTCAGTAGTTTAAAAGATGGATCATTTGAGATGTAGTCATTGGTATATAGAGAGAAGAGAAGTGGAGAGAGCACACAGCCTTGGGGTGTGTGTGTGTGCTAATTGTACAGGCATCTGATACAATGAATTAGCTTCACCTGCTGCTCCCTGTCTGTTAGGAAGCTTATGATCCACTTACAAGTGTGTTCAGGTACCACTACCTGGTTTAGTTTAGTTAGAAGAATATCTGGAATTATAGTATTGAATGCTGAACTGAAGTCTACAAGAAGACCCTTGCGTAGGTCTTTGGAGATCAAGATATTATAGGATGTAGTGCAGAGCCATATTAACAGGATCATCTATCAATCTATTTGCTCTATTTGTTTCAGGGGATCTAGCAATGGATCCATGATGGTTTTCAGGAGGGACAGCACTAGCCTTTCAAAGGTTTTGATAACTACAGATGTTGGAGCAATTGGTTTGTAGTCATTCAGTTCCTTGACGTAGGGCTTCTTCAGCACTGGGATAATAGTAGAGTGTTTGAACAAGAAGGAACATAGCACATCTCTAGTGATTTATTGAAGATTTGGGTGAAGATGGGGGCCAGTTGGTTCGCACAGACTTTTTTAAGCAAGAAGGAGTTACCTTGTCTGGGCCTGGTGCTTTTCCTGGCTTTTGTCTGTGAAATAGATCTTGCGCTTCCTTTTCTGTAATCACCAGCGGTTGTGAACCCAATGGGATGGGGTCAGTTGTAGGAGGCTTGGGTGTTTTTGGTGTGTCTGAGCTGGGGGTTGTGGTGGCTGTAGTTTCCTTTCAAACCTGCAGTAAAACACATTCAGGTCATCTGCTAGTTGTTGATTTGCTTCAGCCTAGGAAGGTGGTTTGCTAAAACTGGTGATGTTTTTAAGAGTTTTCCAAATGTTTGCTGGTTCATTTATTGAGAACTGATTCCTTAACTTTTCAGAGTAGCTTCTTTTTGCTGCTCTGATCTCCCTTATTAATACGTTTCTGGCCTGATATTTTTATGTAATGTATAAAAATATATAAATGTCTATAAATTTTAATAAAGTTATAGACATTTCTAAACTTCTGTTTTCACTTTATCATGGGAAACTAAATGTAGATTAATGAGAAAAAAAGAAATTTCATTAACTCTAGAATCAGGCTGCAGCATAATAAAATTGACAGAAGTGAAGATTCTGAATGTCCTATATTTTCATTTTAGTGGCTTGTTAATGTTCAGTTTTTGTAGAAATGCATAATATTTTGATTTGATTAGGTTTTTTATCTTAGAGAATTTTAGGTTATGTAAATTTATAAATTTATATTTTCTAGCTTTTTATATTTTATTCTCGTAGGCATTTAATAAGGCAAACCTTATAGCATCTTGTAGATCTTAAACTCATTAGTTCATACTTTTTAGTTATAGTCAGTATACATATAGTCAGTATTTTATAGGAAATATGATATGAGAGATTGTCTCTTTATATTATGCACAATAATTCAATGTTTACTGAATTATATTGTTCATTACTTACATCTTATATTGCTGAATGAATGACAAAAATGTGAAGGAATTATCACTGATAGTCTCATTTAAATGTTACATCTTTGTTGTAATGAAAAGAAAATGGATGTTTCTCGTGGATTCTATTATGTGATGAGCAGAACTCTTTCAGTCTCAGGTTTTCTGGTTTTTTTTTTAATAGCAGAAGAACCTTGATCGTCCTCATGAACCAGAAAAAGTGCCACGGGCTCCTCATGACAGGCGCAGAGAATGGCAGAAATTAGCCCAAGGACCAGAACTCGCAGATGATGATTCCAGCCTTTTACATAAGCATATTGAAATTGCTAATGGTCCTGCCTCCCATTTTGAGACCAGGTTTGTTTGGGTTTTTTTAAACTTAGAGTTTGATCCTAGCCCATTTATATTGTTTGTATGAATTTCAAGTTAGCTGTCATCTGTACGTTCTATAATTAGGAGTAATTTTCTAGAAGGGTCCACAATTTGACATTGCTGTGATAAATCATTGCTGTCTGTCATGCCACCTTATATTCATGACTGGACTTGCAGTCTTCTTTCCCATATTCTCCAGGGAGAGCTTTTGAATACCTTACTATCCAGACAACCCCCTCTTGTTCTTATATGTGGATGTGTGTATAATAGCAGTGGTGATGATGGTTTGCGATTTGCTTTGAAGTTAGCAAAACGGAATTTAAAATTTCTGTTCCTGCATTCAGTGCACATCTTCAGTGTTCATAGTTTGTGTTTGTGTCACAGTTACAAAACAAGGTGTTAGGTGTGTATATTTTTTTGTCATGTGTTAAGTTGCCATGTTGGCCATCTATCACTAACTGTTTGATGCCGTCTTCCTTCATAAGTATTGAAATAGTGGGGTAATTTTCCTTTTGAGAGAAATATTTTTTCTTGTAATGGCAGTGAAATCAGAGACTAAAATGAATTTAACATATGTGTATGGGATTTATCTGTTCAGACCGCAGGCATATGTGGAACACATGGATGGACCCTATTCTCTTTCTGCATTACCGTACAGCCAAATGAATGAACTTCTTAACAGGGCAGAAGAGCGTGTTTTAGTAAGACCCCATGAACCTCCCCCACCTCCACCAATGCATGGAGGAGGAGATGTGAAACCCATTCCACCCTGTGTTAGGTAAGAAGCACTTAAAATGAACGGCCAGAGAGCCTTGGTAATAGTTGACACTGATATAAGTTGTAGATAAAAAATAAAGAAGTAAGAAAGAAAACTTTACAGGAACAAAAATCCATGAAATACCTATTCCTTGTTTGATAAGTCTGAATACTTTGATGCTCTTTCATATGCTTTGTTCTTAGAGGTTTTCCTATGCATTTATTCAGTAAATTCATTGCCATTATTTATGAGCCAGTTCAACACCTATTGTCATCGAAACAAAAGTAATAAAATAATATAAAACCTCTAGAAAGTGACATATTCAGCTTAAAACTAAAAAGAGGAAGAAAAAAACTGAAATTCACCTGCATGTAGTCCTTGTTGAGTACAACGTACTGCCTCATATAGGAACTTTTGACGATTGGTGGTGAAAAAGTAACTTTGTGACCAATTTTTGCATATATGTCCTTTGCAAGTGTGTAAGCAAAGGAAAGCTGAATCAAGATTGTAAGCACAATCACATTTTCATTTAGGGATGCTTCATATCACAGCCAAGTTGCCAGTTCCTATTGTCACTAAACAAGGACTACCTGCAGAGCATATCATAGTAATTTGGAACAATTCACCACCATTGTGTAAATCCCTTTCATTAGGTTATCCCACCAAAGAAAAGACATACCTTCTAGAATTGTGTGGTGATCCAGATTCCAAAGGTAAAAGTGGTTTGGTCCACACATAGGTAGCAGACTTCAATTATCAGCATCTCCTTAAATTAGAGTCACCTTTTCCTGGGATTGCTCAGTTGTTGCTCAAGTCAAGGAAAAATGGCAGCCTTTTTAAACAATTGCTGAGGAGTGACATGTCCATGTGTCCTTTTATTTTTCAAATCTAAATTGTTAGATAGCCCTGATGGCATACCAAATGAAAATATAGATTGTTACTAACCAGTAACCTGTGTTAGGCATAGTCAAGGCATCAGACTAAGATAGAGATGATCTAGATTTAACACTATCTCCAATCATGAAATTCACTGGCTGACTTTGAGCCATCCCTATTTTTCAGCTTTTGGGAAAATATAGAGGAAGGGTACCATGTACATTTTCTTCAATTCCTGGAGGAAAGATGTTATTATATAAAGTTAGCAATAAGCAAATAAAAAAGATTGCTTGATCTCCAGTGATAATGATGTCTCTAGGAACACTTCAAACACTGTGCAATTATTTTAAAAATGCAAGAATAAGGACCAATATTTTTGGCCCCATCTCTGGGAGGAAGTTCTTGAGGCTTGCAAAAATAATGTTGGGCAGCCATTTTTTACACATGCTGTAAAATCTACAGAATTCCACTCCAAATTCTACTTCATTCTGAAGTGCAGAGACTGACCATAAGGAGGAAGGACAGTGTTTCACACTCCTTTTGCAGAGTATTCTCAAAAGAGAAGCTTGCCTCTCTTGTAATAATTTATTCTTAATGCTGGGCATTCATCATCTGGGCTCTTAAACATTTTAATACATTTTATCATCATGTTAAGCAATGCATTGTCAGTTATTTAATTATTGTCACAAAATAATTTGACAGATTTGACAGGTTTGTCTTTAGTGCTATGTTATAATAGTTATACTGATTAAACTCTAGTTTCATTTACATGTGTTTTTCTTTATTCTATATTGCCAACCAAACTATAATTATATGACAACTCAGGAAAAAATTCCAAATAAATATATCATTTATTTTTAAATTAGCAATATAACTATTTGTAATACAATTTCAAAAATAAAATGGTAAAAAATGTGTTAGATATGGAAACCATGTGAACTGGCTCAAGTATGACCGATTGTACATTCAAAATATTTGCATGTTCTGAAATTATTATTGATATTTAGAATGTGACTACAATTAATTCCTATTCTTCTAATTGTACTTATTTTCAGTATTTTTTTATCCCAGCTCTACTGCAGCTTTGACAGAAAATCGCCCTCAATCGCCTGCTGCTGGCAGAACTCAAGTCTTTGTGAGTCCCACTCCTCCCCCGCCTCCTCCCCCTCTTCCGTCTGCTCTATCTACTTCTTCATTAAGATCTGCAATGACTTCCACACCTCCCCCTCCAGTGCCACCCCCTCCCCCTCCTCCCACCACTGCTTTACAACCTCCAGCTGTCCCTCCACCCCCTGCACCACTCCAGATTGCTCCCGGAGTTCTTCATCCAGCTCCACCTCCCATAGCACCTCCCTTAGCGCAACCCTCTCCTCCCATCACGAGAATTGCCCAAGTCTGCGAACCCATTCCAGTTCCGCCAAGTGAAATTCAAGGACTCCCTCCGCCGCCTCCACCTCCTCCACTGCCCCCTCCTGGTGTTCGTCCCTCATCACCAGTTTCGACTCTTTCTCACCCGCCCAGCTCCACTGTCCCAGGCCCTCACCTTCCCATAATGCCTCCATCCCCATCCCAAGTCACTCCTGTTCCTGAACCCAAACGGCACCCATCAACACTACCCGTCATCAGTGATGCCAGAAGTGTCCTCCTTGAAGCAATACGAAAAGGTAATAGCTATCTGGATGAAACAAATATTATTTTTGCAGATTTCATGTTTTTTTTTAAAGTATGCATACTCAGCATGTTATCTTAAGCAAATTGCTATATGGATTTAAGAAAAAAAAACCCTTCACTTGATGTTAGATAGTAATTTATCCTTGGATGGAGTTTATAACTACATAAATGTTAGCTAAAATGGTTTCCACACAGTACAGTGTTGAGAACATAATCTGTGAAAGTGTCCCACAAGTGTATTTTATAGTATTAAGTTATAACAACAACAAAAATCAGTATATAATGGATGGATGTTCTAACATACCAAACAGCTGCTCTCTGATGTTTCTTTCTGTTGTTCACAGGTTTGTTTGTTTTTAATTAAAGCCATATTACTGTGCTTTGGTTGAAATCATTAGCACAAGTAACAGAAGAGCTTAATTTTTATTAATTTAAATAATTGAGAAATAAAAAGCAGACAACTAGATAAAAGTATATTCTGATTTCTGTTTTACACTATTTGAAATTCAGGAGCCTTGGTCAGAATTGGTTTATTCTGATAAACATGGTATATTCTTGGTTTTGAAAGAACCAGAAAGTTTGAGTCTGTTCTAAGGCTGCAATTTAAACAGCATTTTTTCCAGCAAATTTTACAGTAAAGAAGTGACTATTTATCAAAGAAGCTACTGAAATATATTTTCTTATTAAAGTTCTATAATAATAATCTATATCCGTTATCTTACTTTATCTAACCACTTCACTGTAATTTGCTTCCCATGCTACTGTGAATTCACTTTTAATGAATTCACTTTTAAATCAGCAGCAGCCAGACCTTGGAACATTTTATATATCAACAATTTACATTAATAAAATTGGTGTATTATTAATATAAAGTATGGATATTCTACTTTAAAATTTATGAAGAAGGGTTGTTACTGAATAATCTTATTTTTTGTAATTGCATTTTTATATTCATTTTTGTCCTCAATTAAAGAATAACTTAATAATTTCCCTAATTTCCCCTCCTTTCTTTAATTAAAGTACCTTGTATGTCCCAAACAAGATGCCTAATGGTGTAAGATACACAACATAGCACCTGAGGCTGGTTCCCTCTCTGATGCTTCGCTCAGTTGGATCTGATTATTTTTATTCTTTCCATTTAAAATAAATAAATAGATTTTGGAAGCTAGCATGTTGCAAAGCAGAGTACCAGCCCCAGGCATTTCTGCACTAACAGTACCTCAGAAAAACAGGAATAGTTGAAGTGTTCAGAGAACATCCTAAGAAGCTAAAAGGATAATAAAGAACAACTGTATCCAATTTTCTTCTAGCAAATGATTTGTGATCATCCATACCAACCCTGACAGGTTTTTTTTAAAAAAAGATATGATGTCAAAATTACACATAAGCCTGCTAAGACAAGGTAATAAGTTGGGGACCCCTGAGATAACAGATAGTTTTGGTCACCTGCAAGAGACTGGATAATATGTAAAAAAAATTGACAGCCTAAAAAAAGATATTTATTTCCAAAAATGCTTTTGAGGAATGTACTGTCCAGAGGCATTTATAGAAAATTGACTGTATTGATGGCTCAGTTGTTCGGAAGTTGCCATCTTTGTCTTTTTTGTTACTAGCAAAAAGAGAAAGGTAAGATGAAGTAATAGAATGCATCTTGGTAAACTAGAGGAAATGATGAGATCAATTTTTAAAAGTTTGCCTCCTAGAAAACGTGTTTTATGACTGAGATTATGTCATTGGTGGTCATTTGTTGAAAGTGCCTATGACTTGTTCTCAGACTTCTGAGTTGTACTACCTGGATCAGAGGTAGTATTCAGCAGGTTCTGACCAGTTCTGGAGAACCGGTAGCAGAAATTTTTAGTAGTTCAGAGAACTGGCAAATACCACCTCTAACTGGAGATATTACAGTATCCTTCCCCTGCCACGCCCACAGAACCGGTAGTAAAAAAAAATTGAATCCTACCACTGACCTGAACCAGAAAATTAATAGGTACTCCAAAGGAAGTGATAAAAGTGCATGCTGTTAATGAAAGATTCTTATGGAAAACAAATTAGTCCTTGTTGCTATGCCTAATATAGATGGCTTGCAAAATACATGTTGGTTATTTATAATTTTTTGGTGATATTCTAGGTATTCAGTTGCGTAAGGTTGAAGAACAGCGTGAACAAGAAGCTAAACATGAGCGTGTTGAAAATGACGTTGCCACCATTTTGTCTCGCCGCATTGCTGTGGAATATAGTGATTCAGAAGATGATTCAGAATTTGATGAAGTTGACTGGTTGGAGTAAAACAATTATATGCTACAAAACTGAATGCCTAGTGTCCATTGTGGTGCTTGTTCTTTGAAAATGTTTGGTCATTCCTAGTGTTTTTGTATTTTCTTTATATAATCTATGTTTTTCTACTTTTTATTTCAAAAAATGTTGGCACATCTTTGGAACTAAATGTTTTACAGTGAAGACAGTTCTTTAAAAAGAGCGTCATTTTGCTCCAGTAGACCATTAAGTATTAAGCATGGGCAGCTGTTGATAGAGTAGCAGACTACATTTTCTGGCATTTTACTGTGCACTTTGTGAATTTTAAGTTATGAAGGCAATTAAGTCTGAAGTTTCAAGGGCAACTGCATGTACTAATAAGCTTTATTATATTACATTGCTAATGCTGAAAAACTTGGAAAAAGGGGTGTTCATCCATCTGGCACTGCAATCCCAACATTTCAATGGACCTGGAATATGAGATGAACTTGAAGGATTTACACCCTTGTAACCACTGCCTTGATTACATCTGTACAGGACTTGTAGTTTTAGCAGCACTGGAATACTGAAAAAGAAGGGAATACGGATCTTGGGAGAATTTTATTGTTGTTGTTTTATTAAAAAATTATGGCCTTATTTGAATGCTTTGGCGATTTTCTTCCTTTTTAACTGTTGTAATATTTTCCCTACTTAAAATTTTTGATTTTTCTCCCCTTGTGAAACCATCGGACTTAAGTCATTCTGTGTAATTTATGTAACTGTTAAAAATAACCATTCAGTTTAAAATAAATGGTTTGTTTTCAATGTTCCTGGGTTGTTGCTTTTTGACATAGAATAACTCAGAACATTCAAGACTTTATTGAATGTTAAATAATAATGTCTAAACTTTTCAGTTATTTTATATGTGTGGAAAGCATTTTAACTCTGAAGAATTCTAACAGGTTACATATTTTTTCTTGGCCATGTAGGATACATCAGGAACATTTTTGGCCTTAAAATACACATGCAGTTGATGATGGTTGGGGGACCATGTATGCAGACACTTGCCTCTTCTGCATAGAGTACACTGGAGAAGCAAAATCAAAATGGCTTCTTCTTTTCTATAGATAGCTGAATCTGATTTTTACCCTATGACTATTTTCATAGACAGAGAGGCAGTTTGGCGTAATAGTCAATGTAACAGGCTAGAAACTGGGATATCATGAGTTCTAGTCTTGCCTTAGACATAAAGTCCACTGGATAATATTGGCCAGTCATTCTCTTTCCATCCTCAGTAGCAAACAGAAGTAATCTACTTCATGCCAAGAAACTGCAGGGACTTGTTCAGGAAGTTAACAGGAGTACATGCTGGCACAAAGGAGCCAAAAAAGAAAAGAAAAAAAAAACTATCTGTAGGGAGAAGACAAGTGAAAAAAATGGTTTTCATAACTTAAAGCTTTGTGATATATCTAATGTTGCATACCACATCCACATACAAATGCAAAGACCAGTTTTTATGTTAGTCCATCATTCTTGTCACCATGATTTATAACAAATATCTAGGAAATGATCAAAATTATTAAATGATCAAAATTATTAAATGAAAGGAATAGAATTTCTTACTGCATTCCATTCTCCCCACCATCAACATTGATAAAGATTATTTTGAGATGACTTTCCTTGCATTCCATCTTTAACACAATTGAATTCTTGACAGCCCACCAAATAGCTGCTTGCAGAACTGTGAAGAATCTGATTAAAGTGTGGTGGTCTCCTTGCACAGCCTATTCCCCAGCATAATTAAGACGGTGACCATTAAAGGGACATGGAAAACAATGTTGAAAGCTATAGAGAAGAATCCACAAACCACAGATTGCAGATTCCTGTTATACACTAATGATTCAACCTCAGCAACAATAATATGTGTGGGCTTCCAACTCTGAGAATTCCTCATACTAACTATAGACTAAAGAAGGATAGGAAATAAGTGAATTATATCTGGTGTTGGATTCCAAACATTGCTTACCATCTGTCTCAAACATCACAACCAATGAAAGCAATAGTATATCAACCTTAAGGGATGCATTATATCAGATACCTCAGGAGAAGCCTATAATCTTTGCAGCAAATATTAGTGTTAATCTCTTCAAGATTCCAGACATCTTTCATACTGAAGAAAAATCAGTTCATATTTTAAATGTGTGTGTACATGTTCAGTTTAATATTAGTGTATATATAAATAATGCCCTTCAAAAGCCTACATGTAATCTGCCTTTACTGTTCTTTTTGCTTGCAGGGGAGCTGTAGTAGTTTTGAATATAGTAAATCAATACTAGTAATTTAATAAGTATGTATTATGTAAGTACTGTTACTGAAAAAATAATATTCAGGGAGATGCTTTTAATTGGTTTTGCTCTCATGCAATTGACTGATTTCAGACAGTTTCTTGGACCTTTGATATCTACACTTTATGATATCAAGGGACTCCATCTTTGTCTCCATTTTTAAAAAATCTGTGGCACATAAGTTTAAATCAAGCATAGGAAACTTGTGTTCCTAAGTCCAGAATGTGATTGTCAGGATAATTTCAACATTCCTGTTAAAGAGATCCTTTAGATCCATTGTAAGAACTATCTGAACCTTCTCTGCAGTCTGCGAGGGTTATTGGAAAAGGTTCCCCAGAGATAGATTGCTTCTTTAGAAACAAGATTGATTTTTTCACCAACCTTATGTTCTGCTTCTCTAGCCACTGGTTGCTTCACTCATTCATCATTTGGCCTCGAGCAGATTATTGCTGAAGGGAATGTGAATCTTGATATGAAATAAGTTTTTCCATGCTGTTCTAAGACAACATAGCATAATCTGAGAGTACTTTCTGATTCAATTTTTTTCACTTGAGAACATAGAACATATTATAGTTTGGCATGGGGCATCTTTTACTAGTCTTGACCTGAAACTGAAAGTTAGATGCTACTTAGATGTTGGTGTCATATAATTAATTATCCATTGTTAAGATGATTGAAATAAGTTGCACAATGCTTACTCTTGAAAATGGCTCAGAAGCTGTAGTCATTTTAATAGAAGATTATTGCTTGATAGAACCAATCTATATACCACTCACATTGTCATGACTTACCTGGACAAAACAGTACATCACAGGGCAGCAATTTTGAACCAAGGTAACTTAAGTCGACTAACTTATAGAAAGTGCCCAAAATCTGGGATCCATGACTTCTGAAACCATGAAATTTGAAAAAGTGGCTGTTTCAGTGCTAATGGCTGCTGCTGTAATCAATAATCTTCATGTCCAACATTCCATCACAGTTTCCCAGCCAGTCTCACAATCCTTTACTCCCCTACCCAGCAGCAGCCACTTACCTGCCTCCTCTCTATTATCTGTACTCGGGGATTGTGGGGGAAGATAATTGCTTGTTATGGGAGCTCGGGAGTTCCTCTGCTCCAGTGCTTGCCCTCTCCTCCACATTTACTTGGTTATCCTGCACCCTCTCTCCTTCACTGGCAACCCTTCCCAGGCCTTGTTCTGCTCCTCCAGTTGTTCCTCAGGGGCCAGAGATGCTGTGCCATTTTCCTCCATCCACCCTAGCTCTGTCTCATCGTCCTCCTTAGACGCAGGCTCTGACAGAGCCATGACCATACCATTCCTCACCTCACTCACCCACATTTCCTCTCCTACCCAGCACTGGGCTTACACTTGTAACTGCCTGTCCCAACTTCCCCACTGATGGGAGGGAGGGAAGGGAGGAAGGAGGGAAGGGAGGGAGGATCTCTGATGCTTTCTGCCAGCTTCCCATAAAGAAACTCAGCTGTTCCTGTTCCTACTGCTTTTTTGCCCATGGTCATTCTGTTTCTCTGTTTAGGTAAGGTAAGAAAATATATCTGAACCAATGACCCACTGGGAAATGGACTGTATGTGGAGTAGGTTGTACCTATACATAATCATTTTCCCCACTAAATTTAATTGTTGATGTGCGTCCATCAGAAACCACTTATGGTTGGCTCAAAATACTAACCCTTGATATTTATAGAAGAATGATAATATTTCAGTAGATAAAATATAATCAATACTACACAGTTATTAATATGTACCTGGAACTGGAATTAGTGGATTATGTGTAATGAAAAGAGGGTTATCTAGTATTAGAAGGATATTTTGCTTATCCTTTTGATGCACATATCTAGGCATATACAGGTAATCTCTAGGTTATGAACGTTCTGTTAGCGAACATTCGAAGTTATGTGATCAGCGCCCCCTAGCGTTTCTGAACAAGGCCCCAAACTACGAATCTTGCAGCACCATGGCAGTTGTTTGCCCTTATGAACAACCGCAGAGGCTCTGCAACATTCATACTGCACGTTGCTGGCCAAAATGGAGCCTTCTATGGGGTGGATTCGCCCCTCAGAAGCTCCCCTTGGGCGTCCAGAGGTCTCTATTACATTCATAACTTCAGGACTACCTGTATGGGCAGGGGATACAGCTGAGCCTCAGCATCCAGGAAGCTACACATACAGTTCCTGCCACTGTCAAACAAAAGTATTGTAAGGAGTAAAGCTGAGAATGACTGGGGGTCTGCAAAGACACCTCTAGTCAGAGAGTCACAAGGGATAAATTGACATTGCATAGAAAAGGTTCATTTAAGGGAAAACCATGCCCTATTAGAGCATTAGTCTAAAATCCAAGATCCAGAAGGGTTTACCTTCCTAAATCAGCAATTTTATAATTCATAGAGATAATTATAATAGGTTGATTTGGTCCCACATTGTACATTTATAATAGGAATTATATGTCTTCCTTTATCATTCAAAAACAGGGCTTTAAAATGACTCAGATACATAAAAGTTCACTTACTTGCAAACACACTGCTTCCTGAAAGCACATCATAACAGATAACAGATAATCAGATTTGGAAGGGACCTTGTAGGTCATCTAGTCCAAACCCCCGCCACCCAAGCAGGAGACCCTACACCATTTCTGACAAATGGCAGTCCAATCTCTTCTTGAAAGTCTCAAGTGATGACACTCCCTCAACTTCCATTGGTTGATTGTTCTCACTGTCAGAAAATTTCTCCTTATTTCCAGGTTGAATCTCTCCTTGTTCAGTTTCCATTCATCATTCCTTGTCTGGCCTTCGAAAATAGCTTGATCCCTTCCTCCTTGTGGCAGCCCTTCAAATATTGGAAGACTGCTGTCATATCTCCCCTGGTCCTTCTCTTTACTAGACTAGCCATGCCCAGTTTCTGTAACCGTTCTTCATATGCTTCAGTCTCCAGTCCCCTAATCATCCTGGTTGCTTTTCTCTGTACTTTTTCTAGAGTCTCAACATCTTTTTTATAGTGTGGTGACTAAAACTGGATGCAGTACTCTAGGTGTGGTCTTACTAAGGGTTTATACACTTGATCATCATTCAGGAATGCTTTCACTTCATCCATGCAGATACCTTTATGTTATTTGAGGAAGGGAAGGTATGTTTATCTCTCATTAGGGGTGGGATGCTGCCGATATAACAACTGGCTCAGTGATCAAGCACTTCACTGAGTGCATGTCAAAACAATGCAAAAGTCCTTACCTACTATGTTAGTTCGTAGTAACACAGCTGAAAGTGGTAATTCGCTAATTAGTTGGGACAATAAAGGTCAGTACTGTACAGGGGTGGGCAAGTTGGGCCCACATGATTGTTGCAGTGAACTGGTTTGGAGACAACTGATCTTCGGAGCAAGGGGTTTGTCCAAACTGGTCCAAACTGACAGAATCCCACACCTGCTCTCATTATAATATGAACGTTAATTGCCATCATCTGCTATTCTTTGAAATGAATGTGACATCTCAACTTTCAGTATGGCTAAACATTACAGAACAGATTTACGGTAAGTTTGAGTTTAAAAGCAAAATGGTTTCTTAATGCTTGTTTTCTCAAAACTCAGTTATATGAACATACAGTGGCATTTATTTCTAAAAAGGTTGTTAACCTCGCTTTGCATTGAAATGCTTCCTACATGGCTTTAGAAAGGAATTGGAGCCCTCTGGTGTTTATTATACTTCCAGCTTTTCAAAGATAAAAATGGTGTTGGGGAAAACTTTATCTGGTTATGAGAATATCAACCTTTGTGGGAAAGCTATTAAGTCATCTCATCACTATGTCTTAGCCATAGTTGGTTGAATAAGTCACAATGTCTGCATGCACAACAAAATAGGAAAGGTCCATGTTTTAACTTATGGGGTTATCTGATGTTGCACATTTGCTCTGTCCGTATTCCCAGCATGCAAAGCCTCCTGAACAGTTCTGTTATGCTTCGGCTAATCCAAAAACAGAATCCTTTGTGTTGGAAGTGTTAATGCAATGCAGCCCTTCCCTCTGAGCTGCCTCACTCAGCAGGAAAAACAGACAGAACTGCTTCTCATGCTGAAAATGCTTCTGTCTCCCATGGTCTGTTTTATTCAGCAGAATGAAAATGGCAGAATATAATGAGAATCCCAGGGACATACTTTTATCGTGAATGCTTAAGGGAACAACAGAGATGTTGACTTTCAATAGCTGTAGGGGGACAGAAATGAGTAAGAACAGCTATTCATATGTTCAAGAGGAAAGTTTGCTTGGTTTGTTCACATGCCATGTTTCCTCAAGGATGGCTCCAGAAGCATTTTAGCCTGACATAGTTTAGATGGAATTTCATTAAATCCTGGCCAGCTACAGCCCATAATGTTTAACGGTCTGACTCAACACTAGACAGCTTCCTATGTCCTTATTGCTTGCCCAGATACAGATTTAGTGTAGCATTTGGCAATACTTTGTGATCAGATTTAAGCATTAAGTAGTATGGGTGACTTTACCTATAATATTTGGGAAAAGGAAAGTCAAGCAGTGCCGGCTTACCTGGGACGCATAAAACATAAGCATACAGAAGCATTCTCTTCCTCCTTTTGCATCATGTGTATCCTTTCCAAGCTGAAGGGCTTCGACTGATATTGCCTTCTATAGCAGCGGAATTTCTTTGCTGTCATACACAACTGAAGTTTAATAAATCTGAGGGATTTAGCAGCTTGATAAAATCCAATACAGCAGAATTTAGAGGTTTTTGAAAGTTTAAAATGTCTACCAAGAGGGGGCAGCATTTCCCTACATTTCACAATCTACCTGTTGAAGAATCCCAGAATATTTTAAGGATAATTCTTTTATAAGACCTCTGTAAGCTTCTGCAGCTATAGGCAAGGATCATATGACACTACCTTTGTGAATGAAGCATGATGACAGTGCACAAAAGCCTTACCTGAAAGTGTTCAAGATGTGTAAAGAAGTGTTTAAAAAAAATTAAGGGGATCATAAATTAACATTTATTAATTACCAACATTCATTAAATAACTGTCTACCTATCACATTAACTAGCTATTGTAATTGTTTAGTGTACTATTGCCATTGGCCATGCCAGCCAAAAACTCCAAACCAAAACAAAAGAAAAATAACTCTACCAATAACCTCCCAGACTCCTGCACATGTTTCAGGTGCCTTGAAACCATCAATGAAAGCGACATTTACATCAAATGCCGCCGATGTGACAATCTAGCCCACCCTGCCTGCTTAAATGCAAACAAAAGCCTAGCTGACATGGTTCAAAATTCAGATACATTATTTTATCTATGTCCATCATGTTCTCCGAAGCTAAACAAACTGACTACCCTACCTGACGGAGTTGAAAGCATAGAATTACTCATTCACCCAATAGAAGAATGCTTAGCAACACGTTTTGAAACAACTATACAAGTAAGCCTAATCGCTCCTGAAAAAAAAAATACAGCACAGATAAGTGAGTACCTATCAGCTCAAAATCAAATCCCACAACAACCACATCCATTACCTCAACTACAATTACAACTACAACCAAAAATAACCACCAAACCATAGCCACAAACAATTACTATCCCTTCAAATAATTCCACAAATAATATCTCCTTACTCATCAGAGGCACCATGGAACGTGAACAGAAACATCCAAATGCCATCTTATTTGGTCTCGAAGACACCAACGAATCAGATGACCTCACCAAAGTTCGCAACATAATAAGCAACTCAAATACAACAAACATCTCTCCTGAAGATATCATTGAAATAACCAGAGATGGCCCTGGGTACAAATACAATGACAGCTCTGTGGCTCAAGATTTTGTAGAGTTGTATGCAAAAATGAGTCCCACAAATGCATATTCATTCATACAATAAACACCATTGTAAAATCCCAACCACAAAAAACTTTGCTCAAGACCAGACTTCTCCATACTGCAAAGAATCCGCTCCTGTGAACTCTGCACAGAACTCAAAAACCATCTAGACAATGGGGGAAAGGGCCTATACTTTGACTATTGAGCTGATTGCATCAAAAGAAAGTCACACAACCCACAACTCTGCATCCAACCCCACCCCATCAAATCCAACATCATTCAAAACTAGGCATGCACGCCCCTAACTACCTCTATTCCAACCACAAGAAGGCCTTAAATGCAAGAAGCTTTGTAAATAAAATACCTGAATTTCTCCTCTTACAAAATATGGCTAAATTCGACATATTTATCTGTGAAACATGGCTCAATGCATCTCTCCCTGACTCCATTATCACAGTAAGAAACTATCATGTTTACTGATCAGATTGTGAAATCCATAGAGGAGGTGGTGTTGCTATCTTCTATAAAAAGTCCCGACATCTAAAAAACATCCAAGTTACCCAGGAGCTTGTTATTCCTGAGACAATCATCTTTGAACTGTCCTTAAATATCACATTTCAGTTCTTACTATGTTACAGAGCTCCTGATTCTGACATTGAACATGCAAGCAAGCTAAATACACTACTAACATGGGCAGCATCCTGCCCACACGCTTTTATCTTTCTTGGTGACTTCAATCTACCTCATATTAACTGGACCCTTAATGAATGTACAACTGAACCCACACATGCAACCTTCTACAATGCAGTAACAAATCTGGGACTAGAACAACTAGAAACCAGCAACACTAGACTTAACAACTGCCTTGATCTTATCTTCTGCAATAGTCTGAATTCAATTTACAGAATACAAATTAAAGAACCCTTTTCCAACAGTGACCACAACATGATTGATTTTTGTCTCAACATACATCCACACAAAAATCATCACAACGATGTGATCCCCAATTATAACTTTAAAAGAGGCAAATATGATTTTATAAACAACGATCTCTCATCCCTTAATTGGCAATTTCTATTCTCTGGATGCAATACTGTAGAAGACCATTGCAACATATTTTTACTTGAAGTCAAAAGAGTCATCAAACGATATGTACCATTAACAACTCCAATAACCAGAAAAAACAAATTACCCATAACAATAAGGAAGCTTCAATCCCAAAAGAAATCACTTTGGCAGAAAAACAAATATGGTCACGTTGCCAACTTCAAAAGCCGATACAAAAATTTATGCCACCAGATAAAGACTGAATGCACCAATTATCACGTTAAACAAGAAGAAAACCTTCTAAGCACCAATTCCACCTGCGCTTTCTACAATTTTGTAAACAACAAACTAAAAGACTCAAGGTCCATCCAATCCCTGAAAGGACCTAATGGTAAAGACTGCAATGAAGACACTATTAAAGCCAACCTCTAACACAGTATTTGTAAATAGCAATGGATCATGCCCAGAATTTCCTCGTCGAACCACAGACATCTAATCTGATCTAATACATATCGATTTTACAGAAGACATTGTTGAAAAAGCACTCCGCAATCTAAAACCATTTCTATCTATTGGACCAGATGGAATATGTGCCTACTTCTTAAAAAAGCTATCCACGGCCATAGCCGAACCTCTAAGCATAATCTTTGAAAAATCTTTCAGGACCAGCTCCTTGCCAAAACTATGGTCAGAAGCGATGGTCATCCCCATCTTCAAAAAGGGAGACCCAGCCTAGTTGAAAATTACAGACCAATCTCTTGATGCTGTGTCACCTATAAAGTCATGGAATCAATGATTAACCAATCATCCTCTACCTACAAACAAACAACGTGTTCTCTAATGAACAATCTGGTTTTAGGAAAAAACTGTCATGTAATCTGCAACTCTTACACTGCAGAAACATATGGACTGTACAACTCAATCAGGGCAAAGCAATAGACTCATTCTACATAGACTTCTGTAAAGCCTTTAATTCAGTGGTACATGACAAATTACTCCTAAAACTAAAATCTTACGGAATCTCTGGACACCTGCATAACTGGATAGAAGCATTCCTGTCAAACAGACAACAAATGGTCAAAATTGGGAGCGTCCCATCAAATTCTCTACCTATCAACAGTAGTGTCCCCCAAGGCAGTGTTCTAGGACCAACTCTTTTCATACTCTACATAAATAACCTCTGTGATCATATTAAGAGCAACTGTGTTCTCTTCGCTGATGATGTAAAGCTATTCAACCCCACAGACAATACTGCTACTCTTCAAAAAGACCTTGACTATGTATCAGAATGGTCAAACAAATGGCAACTTCAAATCTCAACTACTAAATGCTCTGTCCTACATATTGGGAAAAAAAAAATCAGAAAATAAAATACAGGCTGAATAGTCAAAGCCTTGTTGATAATCCAAATTCTGTCAAGGATCTTGGTGTATTCACCTCTCATGATCTAAATGCAAGAGCCCATTGTAACAACATAGCCAAAAAGGACTTAAGAGTTGTTAACCTAATCTTACGTAGCTTTTTCTCTGGTAATATTACACTCATAATAAGAGCATACAAAACATTTGCTAGACAAAGACTCGAATACAGCTCATCAGTCTGGAACCCACATTATGTATCTGATATTAGTTTAGCTGAGAAAGTCCAGAAATATTTCACAGGAAGAGTTCTCCACTCCTCTAATTACTGCAGAATACCTTATGCCACCAGATTTGAAATTCTAGACCTAGAAAACCTAGAACTACGCTGCCATAGGTCCAATCTAAAGGCCCTGTCACACTGGCCGACGGATGCAAAACGTTTGTAAAAAGGACACAGCGGACAAGAAAAATGTTCCATCCGTTGTTGTCCGCTCTCAAAAGGGGCAAAAATTTACATAACCAGAGCGCACAACACGGAAAGGAATGGACGGGGGGAAGACGCAGGGCGGATGGAAAGCGGATGCTCCACGGAAGCCTAGCGTATGGAAGTGGATGAGAGCAGATGGCACATCCTCAAGGCTTCTGGGGGAGCGCAGCAAAGTGGATGCAGAACAGATAAAGTGGATGCAGAGCGGACGCCGAGCGGATGAAGCGGATGCACAGCGGAAGCCCAGCAGATGAAGTGGATGCACAGCGGAAGCCTAGCGGATGCCTAGCGGATGCCTAGCGGATGCCTAGCATTCACTGCACATGCGGGGAGGATGCATTGGGTCAGCCCCGCAGATATAAAGGGAAGCAGCTCCCAAGCAGGTCAACATTCAGAGGAAAGACCTGCTTCCAGACACATCGCCTGCCTGCCTGCCTGCCAGCCTGCCAGCCTGCCAGCCTGCCAGCCTGCCAGCCTGCCTGCCTGCCTGCCTGCCTGCCTGCCAGCCAGCAACCCCACAACCATGGGGAAGAAGAGAAAGCCTCAGCCATCTGCTGCCAGCCCTGGCAAGAGGGACAGGGCCACCCTCCCACCCCCTGGCCCTCACTCTGCTTCTGCTGGGGCTTCTGCAGCACGGGCTCGCTCATCTGGGGCTGGGGCTTCTGCTGCTTCTGGAGGAGCTGATGATGCGGCTTATGGTGGTAGTGTTTCTGCTCGTGCTTACTCTGCTGATGTTGCTTCTGGCAGTGGTGCTTCTGCTGGTGCTTACTCTGCTGATTCTGCTTCTGGCGGTGGTGCATCTGCTGGTGCTTCCTCTGCTGAAGCTGCTTCTGGCAGTGGGTGCTTCTGCTGGTGCTTACTCTGCTGGCACTGCTCCTGGTGCTGGTGCTTCTGCTGGTACTTACTCTGCTGAAGCTGCTCCTGGTCCTGCTGGTCCTGCTGGTGCTCCTGGTCCTGCTGGTCCTGCTCGTGCTCCTGGTGCTGCTGGTGCTGCTGGTGCTGCTGGTGCTGCTGGTCCTGCTTGTGCTCCTGGTCCTGCTGGTACTGCTGGTGCTGCTGGCGCTGCTGGTGCTTACTCTGCTGCTGCTGATCCTGGTCCTGCTGGTGCTGCTGCTGCTGCTGCTGCTGGTGTGGAGGAGCAGCCTGTACAATCTGGAAGCCCCACTGATGAGGGTCCATGTGGTCCTGCCAGAGGGAGGAAGAGGCAGATGCGAGAACCGGAGAGGAGGCAATACAACATCGAGGAGGAACATGAGGATGAGGTGCTGGAGTGGCTGAGAGAGAATGAGTATCTATGGCGGAAGGGACACAGGCTCTATAGGGACACCAAAAGGAAACAGGCTGCTTGGAGAGAGAAGGCGGAGAGCCTGGGCTACACTTCGGAGGTACTCCTCGGCTGGTGGAAGCACATGCACACCTGGTACGGGAAGCTGCACCTCAAGAAATCTGGCCAGGCCGCGGTCAAGCTGACGGACAGAGAGACCTACGTCATGATCAAGTGCAGCTTCCTGGAGGGTTAGGTCCACCACCGAGGAGCAGCCCCTCTCACAACCCTCTCTCTCAGGCAGCCTGCTGAGAGCCAGTCCTTTTCCGGCCGAGAGTCATCTCCTGTCTCCAGGCAGGTGTCTGTGGAGCGTGCCATGACGGAGAACCCGCGGACAGCTGTTCTACCTGTGGCAGAGCACTTGGAGGACTCCCTGGCACAGTGGGAGAAAGGAGACAGCACTTCCACCACAGGCCAACCCGCATCCACCCCCAGCTCCACCTCCACAGAAAGGCAGAGAGGCAAACCGGAGGGGCAGAGCCACACTGTCCTGCTGGGGATAAGAGACACCATCAGGAGCAGCATAGATATCCTCTCTCAGCTGGTACACACCGACTCCTCATCTTCCAACCGCAAGCCCTTCCTCACCTATGTGAACCAGACCCTCATGGACATGGTGGAACCCCAGTACCAGGTGGTGAAGGACAGGATCACCAATCTGCTTCACAACCCTCCTGATCCAGATGAACCTGCTCCCACCCAGTCCAGGTCTGTTCCTCCACCCCAGGTGAAGTCCCTCCCATTCCAAGGCTTTCCACAGGCCCTCACCTACCAGGGCTACGGCTACCAGGAGGTCCAGCAGCACAGGCAGCAGCCCTTCCCAGTCCAGGCACAGGTTCATCAGACGACACCGTTGCCACTGGTTCCACTGATGCCACCGATGCCACCCACGCCAGTCCTCACCCAGCTGCAGACCAGACAGCCCCACTACACTGCTTCTTCCTCCACCCCACCGCCAAGCCCGGCCTCAGTACATCTGTCGTCGGTACTGGGGCTGACACTCCATGGCATGGGGGAAGGAGCTCTCAACATCACGGGGCTAAGCCAGCTGTCTGAGAGCTTCCTCAACACACTGTCCCCTGTTGTCCTCTCGGGGCCAGGCACCCCAGTGGCGCTTCAGACCAGCACTCCAGCAGCAGCCACTTCCACAGCACCTGGACCCTTCACCCCTGAGACTGGGCACGCCTCTGAGAAGAGTGCCAGAGACTGGGTGGCTACCTGTTGATTTTATTTGGACACTTGACTTGGGTCATTTTTCTTTTACAGCTTGTTATTAATAAAGATTATCTTTGCTTCACACACTTGCTTCATTTATTTTTGTAAATAAAGGCTTGGTGGAAACTTTTAGAAATGGTTTAAGCCTTTGCATGCTTGTGGGATGGGTAAGGATAGCAGTGGGATGGGCAGGGATACCTGTGGGATGGGTAATAGCTGTGGGATGGGTTAAGATAGCAGTGGGATGGGCAGGGATACCTTTGGGATGGATTAAGATAGCTGTGGGATTGATAAACCTCCAGTGCAAGCATAGTGGGACTGTATGGTCCACCCTCCCAGCTGCCACACATATGGCCCTTCATTATCTATAACAATGTAAGCATTGATCCACACATTTGAACATAAACACAACTCTTTATTAAATGCCCTGTTCATTGTAGGCCCACCCAACATACATGGCCCAATCTCATCAGTGTCATGAGACAGGCTGAAGGAAGCATCCATTAATCATCTATCATCCTGTCTTGCCACTCCACTGCTCCAGCTGGGGAGTTGCACCAGTGTTTCAGGAGGTTGCGCTGCTTCTTCCCTTCATGTGAGGCTCTGTTGGGGCCTTGCACATCCTCAGTGTCTATCAGGTTTTGCCCTTGCCTCCATTCCCCAGGCTCCATGTCCCCATTGCCTTGTTGGAGGTCCACAAGCCTGTTCTGCAAGACTGGGAAGCGGGTGCTCATGAGATTGTGCAGGATGCAGCAAGCTTCTATGATCCTCCTCACGGTCTGTGGGCGATGCTGCATGGTGGTGAGAAGTACCTGGAACCTGTTGGCCAGGATGCCAAAGGCGTTCTCCACCACCCGCCTTGCCCTGGACAGCCTGTAGTTGAAGATCCTCTCTTCACGGGTGAGGCATCTGGAAGTGTAGGGCTTCATGAGGTAGGTTCTGAGGGAGAAGGCGTCATCCCCACGATGAAGTAGGGCACATCTTGCGTGTCGTTGGGCAGGGGGTCTGGATCTGGGAAGCCCATGATTAGGTTGCGTTTCAGCCCCTCCTTGAGGTCACTGGCGTTGTATACCTGGGCATCTGAATATGAGCCATTGCCTGAAGCATCGATGTACATGAACTTGTTGTCAGCATCGACCACGGCGAAGAGGATGATGCTGAAGAAGCCCTTGTAGTTGAAATAAGTGGACCCTGAGTTGGCTGGAGCTTTGCAGGCCACGTGCTTGCCATCTATGGCTCCAATGGTGTGGGGGAAGTTCCAACTCTGATACCACTGCTCTGCAACTTTCTTCCATCCTTCTTCAGTGGAAGGCACTGGAGGAGCTCCTCCAGGTATTCTTCGATGATGGCCTGCACCACTTCTCTGACCACAATGCTGATGGTGTTGTGTGGCACCCTCCAGCCGTACTGCATGCTCCTGTAGGTGGTCCCTGAGGCCAGGTGGCGCAGAGTCTGTGCCACCTTGAGCCCAGGGTCCAGGCTGGGCCGGAGGTTGGTGCTCTGCTTGGTCAACCTGGGTGTCAACCGCTCCACAACTTCATCAAACATTGCTGGAGGCATCCTCATGAAGTTCTGGAATGCACGAGGGTCTTCGTTCCTCAGTTCCATCATCAGCTTGTTGTACAGTCCGTACTCTGCTCTTCTCCCGATCCATCTTCGGACCCAGACACTTCTTGGCCGCCTCCTTTTCTTCCCATAGAACAGTTGAAAGAGCCTTCAGATGGCTTCGCACTCTTGCAGAATGATGGTGGCTACCAAAAGGAGTGTGTTACGATCCATGGTGGACATCAATGTATGCTGTGGAAGAGCAAGAGCCAGATGAAGGCTGCAGAGGTCTGCACAGCAGGGCTGCTGGTCTGAAAGTGAGATCCAGGTGAGTTGCTCCCCCTTTTTATAGGCAATATAGGTTTTCCCCTATGTGTCCTTTTGCATCCTCTAGGCATCCTCTAGACATCCTTAATATCTGAGATAGGTCCCCTCTGCGAATGTTTTTTCCGTTTTAAATGCTTTCTATGCGAGCTGCATCCGCTTTCATCCTTTCTCCGTCCATGCTACTAACGCTGCGCGTCCGTTCCGCGTCTGTTCCGCTTCCTCCCTGTATCCGCTTTCTGCTGGAGCGGATTTGAGTTGCGCGGATGCGCAGCGGATGCCTTGCGGATGTAGTAGACATGTAACGGATGACGACGGATGCAGAACGGATGTTCCCCGTATGCATAGTGGATGCAGAACGGACGTGTTGGATACATTTTCCGCTCAAAAAGTTTTGAGCAGCTCAAAACCTTTTGAGCGGATGGAAACTCAGTCGACGGATGCTGGATGGATAGAGAGGAAGAAAAACGGACGCAGTGAGTACAAAATGGATGCATCGCGTTAACCAATGGATGGCAAGTGTTTCTCTCCGTTTTACATCCTCTTTCCATCCGTTGGTGCAGTGTGACATGGGCTTAAGATAGTACATAAAATCATACATTGCAATGTCCTACCTGTCAATGAATATTTCAGCTTCAACCATATCAACACAAGAGCAAACAATAGATACAAACTCAAGGTGAATCGCACCAAACTTGATTGCAGGAAATACGACTTCAGCAAGAAAGTGGTCAATTTCTGGAATACTCTACCTGACTGTAGTTTCTTATGCAAACCCCCAAAATTTTAACCTTAGACTGTCTACTATTGACCTCACCCCTTTCCTAAGAGGTCTGTAGGGGGTGTGCATAAGCGCACCAATGTGCCTACTGTCCCTGTCCTATTGTTTCTTTCATTTTTTTTTTTTTATATGTATCCATGTATTCATAACTATGCTTTTACTTATACCTATTATCTTGTAAGCAATTGACAAAATAAATAAAATTCCCAAAAATTGTCAATTTTTGTCAGCAATTGACAAAACAACCTCCTTTGAAAGACAGCTTGAAAATAGAAATATCTCTTCTCTTTTCTATTTATTTCCAAACTTCATTACCACCTTTGTAGGGAAACCTCTCTCTCTTTAAATTTCTATGGGTGTGTATATGCTTCAGAGTCGGTATTCAGCAGGTTCTGACCAGTTCTGGAGAACCGGTAGTGGACGTTTTGAGTAGTTCAGAGAACCAGTAAATACCACCTCTGACTGGAGATTATACAGTATCCTTCCCCTGCCACGGCCACCACGCTACACCCACAGAACCGATAGTAAAAAGGATTGAATCTCACCACTGATATGCTCTAAGTGATAAGGGAACTGGTTTTGCCTTCTCTGATCATTCTTTGTGGTCTTCCAGTTGAATATTAACTGCATTCTGCTTTGTTCCCTACGGTAATTCTAAGAAACTCAGCTAGATGCTGTTCTCTACTGACACAATCATTGAGGAAATATCATCTTGCATTAGTTTTTGCAGACTTTGATTGTTCTGCTTCATTTATTAACTTTGGAACAATATGATAACTCCTCTGTAATATTTCGGTTCAGTGGTTAAAGCACCGGGATAGAAACTGGGATACTCTGAGTTCCAGTCCCACTTTAAGCATGAAGTTATCTGGCTGAGCTTGGGCCAGTCACTCTTTCAGCCCCAGGAAGGAGGCAATGGCAAACCACTTCTAAAATCTTGCAAAAAAAAAAGCTGCAGGGAGTAGTCCAGGCAGTTACCAGGCATCAACAATGAGTGAAAGTCACACACACACACACACACACACACAAACTGTGGAAAGGAAACTTCACGAGGACAGTGGTGTCACCCAAGCAGGAAAAGCCCAAAGGGAACATCAGGCCAGCCATAAAACAAACTTGCATAGGAAAATAAATTTAATAAAAGGTATTGAAAGAAAGCCCTAGACAAAAGCCAAGTAATTAAGAAAGCTAGGGAAACAAAGAAAAGAAAACCCTTACACAGGACATGCCAAATCAGCAAAACAAACAGACAAAAATTACAAAATAAATCACAAAGGAAACAAATAGAAGATTACTACAAAACGAATAGGAAAAACCATTATAAAGCTAAAAGAGATTAGGAAAAAAAACAATGATACAATCAAGCCACCCTGCAGAGTTTATTTTTCTCCCATCGCGAAGTTTGTCCTCTGGCGAAAAAAATAAACTCTGACATGATTTTAATATCTAAACATTAAACATTAACACTAAATGAACATTTATACACAAAGGGAGGAAAAAGGTATAAAAATTAGGAACTTACCATTCGAAGTTAGCTAGCTAGCCCCAGGAACGCAGCCACGCTGTCTCTCGCCTTCCTGAAAATAAAAGATCCAGCTTTCAAGCAGTTGTCCGTATCCTTGCGCCGGAGCTCTCCCAGCGGGAAAATTCGAACCCTCGAAGAAAGGCACTTTGACAGCCTTTCTACAATACATTGCATAAATATATCACCTACTTTGTCCCAGCTTACAGTACTAGCAGATAGACAAATATAATTTTTAGTGACTGTAATCCTTGCAGAATGTCATTGTCAGCCTAACCATCCTGTGGTGAGCTTGTATTTTCCCTATATATCCAACTTACATCCTCATTAGAAGTTCCTATCATGGAAGTTTTTTCATGTTTGTAAGCCCAGGAATTGTATTTTGCTTATCTTTCCAGACTAGTTGGAGTAAGTGCTACCACTTGTTGTGATATTTTCTTCAAAGTTCTTCTCAAAAGAAAACATCTTCCTGGACCTTTTGATAAAACTTCCTGATCCCTATAGATCCTGGTAATCAAACTGTAATATTTGCAACTGAAACTATCGTAGAATTCTCTTCTGCCTACCTGTGTCACCAGTTCTTTCCCCTCTCTTTCTTGTGCCTGGTCACTCTAAACTAGTCCAGTTAGAGAAGAGTTACCAGTCTTTGAATGGGATCTGGAAACTGAAATGGGTACAAACTATCTTAGTCAAGTAGGCTGCCTGTTGATGCAAGATAGAGGGATCCATTGAAAGATCCACACTGGATGCCATTGGTCTTATGACCACAGTTGAACTTTAAAAATAGAAATGGTTTAGATCTTGACTCTCAGAGGAAAGCAGCTCCTCTGTTTGTTTATTAGATCAATTTCCTACTTTCATTCTGGAGCTCAAGGTGAAACACAGCACTTCTTCTTGATCCATTTTTCTCCCCAATGGGGTAGGTTGGCCTGAGTGAACCCCTCAGATCGAGAGAGTTTCTGTGGCTGAGGATGGCCAGATCTGGGTCTCTCTTCCCTGGGTATGTTTACTCCTGCACCACAAAGAATCTGACCAGTTGGTTCAACCAGTAGGAGATATCCATTTAAACATGTCTCTGGTACTAGAAGCTACAGTAGTTGGTTCAGAAGACAAGGCCTTCTTGCTCCCAGCTATGGAATAGTCTCCTGGAAAAATGTGGACATCATCCACTTTCACAGGATTGAAGAAAACAGCAAAAACGCCTCTCTTCCCCCAAAGCTTTTAAATATAAATGGATTTTAATGTTACTGATATTCTTCCCTTGTTGTACTTATGTTGCTGTTATTTTTGTATATTGTCTTTCATTTTATTTTTACCAGTCATCTTAAGTGCTTATGTAAGCTAAAATGGTGGGATATAATTTTAAAAAGTAAAAAACCACTTTGCTTTGAAAAATGCTCCTGCAAAGAGAAGAAATGCTCAGTGGTTCCCAGACTTTTTCAATCCAACGCCCCCTTGGTGCTACAAACTCATCCTCTGTGCCCCCCACCCAGGGGTGGGATTTAAATTTCTGTGGGTGTGGCCTATTTGAGGGTGTGGCTTGCTGGTCACGTGACTGGCTGGCATGGCTTGCTGGCTAGGCATGTCTTGCTGGTCACATGATGGGGTAGGTGTGATTTGGTGGTCATGTGACTGGGTGAGCATGGCCAGGTGACTGGCAAACCAAATACAAGTGGTCCTCACTTAATGGCCGGTTGTTTAGCAAGTGTTCTAATTTATGACTGGCCTCCCCAGAGATACTTGACCTGTTTTTGGAGTTTTGACAGCCATGCACACACATATACACATATTTCCTTCCAACCCTGCTGGAGCAGGTCATTGGACTAGAATCGGCAAAGCATCTCTGATTAGATTCTAGCAGTGAATAAAATCTAATCAGAGATGCTTTGCCGATTCTTGCTGATTTGTTTTATTTGTATCTCTTTGTTTTATGTTGCTGAATTGTACTGACATGTGTGTCCCTTCTTGTGCACAACCCAGAATCTTTTGTGATTCTTTGCAGCAAAAATTACTGACCTCTGGCTTTGCTCTACTTTTCAAACATGCTGGCACTGCCGTGTTCTAGGTGCTGGCCCCGCAGGTCCATCTCATTGAGCCCATTGCATTGGAGGGACCTGCCCAAGCAAGTCAAGTCAATGGGGTAAGCCTGAGAGAGGGAAAGAGAGAGAAAGAAGAGAGAGAGAGAGAGAGAGAAGGAAGAAAAGAAAAAGGGAAAGAAAGAAAAAGGGACAAAGAAAGAGGAGGGAAGGAAGGGACACAAAGAAAAAGAAATAAAGAAGGAGGGAGGAAGGGAGTGAGGGAGGGAGGAGAAAGATAATGAGATATCTATTCTAGTCCAAACATCTGCTCCAGCAGGGTTAGAAGGGAGTGTGTGTGTGTGTGTGTGTGTGTGTGTGCATGCGTTATCCTTTTAATTTACCAGTACATTTTGGTAAATTACATTTCAGAATTGGCACTGTAATTAATACACTGGGGAAAAGTAATTTTTAGAATGGAGATCTGTTCCAATGGATCCTGTTTAAAGCCACAACAAAATGTGAGAGCTTCCTTATAGTCTTGACTATGTTTTGTCCACAAAACCTTTAATAGAAGCCAAAGAGGTTTCAATGTGCTGGCAAAGATGTTTCAATGTGGAAAAGGGCCTCAGTCTAAACTAGGCCTCATTTCAATCAGATGCATCAGCTCTCTCTCTCTCTCTCTCCCTCCCTCCCTCCCTCCCAGACTGGCTTTGCTCTACTTTCCCAATGTGCCTGCGGGGCTGGCGCTTTGAACATGGATAGATGGATGGATGGATAGAGAGAGAGATACAGACAGAGAGACACAGGTAGGTAGGTAGATTGATTGGTAGATAGGCAGGCAGGCAGACCTTTTGGATGAATGTATGGATAGGTAGGTAGATAGGTAAGTAGATTGGTAAATAAGTAGGTAGGTAGGTAGATCTATATTGGTAGATAGGTAGGTAGACAGAAAGGTAGGCAGGCAGGCAGGTAGGTAGGCAGCAAGGCAGGCAGACAGGCATTTGGATGGATAGATAGATAGATAGATAAATAGATAGATAGATCAATCGATAGATTGATCGATCGATCGATCGATCGATACTGGTAGGTAGGTAGGTAGACAGAAAGGCAGGCAAGCAGGCAGGCAGACCTTTGGATGGATGGATGGACGGACAGACAGAAAGAAAGAATGTGACAGCGGTGGCACTTTGAGAAAGTAGAGCAAAGCCAGAGATGGAATAGAAGTCCACACAAGTTGCCAAGGTTGAAAAACACAGGCTGAATATATCAACCCAGCCATTCTGGTTTAGAGTTTAGCATGCTGTTTGATTCCAGCTTAGTCAATGAATAAACCATGGCTAAGATCTTCCTGCTCCTTAATGCAGCTGTCCCCCTGCCCCTTCTGCAGTCCCTTGCAGTTGCCCCTCTGCCCCTTTTCCAGCCGCCTTTGGCATCCAATTTTGCAATGCCAACCTCCCTGGGGCAGCAATGCAACCGACTTAACCATCTTTGCTTCAACCCAAGGTCCACTTCCATCGGGCCAAGCAAGGGGATACTCTGCACACACTCAGAGACTCCCAACTTCAGTGAAGCATTCCACCCATCTTTATGCTCCATCCAGGAGGAGGAAGGTGTGCAGAAGCAACCCAGACCAGTGGAGGTGGAGGTAACGATCGCTTGGAAACTAAGCAAGCAAGCAAGCACAGGGCTCAGTCAGAAGAACTGGGCTGTAGAAGGAGGCTAGGTTCTAGGTCCGGGATGACTACGTCGAGCCGAACCGAATTGAGCCATGTACCTTGGAAAGCCATAGCTGCACCCACCCGCATCCTGTGCGCAAGCCTGGCTGGCTGGAAAGGTGGAGGCCAGGCGGGTGCTGTGTGCTCCCTTGTTCTCCAGGAAAGGGGGCCCTAACACCGGATCACCCACCCCTTCCACTGCACACCTTGGGAGGGTTTTGCTTTTGGGCCTTCTGGCACGCCTCCGCCACTTCCACCAGAGAGGGCAGCCTGCAAGCTAAGGTGCCCTCTTTCCACCACCTCCCACCTCTCCCCCCCAGGCTTGGCAAGGCTCACCGCATGCGGGTTCCGCATTCGAGGTGCTGGCTAAGGAGCAATGAAACAGTCAATGGGCTGCATGGCCGGCACCTCGAATGCCCCCCCGCCATGTCTTAACACCCCCCTTCCTGCCCCCTTGCCTCTTACCATCCCCCTAAGGCATCCCACCACCCCCCAGGGGTACCGCCCACTTTGGGAACCACTGCTCCAAAGAAACTGAGCAGTTATTCTTGTTGATTTGGATCCAGGAGCCCAATACCACAATTTTGGAGAAGGGAATAAGGGGGGAAAATTATGCCTCTGCCTACCAGTATCCATCAGTATTTGTCTGGCTAGTGTTCTTTCAGTGTGTGAGAGAGTTCAGGAATGTTTGGAAAGTGAAACAGTATTTGCTGTGTGACCAAGAAGGAGACACAAGGAGCCTGGGCGTGGCTTAGATCAACTGTTCTGTAGTAAAGCTTCTTGGTGCTGTTAAACTAAAACTGAAAGTCCTCTCCTCTGCTTGTATTTTGCATTTGGAAGAGATTGCTTTTCAGGGGGTGGAGAGTGAGTAGAACTCCTTAGCATCAGATCATGTTAATAATAATATACAAAATACAAATGGTCTGATGGTCATTTCAAAAAATCCTTTCTTAGCGAGCACTTAGAAGCTAAGAGAAACATATGTGCTAAATTTCAAGTTTGTAGGCTTTACAGTTCTAGAGATTTTGTGATGATGCATGATATCTATATATAGATATCCTTTGAGGTTGTGACAGGAGGAGGTCAAAAGAACAGAAACAGCAGAAGACCTGTTGTATATGACCAAATATGGCCAAGAAGTGGAGTCAGCTAATAGACTCCACTCATTGGCCCAGCCACTGGTGGGAAAAATGAAGTCCTTTCAGTGGCTGAAACTTTGGACAGCCCTGGGTACAAAAGTCGGCACCTGTTGTGGCTGAATGGTTTTTTTTTTCTTAGTTTAGCTGAATAAAGGTTGCTTACCAGCTCCCCACGTCCTGCCTCTCCTTTACTGCACAGAACCCACAGAACACTGGCGACAAGGGTAGGATCCTGAACTGCAGAGAGGACAAAGGACATTCATGGAGTTTTGGAACCATTTTCAACTGACCGATGACATGGCACAATGCGCAACAGTCTGGCACACTGCCTATGGCCGTCCCGTATGATCCCACTAAGGAGAAATGGTCATCCTGCATGGGCCAATTTAACCTACACCTAGAGGTAAATTGACTCCAAGCAGCCCCTGATGCGCAGAAAAGGGCCTCTTCCTAATGTACTGTGATGTCGAGATCTACAAAATGGCTGATGCCCTGGTTGCGGGCAATCTACAGACTGTATCCTGGGACAAGTTACAGCGCACCCTCCACAGCCACTATGGCCCATCCCTATCCTACCTCGCCAGCCACTACGATTTCTACATGCAGAGCCAGAGAGAGGGAGAGACGATCAACTCATTCGTGGCAGATTTACGGAGAATCACAAAGAATTGCAGATTCCCGGACACCAAGGTATGATCCAGGACTGGATCATCCTAGGAACAAAGGATCCTGTGCTACAAAAGAAACTCCTGGCCCGTGAGGAAGTCTCTTTCCAAGAAGCCATTGACAAAGCCAGGGCTGCTGAATCATCTGACAACTCAGTGGCACGGATCTGAGGGAACGGAAGAGTCCACACAACTGGGATCGAGTGCCAGCAGCGGCCCAGTGAGTCCACCTCTGACTACAGCAACGACAACAATGGCGGAGATGTACATAAGCTGAGATCTGGTAAGCCAGATGGGAAGCCAGGACCCTGAGAGTGTGGTGGCTGTGGCAGAAACCACTTCCGGTCCGTATGCTGTTTTAAAGATACTGTATGCCAGAGATGCGAGTGTAGAGGCCACATCACAGAGGTATGCCATGCAGCACAACTGATGAGCAAGCAGGCCCGGCGAGCCGTGTTGCCTGTGAAACAACATGGCCACCAAGGGGGAGGGCAGAGGAATTTTGGTGGGAGATTCAAAAAGAGGGAAGACTCCCGTGAAGAAGAAGCCCACTTCATGTTCGTGGGCTATGTGCAAGCCAGATTGAAGTGCACCGACGCATTCAAAGCAAACAAAGTAATGGCTATGGTAGGGATCGAGGGCAAGCCTTGCTGTATGGAAGTGGACTCAGGGTTCTACATTTTCATGATATCGTGGGACACCTTAAAAAAACTCATACCTAGCCAACTTTGTGACCAATTGGAACCTCAAGCCATTATTTTAAGGTACTATCAGGGCTGTCGCATATTGGTCCTGGGAAAAAGACTGCATGCTTGGAATATAGCACCTTCCACAGAGATCTACCACTCACAATAGTGGACCAGAGCCTACCCAGCCTGCTCGGCAGAGAATGGTTCCTGCCACTCCAGATAAGCATCACTGGCATCCATGCAATGGAAACAATCCCCCCCCAGACCGACCGGAGACATCACAGCACTGTAGCGAGAATTCAGTGATGTCTTGAACGATGAACGGGCAAGTACATGGGGACCCCTATATCATTCAATTTAGACCCCAATATTGCCCCGGTTCACCTCAAACCGCGGCGAGTCCCGTTTGCACTCCGACCAAAAGTCGAGGAACAACTGGACAAATTAATAGCCCAAGGGGTTCTAGAACTGATTGACCATGCCAAATGGGAGACCCCGATTGTGATTCTAGTCAAGTCAGTTGGGTCGATAAGAATCTGTCCTGACTATAAAATGACCCTTAATAAAGTGCTCCAGCAAAGTGCCTACCCAGTGCCCATAGTCCAGCACCTCCTACACTCCCTGGGCCGGGGCACTATATTCAATAAGCTGGACCTGGCCCAAGCCTACCAGCAACTGCCTGTTGATGATGCTACGGCTGAGGTGCAAACCATCATCATGCACAAGAAGGCATTTAAGTGCAAGAGACTCCAATTCCGCGTAAGCATAGCCACAGACCTGTTCCAGAGTATCATGGAGCAGTTGCTGCACAACATGCCCAGGGTAATACCTTACTTCTATGAAGTAATCGTTTCAGCCACCAGCAGAGAGCAATTGATGGAATGTCTAAGGGCAGTCCTGGGAAGGTTTCAGGAGGCAGGATTGAAACTAAAAAGGAACAAATGTCACACAGCAGTTCCACAGGTAGAACTGGGATTCCTTATTGATGCCACAGGCATCAGACCCACAAATAGGAAGCTTAAAGTGATAAGGGAAGCCCCCATGCCACAAAATAAAGTGGACCTACAAGTGTTCCTAGGGTTGCTGAACTTTTACAATGTGTTTTTGCCACAGAAGGCGACCATCGCAGAACCGCTCCATAGGCTGCTCAATAAAAGGGCGAGTTGGATGTGGGAACAGTGGGAGGCTGAAGCATTGAAAAAAATAAAGAACATCTTAACATTGGACAGCAATCTCATGCAATACAGTGAGATGCTACCATTAATATTAACCTGCGATGCCTCCCCCTACAGTATCGGAGCAGTCCTCAGCCACAAATTGCCAAATGGAATGGAAGCTCCCATCACCTATTTCTCAAAGACATTCTATAAAACACAAAGAAACTACAGCCAGATCGAAAGGAAGCATGGTCGCAGGGGTAAAGCGTTTCCACAAGTACCTGTATGGCAGGCATTTCAACCTAATCACCAATCATAAACCCTTGCTGGGCATCCTCAGCAGTGACAAGCCGACACCAAACATTCTGTCCCCTAGGATGTTGAGATGGACAGTATTCTTAGAAGGATACAATTATACATTGACCCACCGGCCAGGAAAAGACATCGTCCATGCCTATGCCCTCAGCTGTTGCCCCCTTCCAGAAACAGCTGAAGACCCGGTGCCATCCTCAACAATAATAATGATAGAGAACATATGGCCCGGAATTATGATGTCCTCAGAGATCGTGAGGCTCACCGATCATGATAAAACCATGGTGTGGATTTTGAACTGGATATGGAGGGGATGGCCAGAGGGAGCACAAGGGGAAGAATATAAACCATACCAAAATAGGCAAACTGAGCTGTTCATTCTGAAGGGTTGCCTATTGTGGGGGTACTTATCCCCCCACCCATAAAGAAATAAAATGTTGGAGACACTTCACCATCTGGCCACGAACTGTCAGACAGAAATAATGGTCTGGGCCACTAAGGAAACACTACAGTGTATGGACTGGGGGGCTTGGTAGGAGAGGATCGACAAAGTGGCTCCTCACGCAACATATTACACCCCACACCACAACACACCTCAGCCTGGCAGAACTATTAATGGGTTGGTGGCTTCAGATGGTACTAGACTGGGTCCATCCCAACTACAGTACAGAAACACACCCAGACTCCATGGGGAAATGCAGACAATTCACCACAGGGGACCCGGTCTACACCCACAGTTACACTGGGGGACCAACATGGGTGCCAACAAGGGTCGTTGAAAACACAGGGCCATGGTCTTACAGGGTAGAGATAGAGGAAAGGAAGCTATGGGAGCAACACATTGATCAGCTATGGGGCCGGGTCCCAAGCTCAGACAACCGGCCAATCATCCGACACTCAACAAGAGAACAACACAGGCCACTCACACCAACCCCACTGGCACAAACCTCTGAACGACAGCAACAGAGACATTTATTTTGCAAAGAGGAAGTCCAGTGGAGTCCTTCTGAGGCCTCAGGCTCGACGGTCCCTGCCGTGCCAGTAATAAGCTTCAAGACGATTACACTGGTGGGGACCAGAGCAGTGGTGTACCAGTCCACTCGGGCCGCCGCTCCAGGAACAAGTATGGTGCACAGGTCTAGTCACACCATTTGAAGCCCCGCCTATTTATGCTACTACGTATGGTAGCCAGCTGCGGATTGGAGGAACTCTATCTAGGTGGGGAGGGGTGTTTTATATGACCAAATATGGCCAATAGACTCCACTCACTGGCCCAGCCACTGGTGGGAAAAACAAAGTCCCGTCAGTGGCTGAAGCTTTGGACAGCGCCGGCTACAAAAGCCAGCGCCTGCCACGGCTGAGTAGCTTTTTCTTAGTTTAACTGAATAAAGGTTGCTTACCAGCTCCCCACGTCCTGCCTCTCCTTTACCATGTGGTACCCACAGAACAAGACCCTTGGCTAATAAGTGATAGAAAACATGACAATGTGACAATAGGGGAAAAAAATGAACTAGAAACCACAAAAAGTTATTTCAAGCAATGCCATGAAGTTATTTTTCCAATCTTATTCTGCCTGTTTTGAAGAGTCTCTCTCTCTCTCTCTCTCTCTCCCCCCCTCTCTCTCTTTTCCCATGTGTGTGTGTGTGTGTGTGTGTGTGCGCGCGCGTGCTTGCACACAAGCATAGGCACCTATGGATAAGAAAGAGAAAGAGAAAGGGAAAGAGTTTATAAAGGTGGTCTTTCTCTCCCCCACATTTTTAAAATTATTTTACCAAGCTTTAAAAATAAAAAGATAAAAGGCAAATGAAAAAAAAGTAAAGTAAAAAAAAGAGGAAGAAAAAGAACAAGAAATAAAAAAGAGCAGAAAACAGAAAAGAAAAAGTAGATACGTCAAAGATGTCTCCTTCCCTCCCACCAGACAAGTATAATCAATTTGGTTAACTTGACACCCTGGTACTTCATTTTTTTTTTTTTTAAATCCTTCTTCCATATCTCATCCCTTATCAATAGTCAAATTAATCTGATTAGTCAAATTAATAGTCAATAGTCTATATATCAATAGTCAAATTTCTGGCCCACCATATACTTCTATATGCTTGTCTTTGCTAATAGTCTCCTTGGTTTGTCCTCATAGATTCTAGGCTGAAGGAAACAGTGACTATCATTCTAGAATAATACCTCCCTGCCCCTGCCCCCCTTCCCTGCAATTTGCTATCCATTTTTATCAACTTAATTGAACTATTTGAGGTCAAATAATTGAGGCTTTGAGGCTTTGATAGAAACAAAATGTTTTAGATAAGAAAGAGTAGAACTATGAGTTTCATTAACTCTTTGTTCATCCAATATATTAGCTTTGAAATGTGCTCCTGCTCCTGATCATTTGGGAGACAATGGAAATAATTAAATCAATGAATTAAACATAATTAATATGATTTCCTATCTTTAAAAGTGCTCCTCTTTTGTCACATCTGGAGTTACCAGGTGAAATCAGCTTTTGGAAAGCCTACAATTGGACAATGGTTCCCTCAATTAGAGCAGGGGTTTCCAATCTTGGCAACTTTAAGACTTGTGGATTTCAACTCCCAGAGTTCTTCAGCCAGCAAAACTGGCTGAGGAACTCTGGAAGTTGAAGTCCACAAATCTTAAAGCTGCCAAGGTTGGAAACCTCTGAATTAGAGAATTAGAATTAGAATTCTTTTATTGGCCAAGTGTGATTGGACACACAAGGAATTTGTCTTGGTGCAAATGCTCTCAGTGTACAAAAAAGAAAAGATACATTCATCAGGAATCAAGAATCATAAGGTACAACACTTAATGATAATCATAGGTACAATGAGCAAATAAATCTTACTAGGAAACAGTCAATATAAACCATAAGGAAACAAGTGACAAAGATACAGCCATACAGTCACAAGTGGTAGGGGATTGGTGATAAGGAGTGATGAGAAGATTAATAGTAATAGTAGGGCAGACTTTGTAAATAGCTGAACAGTATTGAGGGAATTATTTGTTTGGCAGAGTGATGACTTTCGAGGAAAAACTGTCCTTGTGTCTAGTTATTCTAGTGTGCAGTGCTGTATAGCGTCGTTTTGAGTATAGGAGTTGAAACTGTTTATGTCCAGGATGTGAGGGGTTTGTAAATATTTTCACAGCCCTCTTTTTGACTCATGCAGTATACAGGTCCTTGACTGAAGGCAAGTTGGTAGTCATTGTTTTTTCTGCAGTCCTAATTATCCTCTGAAGTCTGTGTCTGTCCCATTGGGTTGCAGAAATAAACAAAATAATATGGGGTTTTCTGCTTGAGGAAACTCTGTACTATTTTGAATACACACACACACACACACACACACACACACACACACACTATACTATACTGCTTGGCCTATACTGCTTGACAATCAGCCTTAGATCAAATCTGGCAGATGACTTCTGTCTTCTAGAATCATTAATAGATATCAACAGTGAAGGAACCAGCAATCAGGAAATATGCTATATAGATGAAACTTGAAAAATTAGAATATCATGCAAAAGTTCATTTATTTCAGTAATGCAAGTTAAAGGCCCTGTCACACTGGCCGACGGATGCAAAACTTTTGTAAAAAGGACACAGCGGACGAGAAAAATGTTCCATCTGTTGTTATCCACTCTCAAAAGGGCAAAAATTTGCATAACCAGAGCGGACAACACAAAAGGAACGGACGGGGGGAGGATGTAGGGCGGATGGAAAGCGGATGCTCCACAGAAGCCTAGCGGATGGAAGCAGATGAGAGCGGATGGCACATCCGCAAGGCTTCCGGGAGAGCGCAGCAAAGTGGACGCAGAACGTAAAGAGCGGATGCAGAGCGGACGCCGAGCAGATGAAGCGGATGCACAGAGGATGCCGAGTGGATGAAGCGGATGCACAGCAGAAGCCTAGCGGATGCCTAGCGGATGCTTAGCGTTCACTGTGCATGCAGGGAGGATGCATTGCATCAGCCCCGTGGATTTAAAGGGAAGCAGCTCCCAAGCATGTCACCATTCAGAGGAAAGACCTGCTTCCAGACACAGCTCGCCAGCCAGACAGCCAGCAACCCAACAACCATGGTGGAGAAACGGAAGCCTCTGCCATCTGCTGCCAGCCCTGGCAAGAGGGACAGGGCCACCCTCCCACCCCCTGGCCCTGCTTCTGCTTCTGCTGGGGCTTCTGCTACCCGGGCTCGCACTTCTGGTGCTGGGGCTTCTGCTGATGCTGCTTCTGGAGGTGGTGCTTCTGCTGGTGCTTACTCTGCTGATGCTGCTTCTGATGGTGGTGCTTCTGCTGATGCTGCTTCTGGTGGTGGTGCTTCTGCTGGTTCTTACTCTGCTGGCACTGCTCCTGGTGCTGGTGCTTCTGCTGGTGCTTACTCTGCTGAAGCTGTTCCTGGTGCTGGTGCTTCTGCTGGTGCTTACTCTGCTGAAGCTGCTCCTGGTCCTGCTGATCCTGCTGGTGCTTACTCTGCTGGCGCTGCTCCTGGTCCTGCTGGTCCTGCTGGTGCTAGCTGGTCCTGCTTTTGCTGCTACTGTTGTTGCTACTGCTGCTGGAGGTGGTGGTGTGGAGGAGCAGCCCCTACAACCTCGAAGCCCCTCTGATGAGGGCCTATATGAGGACCCATACTCCATCGAAGAGGAACATGAGGAGGAGGTGCTGGAGTGGCTGTGGGAGAACAAGTATCTATGGCAGAAAAGACACAGGTTCTATCGCGACACCAAAAGGAAGCAGGCTGCTTGGAGAGAGAAGGCGGAGAGCCTGGGCTACACTTCGGAGGTGGTCCTCGGCTGGTGGAAGCACATGCACACCTGGTACGGGAAGCTGCACCTCAAGAAATCTGGCCAGGCCACGGTCAAACTGACGGACAGAGAGACCTACGTGATGGTCAAGTGCAGCTTCTTGGAGGGTGAGATCTGCCACTGAGGAGCAGCCCCTCTGTCTACCCTCTCCCTCAGGCAGCCCGCAGAGAGCCAGTCCTCTTCTGGCCAAAGTCAGCTCCTGTGTCCAGGCAGGTATCTGTGGGGTGCCCCAACAGCTGTACTACCCATGGCGGAGCGCGTGGAGGACCACCTGGCGCAGTGGGAGAAAGGAGACTGCACTTCCACCACAGGCCAACCCGCATCCACCCCCAGCTCCACCTCCACAGAAAGGCAGAGAGGCAAACCGGAGGGGCAGAGCCACATTGTCCTGCTGGAGATAAGAGACACCATCAGGAGCAGCGTAGATCTCCTCTCTCAGCTGGTACACACCAATGCCCCATCCTCCAACCTCAAGCACTTCCTCACCTATGTCAACCAGACCCTCATGAACATGTCAGAACCCCAGTACCAGGTGGTGAAAGACAGGATCACCGATCTTCTTCACAACCCTCCAGACCAAGATGAACCTGCTCCCACCCAGTCCAGGCCTGCTCCTCCACCCCAGGTGATGTCACTGCTCTTCCAAGGCTTTCCACAGGCCCTACCCTACCAAGGCTACGGCTACCAGGTGCTCCAGCAGCACAGGCAGCCCTTTCCAGTCCAGGCACAGGTACATCGGACGCCACCGGTGCCACTGATGCCACCGATGCTACCCACGCCACCGATGCCACCCACGCCACTGATGTCACCCAGCTGCAGACCAAACAGCCCCACTACACTGCTCCTTCCTTCACCCCACAGCCAAGCCCGGCCTCAGTACATCTGTCATCGGTATTGGGGCTGACACCTCATGTCATGGAGGAAGGGGCTCTCAACATTACGGGGCTGAGCCAGCTCTCTGAGAGCTTTCTCAACACACCGTCCCCTGTTGTCCTCTCGGGGCCAGTCACCCCAGTGGCGCTTCAGAGCAGCAGTCCAGCAGCAGCCACGTCCAGAGCACCTGGATCCTTCACCCCTGAGACTGGGCACGCCTCCAAGTGACCAAGAAGAGTGCCAGAGACTGGGTGGCTACCTGTTGACTTTATTTTTGCTTTGGACACTTGACTTGGGTCATTTTTCTTTTACAGCTTGTTATTAATAAAGATTATCTTTGCTTCACACACTTTGCTTCATTTATTTTATTAAATAAAGTCTTGGTGGAAACTTTTAGAAATGGTTTAAGCCTTTGCATGTTTGTGGGATGGGTAAGGATAGCAGTGGGATGGGCAGGGATACCTTTGGGATGGGTAATAGCTGTGGAATGGGCAGGGATACCTTTGGGATGGGTAATAGCTGTGG
>BLBF01000007.1:59464099-59477729 GCA_015471245.1 Laticauda colubrina | reverse complement strand
AGCTGTGGAATGGGCAGGGATACCTTTGGGATGGGTAATAGCTGTGGGATAGATAAACCACCAGTGCAAGCATAGTGGGACTGTATGGTCCACCCTCCCAGGTGCCATACCTATGGCCCTTTATTATCAATAATAATGTAATCATTCATCCACACTTGTCAACATAAACACAACTCTTTATTAAATGCCCTGTTCATTGTAGGCCCACCCAACATACATGGCCCAATCTCATCAGTGTGATGAGACAGGCTGAAGGAAGCATCCATTAATCATCTATCATCCTGTCTTGCCACTCCACTGCTCCAGCTGGGGAGTTGCACCAGTGTTTCAGGAGGTTGCGCTGCTTCTTCCCTTCACATGAAGCTCTGTTGGGGCCTTGCACTTCCTTAGTGTCTATCAGGTTTCGCCCTTGCCTCCATTCCCCAGCTCCATGTCCCCATTGCCTTGTTCGAGGACCACGAGCCTGTTCTGTAAGACTGGGTAGCAGGTGCGCATGAGATTGTGCAGGATGCAGCAAGCTTCCACGATCCTCCTCACGATCTGTGGGCGATGCTGCATGGTGGTGAGAAGTACCTGGAACCTGTTGGGCAGGATGCCAAAGGCGTTCTCCACCACCCGCCTTGCCCTGGACAGCCTGTAGTTGAAGATCCTCTCTTCACGGGTGAGGAGTCTGGAAATGTAGGGCTTCATGAGGTAGGTTGTGAGGGAGAAGGCGTCATCCCCCACGATGAAGTAGGGCACATCTTGCGTGTTGTTGGGCAGGGGGTCTGGATCTGGGAAGCCCACGATGAGGTTGCGTTCCAGCCCCTCCTTGAGGTGACTGGCGTTGTATACCTGGGCATCTGAAGATGAGCCGTAGCCTGAAGCATCGATGTACATGAATTTGTAGTCAGCATCGACCATGGCGAAGAGGACGATGCTGAAGAAGCCCTTGGAGTTGAAATAAGTGGACTCTGACTTGGCTGGAGCTTTGCAGACCACGTGCTTGCCATCAATGGCTCCAACGGTGTGTGGGAAGTTCCACCTCTGATACCACTGCTCTGCAACTTTCCTCTAGCCTTCTTCAGTGGAGGGGCACTGGAGGAGCTCCTCCAGGTATTCTTCGATGATGGCCTGCACCACTTCTCTGACCACAATGCTGATGGTGTTGTGTGGCACCCTCCAGCCATACTGCATGCTCCTGTAGGTGGTCCCTGTGGCCAAGTGGCACAGAGTCTGTGCCACCTTGAGCCCAGGGTCCAGGTTAGGTTGGAAGTTGGTGTTTGCCTTGGTCAACCTGGGTCTCAGCCGCTCCACAACTTCGTCAAACATGGCTGGAGGCATCCTCATGAAGTTCTGGAATGCACGAGGGTCTTCCTTCCTCAGCTCCACCATCAGCTTGTTGTACAGTCCGTACTCTGCTCTTCTCCCGTGGATCCTTCTCGTGGGTCTTTGGACCCAGACACTTCTTGGCTGCCTCCTTTTCTTACCGTAGAACAGTTGAAAGAGCCTGTAGATGGCTTTGCACTGTTGCAGAATGATGGTGGCTACCAAAAGGAGTGTGTTACGATCCATGGTGGACATCAATGGATGCTGTGGAAGAGCAAGAGCCAGATGAAGGCTGCAGAGGTCTGCGCAGGTGGGCTGCTGTTCTGAAAGTGAGATCCAGGTGAGTTGCTCCCCCTTTTTATAGGCAATATAGGTTTTCCACTATGTGTCCTTTTGCATCCTCTAGACATCCTCTAGACATCCTTAATATCCAAGATAGGTCCCCTCTGTGAATGTTTTTTCCGTTTTCCGCTGTAGCGGATTTGAGTTGCGTGGATGCACAGCGGATGCCTAGTGGATATAGCAGGTGCATAACGGATGACAACGGATGTAGAACGGATGTTCCCCGTATGCGTTGCGGATGAAGAACGGACGCGTTGGATACATTTTCCGCTCAAAAAGTTTTGAGCAGCTCAAAACTTTTTGAGCGGATGGAACCTCGACGGATGCTGGACGGATAGAGAGGATGAAAAACGGAAGCAGTGAGTACAGAACGGATTAATCGCGTTAACCAATGGATGGCAAGTGTTTCTCTCCATTTTACATCCTCTTTCCATCCATTGGCGCAGTGTGACATGGGCTTTAAAGGTGAAACTAATATATGAGATAGATTCATTACATGCAAAGCAAGATAGCTCAAGCCGTGATGTGATGTGTCATAATTGAGATGATTATGGCTTACAGCTCATGAAAACCCCAAATCCACAATCTCAGAAAATTAGAATATTGTGAAAAGGTTCAATATTCTAGGCTCAAAGTGTCCCACTCTTATCAGCTAATTAAGCCATAACACCCGCAAAGGGTTCCTGGGCCTTTAAATGGTCTCTCAGTCTGGTTCAGTAGGAATCACAATCATGGGAAAGACTGCTGACCTGACAGTTGTGCAGAAAACCATCATTGACACCCTCCATAAGGAGAGAAAGCCTCAAAAGGGAATTGCAAAAGAAGTTGGATGTTCCCAAAGTGCTGCATCAGAGCACATTAATAGAAAGTTATGTGGAAGGGAAAAGGGTGGAAGAAAAAGGTGCACAAGCAGCAGGGATGACCGCAGCCTGGAGAGGATTGTCAGGAAAAGGCCATTCAAAAGTGTTGGGGACTTTCACAAAGAGTGGACTGAGGCTGGAGTCAGTGCATTAAGAGCCACCACACACAGACGGATCCTGGACATGGGCTTCAAATGTTGTATGTCAAGCCACTCCTGAACAACAAACAACGTCAGAAGTGTCTTACCTGGGCTAAAGAAAAACAGAACTAGTCTGTTGCTCAGTGGTCCAAAGTCCTCTTTTCTGATGGGAGCAACTTTTTCATCTTATTTGGAAACCAAGGACCCAGAATCTGGAGGAAGAATGGAGAGGCACACACTGTAAGATGCTTGAAGTCCAGTGTGAAGTTTCCACCGTCTGTGTTGATTTGGGGAGCCATGTCATCTGCTGGTGTTGGTTCACTTTGCTTCATTAAGTCCAGGGTCAACGCAGCCATCTACCAAGAGATTTTGGAGCACTTCATGCTTCCTTCCACAGACGATCTTTATGGGGATGCTGATTTCATTTTCCAGCAGGACTTGGTACCTGGCCACACTGCCAAAAGCACCAAAACCTGGTTCAATGACTGTGGGATTACTGTGCTTGATTGGCCAGAAAACTCATCCGAACTGAACCCTGTAGAGAATCTATGGGATATTGCCAAGAGAAAGATGAGAGACATGAGACCGAACAATGCAGAAGAGCTGAAGGCCGCTATTGAAGCATCCTGGTCTTCCATAACATCTCAGCAGTACCACAGAGGTTGATAGCTTCCATGCCACACTGCATTGAGGCAGCAATTGCTGCAAAAGGGGCCCAAACCAAGTACTGAGTACATATGCATGCTTATACTTTTCAGAGGTCCGATATTGAGCTATGTACAATCCTTGTTTTATTGATTGCATGTAATATTCTAATTGTCTGAGATTGTGGATTTGGGGTTGTCATGAGCTGTAAGCCATAATCATCACAATTATGACAAATCACGGCTTGAACTCTCTTGCTTTGCATGTAATGAGTCTATCTCAAATATGAGGTTTTAAGTTGCATTCCTGAAATCAATGAACTTTTGCACGATGTTCTAATTTTTCAAGTTTCACCTGTAGATCAGGACTTGATGGGATAGCAATGAAAACCTTGGGAAAGATATTCAGATGACAGGAAGACCAAAGGAAAACCAAAATCATGCAGGCAGTTGGTTTGCCTATGACATAGTCTTATGGGAGTGAATGTTGGACTTTGAAAAAGCAGGGTAGAAAGAGCACTGACTCTTTGGTGTTGGAGACAATCTTAGGAATATCACAAATAGCCAAGGTAACAAGTACATGAACCAAAGAACAGATTAATCCAGAGTTTTCATTCTGAGGCACAAATAACTGGACAAAAATTGGCACATTATGTGAAAATCCACCTCCCTTAAGAAGTGCATAATGCTGGAAATAATGGAAGGAAAGAGGGGAAAGTTCAACCAACAGCAAGGTGGACAGACCCAGTAATCATTGGGAGTCATGATGGGCCAGTCTGGGAATAGACTATCCTGGAAAGATGTATCTATGTCTCCCCTCTCCCTCTCCCTTCTTCTCCTTCTCTCTCTCTCACACACACACAGGTCTGTCTGTCTATCTGTCTGTCTGTCTATCTATCTAACATCATTGTTCTAACATTGAGCAAAGGGTTTGGCTATATGAATTGCACGAACCCTGCATATTCGGTGAATCTATCCATTCCTTCACCTTTCCAAAGCAAAATGTGGTTATTCTCAAGTAGCAAAGGCTCTCTTAAAATGACTGGCTAAAATATCTGCTGTTTGTGCAGTGTGGGAACATAAGTGGAGGTGATCAGGTCAAACAAGGTAAGGCAGTCAATACAGATGGGTATAGCTGGCAGGGTGAGTGAGTTCAAAACTTTCAGTTAAAATAATAACACTACTGTGTAGATGAAATGTGAGTAACTAAAGCTGTTCTCTCCACAGAACTCTCCATCTACCCAACACCATCCATTTTTCATTTTTTTGGGCCACATTAAAGATGATTTAATTTTATACTCAATTATTCTCTGGGCAGTTGTTTGTCAATGTGACTATGTGATTGCATCATATTCTGGCATGATTAAGGCTTTCTTTTTTTCTTTTTTTTAATAAACACCAAAGGAGTGAACCACAACTCGCTTCCTTAGGCACTTGCATTGGAACACTAAATTGGGAGTACAATGTAAATAATGTTATTGGTAGATACATGATTCAAAATATCTTTATTGCTAAGTCATCTTCTGAAGAAAGTAAACAGAGCTCAGAGAAATAGCAATCGTACAAATGGACTTACTTGGCAACTGGTAGAGTAGAACATTTTCTTCAATTGTCATGTGTGCTGACATGTGTAATGCTCCACAGCATCTTCCACACAGCCAGGCACTTTCTTACATTATCAGACTGTCTCAAGTATTAAAAAAAGGGAAAGGAAAGAAAACAAGTTAGAACTCTAAAAAGAAATGGAGCCTCCTTCATTCAGCAGACAATCTGGAAAGTAGCAAGTCCAAGGACCTAATTCAGCAGAGAAATCTGTTCCCTGCCCTCTATAAGTTCTGTTTCTTTTCTCTTTTTTTTCCAGCTTACATTTCTTGTACCAAATGATTACAGCAAGTAAGCAATGTAAATAGATTATAGATAAAATGGGATACCAAAGATTTTAAAAATTTGTGATAGAGAACCATACGATCAACTCCCTCATTTCAAGGTAGGCAAGATATGTTTTATTTATTTAGGTAGAAGCTCTAGGCAGTGTACATATTAAGTCAATAACAAAATAACAAGTCTATAAAATAAGTAAAACTATAAACAGTAAAAAAAAATCCCAGCAATATTTAATACAGAGTGTACTCTAATGGCTTAATCTCTGCACAATGAACTGACATTCCTGAATAATCTTTAATAATAGCCTCCAAGTGCTTTTCATTGTGAGAAATAAATTTAGAAATTAGCAGATCGTGTATAATTGTGGAAAAACTAAGCCTGACACTATCATGGCTTGTACACTACCATAGTTGATAAAAGGACACACAAAAGTGCTCAGGAAATTAAGCTGTTGAGTTTTCTATATCTTATAGGACCTTTGTATCCAGAAGCCATTCTTGCAAATAAATACAATGCGAGAAACTTATGCCTTAGTTTATAATATGCCAGCTTCATATTTCCTATTTTAATTAGATTTTTTTTATTTTAATTAAATCCAAGGAAGTGATATATACCAGTGGAGGTAGCTGGGAATAATTGTGCCCGCAGGCATTAGTCTGTTCACTACATTGGCATCAGTGGTGGGATTCAATTTTTTTTACTACCGATTCTGTGGGCGTGGATTGGTGGGTGTGGCAGGGGAAGGATACTGTAAAATCTCCAGACAGAAGTGGTATTGGCCGGTTCTCTGAACTACTCAATTTCTGCTACCAGTTCTCCAGAACTGCTCAGAACCTGATAAATACCACCTCATACCATGGCATGCATTCTTTCCTTCTATTAATCAATTTGCTATAGTAGTTGATAATATTATTTCTTAATTTGGAATATTTTCACAAATATTATAGATGTAGATAAATCTTTTCATCTCTTCTGAGAATTGAATGCATTGGTTCCTATTGTTCCATTGCTATCTGTTCTAACGTATGCTGGTGAAACATGGACACTAAACCTCACAATCAAAACAAAAACTACAAGTGGTGCAAAGAGCCATGGAAAAAATACACACTCAGCATTGCAAGTCAAGTCACAAAGACCTGCACATGGATGAAAGAACAAACAAAAGTATACGGTATCATCAAGAGAGTAAAAGAATTGAATCAGAAATGGGCTGGTCATATAGCATGAAGGACTGATGGCAGGTGGACCAAGGTAGTCGTAGAATGGATCCCACTTGATAAAAAGCATCCGTGAATGAGTCCAATTAGAAAAAGGAAACTCAGGACCATATTGGTTGGAAACATGATGATGAGGCCTTTATCCTGCAGTGGATAGACAATGGCTGAAATGATGATGATAATGCTAATAATGATATGATGATGGTTGTTCCAGACCTTATTTCCACATAGGCACAGTCCCATCCAATCACATAATAAAGAGATGGCTATGCTAACTTTTCTGACCAATTTTATAAAGATTTTAAAAAGCAGAGTGGACAAAGCTTCCAGGACTCAAAACATTTATGATAAGGGCCTCAGTAGAATTCCACTCCAGTTCTATTTTCTGAAACCCAACAAATTGATAGAACTGTCATGTATCAACAAGGCTGTGCTTCCTTTGCTTTTCTGCCATTAAGGACAGAATCCATCTCTGTGACTAAGATCATTTTAGAATGAAATCAGGGGCTGCATCTGAATTTAAATTATCTTTGATAATCTCCCTCTCATAAAGATAAATTATACACCCTTCAGACCTCTCCCCCTCCCTCCTGTCCCAGTAAACTCCCTCAGATAAAAATCAGAAATGCAGATGGTTGGTTAAAAACTTGCAAGCACTGCTGATCATATCCATTGAACCTAATCTACACAGCCAGCTTGGATATATGGTTTTGGTAGCTCTGTAGGAAACCTACGTATCATAACATTATTTTCCAATGCATTTGATTCTAAAAAACAATGTTATTACCATTATTAATAGACTTAAAGCCCATGTCACACTGAACCAATGGATGCAAAGAGGATGTAAAATGGACAAAAAACCTTGCCATCCGTTGGTTAACGCGATGTATCCGTTCTGTACTCACTGCCTCCATTTTGCTTCCTCTCTATCCGTCCAGCATCCGTTTATGGACGTTTCATCCGCTCCAAAAGTTTTGGGCTGCCTAAAACTTTTGCGCGGAAAATGTATCCAGTTCGTCCATTCTGCATCCACTACGCATCCGCTACACATCCGCTACGCATCCGTTATGCATCCGCTATATCCGCTAGGTGTCTGCTGCGCATCCACGCAACTCGCATCCGCCCGGACGCAGGGAGGAAGCGGAACGGACGCAGAACAGATGCAGAATGGATGCAGAACGGATGCAGCATGGAAACAAAGCGTTTAAAGTGGAAAAAACATTTGCAGATGGGATCTATCTCGGATATTAAGGATGTCTAGAGGATGTCTAGAGGATGCCTAGAGGATGCCTAGCGGAAAACCTATACTTCCTATAAAAAGGGGGAACAACTCGCCTGCATCGCACTTTCAGAACAGCAGCCCAGCGGTGCAGACCTCTGCAGCCTTCATCTACCTCTTCCTCTTCCACAGCATCCAGTCATGTCCACCGTGGACTGTAACAAAGTCCTTTCGGCAGCCACCATCGTTCTGCAACAGTGCGAAGCCATCTGCAGGCTCTGTGAACACTACTGCGAGAAGAAAAGGAGCCACCCAAAAAGAGTCTGGATCCGAAGATGGTTCGCCAGTAGAGCGGAGGACGGACTGGACAACAAGCTGATGGTGGAGCTCAGGAACGAAGACACTCGGGTGTTCCAGAACTTCATGAGGATGCCTCCAGCCATGTTCGACAAAGTTGTGCAGCGCCTGACACCCAGGTTGACCAAGGCAAACACCAGCTTCTGGCCCAGCCTCGAACCTGGGCTCAAGGTGGCACTCACTCGGTGCCACCTGGCCTCAGGGACCTCCTACAGGAGCATGCAGAACAGCTGGAGGGTGCCATCCAACACCATCAGCATTGTGGTCAGAGAAGTGGTGCAGGCCATCATCGAAGAATACAAGGAGGAGCTCCTCCAGTACCCCTCCACTGAAGAAGGATGGAAGAAAGTTGCAGAGCAGTGGTATCAGAAGTGGAACTTACCACACACCGTTGGAGCCATAGATGGCAAGCACGTGGCCTGCAAATCTCCAGCCAAGTCGGGGTCCACTTATTTCAACTACAAGGGCTTCTTCAGCATCATTCTCTTTGCCATGGTCGATGCTGACTACAAGTTCATGTACATCGATGCTTCAGGCTACGGCTCATCTTCAGATGCCCAGGTATACAACACCAGTCACCTCAAGGAGGGGCTGGAACGCAATCTCATGGTGGGCTTCCCAGATCCAGACCCCCTGCCCAACGACACACAAGATGTGCCCTACTTCATCGTGGGGGATGACGCCTTCTCCCTCACAACCTACCTCATGAAGCCCTACACCTCCAGACTCCTCACCCATGAAGAGAGGATCTTCAACTACAGGCTGTCCAGGGCAAGGCGGGTTGTGGAGAACGCCTTTGGCATCCTGGCCAACAGGTTCCAGGTACTTCTCACCACCATGCAGCATTGCCCAGAGACCGTGAGGAGTATCATGGAAGCTTGCTGCATCCTGCACAATCTCATGCGCACCCACTACCCAGTCTTGCAGAACAGGCTCGTGGACCTCCAGCAAGCCAATGGGGTCATGGAGCCTGGGGAATGGAGGCAAGGGCAAAAACCTGATCGACACTGAGGATGTGCAAGGCCCCAACAGAGCCTCAAATGAAGCGAAGAAGCAGCGCAACCTCCTGAAACACTGGTGCAACTCACCAGCTGGAGCAGTGGAGTGGCAAGACAGGATGGTAGATGCTTAATGGATGCTTCCTTCAGCCTGTCTCATCACACAGATGAGATTGGGCCATGTATGTTTGGTTAGCCTACAATGAACAGGGCATTTAATAAAGAGTTGTGTTTATGTTGACATGTGTGGATAATTATTACATTATTATTGATAATAAAGGGCCGTAGGTGTGGCACCTGGGAGGGTGGACCATCCAGTCCCACTATGCTTGCACTGGAGGTTTATCTATCCCACAGCTATTACCCATCCCAAAGGTATTCCAACCCATCCCACGGGTATCCCTGCCCATCCCACAGCTATCCTTACCCATCCCAAAAGCATGCAAAGGCTTAAACCATTTCTAAAAGTTTCCAGCAAGACTTTATGAAAAAAAAGAAATGAAGCAAGTGTGTGAATCATAAATAGACTTTATTAACAACAAGCTATAAGACAAAAATGAGTCTCTGGCACTCCTTTTGGTCGCTCAGTCCCAGGGGTGAAGGGTCCAGGTGCTGTGGAGGTGGCTGGTGCTGGAGTGCTTGTCATCAGCTCCTCCAGAAGCAGAAGCAGCAGAAGCCCCAGCCCCAGAAGAGCGAGCCCATGCTGCAGAAGCCCCAGCAGAACCAGAATGAGGGCCAGGGGGCGGGATGGTAGCCCTGTCCTTCTTGCAAGGGCTGGCAGCAGATGGCTGAGGCTTGCTGTGCTTCCGCATGGTTGTGGGGTTGCTGGCTGGCAGGGAGGCTGGCAGGAACCAAGGCTGGCAGAAAGGCTGGCAAGGAGGCTGGCACCAAGGCAGGCAGGAAGGCTGGCAGGGAGGCAGGTACCAAGGCTGGCAGGCAGGCTGGCAGGCAGGCAGGCACCAAGGCTGGCAGGCAGACATGAACCAAGGCTGGCAGGAAGGCAGGCAGGAAGGCAGGCAGCAAGGCTGGCAGGCAGACCGGCTGGCAGCAAGGCTGGCAGGGAGGCTGGCAGCAAGGCTGGTAGCAAGGCTGGCAAGCAGACATGCAGGCAGGGCAGGCAAGGCAGTCGATGTGTCCGGCAGCAGGTCTTTCCTCTGAATGTCGACCTGCTTCCGAGCTGCTTCCGTTATATCCGCGGGGCTGACGCAATGCATCCTCCCCGCATGTGCAGTGAACGCCAGGCATCCGTTAGGCTTCCGCTGTGCATCCGCTAGGCTTCCGCTCTGCATCCGCTTCATCCGTTCGGCGTCCACTCTGCTTCCGCTTTTTCCGTTCTGGATCCGCTTCGCTGAGGCCCCCTGGAAGCCCTGCGGATGTGCCACCCACTCCCATCCACTCCCATCCGCTTCCATCCGCTAGGCTTCCGTTCCGCATCTGCTTTGCATCCGCCCTGCGTCCTCTCCGTGTCCATGTTATCCACTCTGGTTATGCAAATTTTCGCCCCTTTTGAGAGCGGATAACAACGGATGGAACATTTTGCTCGTCCGCTGTGTCCTTTTTGCATCCGTTGGCCAGTGTGACATGGGCTTAACTCCAATCTTAGAAGAGGCATGGATGAATAAAATCTTATTATGGACGCAGTAGTCTGTGGTCTCTTGATATGAATGTTAAATATTTAACATGTAAATTTTTCATGAGGATAATACAGAGGTAATTGAGATGGTGGCTTACTCAAAGTAAATTTTAATGAGCAAACTCATCCCTGCAACCAGTCATAGTTTTGTCTGATAAACCGAGACATATTTATTAATATGAAAAGAGTCGTGTTGCATGTAGTCAAGGGCCTATATAGCCCAAGATCCTGTTCTCATTCTCTTCCTCTCCCTTCCCACTTACAGCAAAAGAAAATTTTTCTTTCTCTCTCTTTTTTTTATTTTGCCTTTTATATTCAGAAATCTTTATCATCCCCTTGGCATTAAATTTTCCAGTTTAAATACCTGTTGATTTCAAAGCAGATTTTTCTGATTTCTCATTCATCTCTGTTCGCTGTTTCCATAAGAAAGGAAAGTGGGAAAAAAAAACTTTCCCTTTTCACTTTCATTTGCTGCTTCTGAGTCTTCTTTGGGAGCAATGTATCCTTTTTTAAAAAAAAAGTTTAAGTTCCAGGATGCCTTAATTGTTTCCTCTTATCCCGGTCAGCCAAAACTTTCACTTCAGCACTTTCTTCCTCCTGCACATTCTTTTCCGGATGAGGGCTTCCTTGAGATGGCCATTTCTGACTGCCGCTCTACCGCCTTCGGGAAAGGAGTTTAGCCAGCTGGGGAGGAAAGATGCGGGTTTCCTTGACCCTGTTGGAATCTCCCCCGTCTTCACCAACCTCTAAGGGGTGGCTTAGCCCCGAAGCCAGCTGGCTCGGGTTGCTCCGGCGGCGAGCCCAGGCAGAAACCGCGCATGATTGCGGATCCCTGCCTGCCACCGAAGCCCTGCAAACCGGAAGTTCCTATGTTCAGCCTCTTCAATAGGATAGCTGGAAAGCCACATCCCTATAAACTTACATTGTCTGTGAGTTTTATATTATATATATTATACACCCTGAATACATAAGAGTACTATCATAATAATAGATGACCAGTCCAGCATAGGAGAATTTATCTATCTGAATCCAGACTTTCTCATCTTCCCTTGATCTGTATCTTCTTCCAAGGCACTTGATATTGCAAGAGAAATCTTCAAAGCCTGGTCAGTTATTGGGAACTTGCAAATAACAGCTGTAAGAACCATAAAATGAAAACATTCACATGGGAGCGGATGTATTCAGAAGCAAATGCTCATTGTCTCAGCAGGAAACCACAGTTATGGAAGATTCAACAAGGAAGTGGATTGCATAGAATGGATGTGTTGCCCCATGCAGGGACATTATTATTGAGTCATTGGAGCTCCAACATTCTTCTATTATAGAAGATTATTGTAGACTTCCAACCTTTATCATCAATGTTTTTTTTTTTTAATGTAAAGTGCTTAGATGTAAGAGCCCAAAGGATTATGGTTTACTTCTAGTCCATTTCCATGGCTTGAGATCTTTCAGAAGCAAACTTTTCTTATCATGGCTGTGGCCAAAGTGCTCCCATGAATTTGGCAATTTTGCTCTAAAAATATTCAGGCTTGACTGGATAGAGAAGCCCTGCAGAAATTCTTAACGAGTTGCTTTCTACCCATGTGTATGATTTGTAGTTTGTAGTCCTGCCCAATATATGTCTCTACAAAGCTATTAAGAGGAAGAAAGCCGAACAGACATATATTACATGCAGACTGACTGCACAGCCCACTTGACTGCAGATTAGATGTCAACTCATGGATAAATCTGAAAAACTTTCCACTGAGAAGCAGCTGGGCTCAAACCAATTCATTTTAGGCACTGGTAATTTTCAGTACGGTTATAATAGTGTTATAATCCTGGGATATTTACACATACTACTGATGCATTCTCAAATTAAATCTGAACACAAGATGTTGATCACACATGGCAGTGAGATTATAAACACTGTAGCTTTTTAAGAAGAGGTTGGACAGCCACTTGTCCAGAATGGTTATAAGGGAAAGGGGGTTTGACTTGAAGACCTCCAAAATCCCTTTCAATGACATTCTGTATTTTATTCTACCTAAAAAATGGCATTTAAGCAAGCTCCACACCAAACAGATGGCTACATTTAGCAGTTATAGGAAAAGTGAACATATTCTTTTTTTAAAGTTTATTAATTATTTGTCCCAAAGAATAAGCATAGACATAGAAATGGACTCCTTCAATTTATATATTCCTTTTGAATTTCTTCATAAATTATTTTTTTGGAAGTGGGATCCAAACTCTGTCAAGGATCTTGGAGTACTCATCCCTAATGATCTAAGTGCTAGAGCCCACTGTAACTACATGGCCAAAAACATGAGTTGTTAACCTAATCCTACGTAGCTTTTTTTCTGATAATATCACACTACTAACTAGAGCATACAAAACATGTGCTAGATCAATACTTGAATACAGCTCATCAGCCTGGAAACTGCATTATGTATCTGACATTAATTTAGTTGAGAAAGTCCAGAAATATTTCACAAGAAGAGTTCTCCACTCCTCTAGTCACTGCAGAATACTTTAAGCCACCAGACTTGAAATTCTAGACCTAGGAAACCTAGAACTATGCCGCCTGAGGTCCGATCTAAGTTTAGGATATAAAATTATACATTGCAATGTCCTACCTGTCAATGAATACTTCAGCTTCAACCATAACAATACAAGAGCAAACAATAGATACAAACTCAAGGTAAGCCGCACCAAACTTGATTGCAGGAAATACGACTTCAGCAACAGTATGATTAATGTCTGGAATACTCTACCTGTCTCTGTGGTTTCTTCCTCAAACCCCAAAAACTTTACCCTTAAGCTGTCTACTATTGACATCACCCCTTTCCTAAGAGGTTTGTAGGGGGCATGCATAAGCACACCAACGTGCCTACCGTCCCTGTCCTATTGTTTCTTTTTATTTTTCTTACATGTATCCATTTCATGTATTCATAACTATGTTTATACTTATACCTGTTATCTTATAATCGCTCGACTAAATAAATAAATAAATAAATAAATAAATAAATAAATAAATAAATAAATAAAT
>BLBF01000007.1:59444147-59464089 GCA_015471245.1 Laticauda colubrina | reverse complement strand
AATAAATAAATAAATAAATAAATAAATAAATAAATAAATAAATAAATGTTCATTGAGGTTCTATGGGAGGCTTTATAAAACTGCCATGATGAGCTGAATCTGCCCCTGCAGTGATGGTTCAGTTCAGGCTGTTCTCCATTTCCTGCTGCACTGCTCCTTGTACAATGATATCTGAACAAGACCAATTTTCCTCTCTTGCTATATATACCCAAGGAACTTCATGTCAATAGCCCTTTTTTTGCCTGATAATAGATGTCACCCATAATGTAGCAAAGTTCTTTGAAATTGTGCAAACAACAGATGAGCATACATGACTGAGATCCTCATACCTCATTTGCTTATCTTCTGTTAAAATATTGACTCCCATTATTCTATTACTTCATTCAGTAATTGCTTTAATACTTTGGGCTATTAAAACACAGAGTACATTCATGAAAATATTCACCTTTTTAATTTCTGAGACCATGTGGACAATTTTATTTTTCCCTTTTTTGTATTTAGTTTATATATCTATATCTATATCTATATCTATATCTATATCTATATCTATATCTATATCTATATCTATATCTATATCTATATCTATATCTATATCTATCTATCTATCTATCTATCTATCTATCTATCTATCTATCTATCTATCCACCTATTTGTATAATATTTTATCTGGATCTGTCTTTGTGTGCACCTCTCTCTTTATTTCTATCTCTATCTTCATAATAATGATTTCTTAATAAAGGCAGGTGTAATGAAATCTTGAATGACTTTTGAGGAAAAAGGTAAGAGATGCTGCCTAGGAAACAAGTAAAAGCAGGAGCAACAGCTCAAGCCTAGTCTAATGGCCAGAGGAAAAAACTTAGGAAGAACCAGCCCTAATGGATGAAGCAATTGATAATGGTGGAAGGACACTTGTCCCTTCAGACTTGCAAAATCTTGTTAACTTGAAATTCTAGACCTAGAAAACCTTGAATTACGCCGTCTCCGATCTGATCTAAGTATGGTATACAAAATCATACATTGCAATGACTTACCTGTCAATGAATACTTCAGCTTCAACCGTAACAACACAAGAGCACACAATAGATACAGACTCAAGGTTAACCACGCCAAACTTGATTGCAGGAAATACGACTTCAGCAACAGAGTGGTCAATGTCTGGAATACTCTACCTGACTCTGTGATTTCTTCCCCAAACCCCAAAAACTTTAACCTTAGGCTGTCTACTATTGACTCACCCCTTTCCTAAGAGGTTTGTAGGAGGCATGCATAAGCACATCGAAGTGCCTACTGTCCCTGTCCTATTGTTTCCTTTATTTTTTTATATGTACCTATTTCATGTATTCATAATTATGTATAAACTTATACCTATTATCTTGTAAGTGATTGACAAATCTAAATAAATAAATAAACAAATGAATGAATGAATGAATGAATGAATAAATAAATAAATAAATAAAAAATTTAGCCATGCAATAAAGTAGAATTAGTTCATCTAGTCATGTTTCCTGCCTGGTTTGGCTGGAGAGTGAATCTTGAAAAGTATAGGACTGAGTGTCTTAACTAGGAAATGTTGGATGGATAGTTTGGGTGGTTAGCTATATTCTGAAGAGTGCTGCCCAAACATCTCTAACACAAGTAAATGAATGCACGATGACAAAGAATGGCAGATGAAGACATATAAAGTGAGAATTATACCCTGCAAAGATTGCAAATGCGAAGATTCAATTTCTCAAGCATCCCTATAACCAGTGGAAGAGAATATAAGGTTTGTACTTGGGACCACCCTTTCATATTAATGAAGAGCAATAGGATAAAATTAAAATATATTTGTTTTCTAATAATTCTGTCTCTACCTGGGAGTACAGATGAAGCCATTTTACAAGTGTTAATAGATTCTAATTGAGTCCTTAAAGGATCATCTCTTAAAGGAGTTTGCAGACATGCAAACTTATTTAAGGCATGAAATAAAATATTACTCCTGAGATATGATAGTTGCAAATAGTAGTTCTGTTTTCCTCTTATGAGCTACAGAGTCAAGTCTGTTTAATCATAACACTGTAAGCCCAGAGCCACAGATCAATATAACAAAGCAATGGAACAGTCAATAAATAGTTGCCCTGCATTATTATGTGGTCAAAAACTCAGAGGGGGTCATCTTGAAATACATTAGCACAATTGGAATGTACTGTGTTTTTTTTCTTGTAAAAAGCAAAGAAGGGATAATTGTATCAGCTAAATGTTGTGAATGTTGAAACCCCATCAATAAGCATCTTTGTCTGGGGTAAAATAAAATATTTAGCTATTAATTTCATATCTCTCAACAGTCCTCCAGGAGCTCAAGGCAGCTTATTTGTGGGTCTCACTTCAACTTACCTCACTTCCCACAACAGCCCTACAAGGAGTTGGTTGGTGAGAGAGTGACTAGCCCAAAGTCACCCAGTGAGTTCCCATCGCTTAGGATGGATCTGAATCCCTCAATGATTTTGGCTCAATTCAACCAACATTATTCTTTTCTTTAAAAAAATAGATTCCATCAGAATAACAATATTCTCTGGACCACCTACAATTTCATTAACTTTATTTGCTATCCTTGTTCAGGTTTGTGTGTTTTTAAATTCACAGCATGATAGCTGAATCTGGGCACTTTAGTACATTGAAAATGGCACTAAATTATTAAACCACTCAGCAGTAATTAAAGTTGCCATTGAGTATCTCATATTTCTTTGCAGGAGGAGGGAACCTTATATGTTACTGCCTTGAATTCCTGAATGAAAGGTGGGATGAATACATTAAAAAAAATCAACACTGTGGTGGGTCCCATCTTGGTGGAATGAATATGTCTCTTCCAATACTGTTTAGAACTTGTGCTAATTCAGTCATCAAAGCAAGAAATGGTTATGTCAGTGAGTGGCCTGGCTTGATTGACTGGTCCTCTGCTGCTAGTCACTCTATCACTTCTCCATATCCATTACCAATCTACCCCACCATTTATATACTGAGCAACCCAAAAAGTCTCTGCCAGTTGCCATCGTTCTCATTTTGATTTTCTAGGTCTAGCCCCTGAGGGGAAATGTTCTAGATAGCACATTATTCTTTTGTCTGAGCTAACTCTCAGAAAAATACACTTCTTGTGGAGTATTAGCAAGGACCAGTTGATTGTAATAATTCTGAAGGGAAGTTACCTCAAGTCACCCTTTCTGCTATACTTTGAGTTCATAAATAAAACATGTTCATTAAAATGGAATATAACAAACCTCACTGAGCACCAACACTCCTCCTTATCGTCCATTTACTCCACAAGGAGAAAATGAACAAAACCCATTGAAAGCATGATGTTACAGAATGAAAAAGAGCAAGAATACTGTACATAAAACAAAGAAATGCAAAATAAACTGACAATCTACAATCCTATAATTGTGATTTAATTGTGAATAATTTAAGAGGAGTATACTTGGAAGTTTATCCCAACATTAAGACACACAGAAGTAAGATATTCAGACTCAGATAAATATTTGAAAATAATGTGACAGTTGCCACTATTGTATTATTTAATTATCATTAAATGTGCTTTCCAACTTTTCATCAAGGGTGCTCAATTCCACTAAAGGCTAGGTCCCACTGGCCGATGGGTGCAAAACATATGCAGAAAGGACACAGCGGAGAAGCAAAATTTTGGGGGTGGCTCCATCCGTTTTCATCCGCTCCAAAAAGTGGTGAAAATTTGCATAAACAGAACGGAAAAGAACAGACATGGGTAGTATGTAGCAGGGATGTTAAACGGGTGTTCATCAGAAGCCTAGCGGATGAAAGCAGATGGAAGCGGATAACACCTCCGAAAGGGGTTCCAGGGGAGAATTTTGCGGAAGGGTCGGATGCATAGCGGATGAAGCGGATGCATCACGTACACGGATAGAAAACAAAGGGGATGCCACGCGGATATATATCGGATGCAAAGCATTCACTGCACATGCAGAGGGTATGAATTGCGTCCGCTCTGTGGATATAAAAGGATGCAGCACGCACGCAGTCAGCATACAGGGAAAGACGTGCTGCCAGATACATCTTGCAGGAACACCATGGTTCGTCAGTCAGGCAAGAAGAGGAATATGCCCAAGGCCCAGTACCTGGTGATGAAGCAGAAGATCACAGCACTTCTGCACAACCCTCAAGGCCCAGCTGCTCCTACCCAGTCCAGGTCTGCTCCTCCACCCCAGGCGATGTCACAGCCCTTCCATGGCTTTCACCTACCAAGGCTACGACTACCAGGACTTCCCACAGTAGAAGCAGAACTTCCCAGTCCAGGCCCAGGTTCATTGGATGCCACAGATGCCACTCCTCACCCAGCTGCAGACCAGATAGCCCCACTACACTCCTCCCAACCCTTCCTCCACCCCACAGCCAAGCCCGTCAATGGACAATCTGTCATCAGTATTGGGCCTGACATCTCAAGTCCTTGATGAAGGGCCTCTCAACCTCACTGGACTGAGTCAGCTCTCGGATAGCTTCCTGAACACACCACCACCTGTTGTACCTTCGGGGCCAAGTACCCCAATGGCGCCTCAGACCAGCACTCAAGCCACAGCCACATCCACAGTCACTGCCCACTTCACAGCTGAGACCATGGACATGACTCAGAGTGACTCAGAATAGTCTTAGAGACTGAGTTGTTTACTTGTTTAATAAAGTTTATCTTTGCTTAAGACACTTAATACAGTTTACTTGGTTCATTTTGCTTACTTAAGACAGTTATTAATAAAGTTTATCTTTGCTTAAGACACTTAGTTTACTTGGTTCATTTTGTTTACTTAATAAAGTGTTGGTGAAAACTTTGAAAAAATGATTAAGCCTTTGCATGGTTGTGGGATAGATAAGTATAGTTGTGGGATAGATAAACCTCCAGTGCAACCATAGTGGGACTGTATGGTCCACCATCCCAGCGATCCAGATGATTTTCTCCCCCTTTTTATAGAAAATATCAGTTATCCGCTAGGTGTCCTTCTACATACTCTAGACATACTGCAGACATCCTAAATATACGAGATACATCCCAGATACAAACATTTTGTCCGTCTATTTCTGTGCTACTAACACTGTGTAGACGTTCCATGTACCTTTTGTTTCCTCCCTCTTTCCGTTTTCAGCTGCAGCGGATGTGAGTTGAGGGGATGGTCAGAGGATGCAGAGAGGATACAGTGGATGTTTAATGGATGATAACGGACATAGAACGTTTGTTGCCTGTATATGTCGCGGATGTACATCATACGCAGCAGAAAGTTCATCCGTTCACAAAGTTTTGTGCATCTCAAAACTTCTTGTGTGGATGAAATCACAATGGATGGATGCTCGACGGATAGAGCATATGAAACACGTATGCAGTGAGTACATAACGGATACATAGCGCTTTCCAACAGATGGCAAGCTTTTTTTAACGTTTTACATCCTCTTTGCATCCGTAAATGCAGTGGGACTGGGCCAACAGTAATTATGAAATAAACATGTAACATTCAAAGCAAGACAAAAATAATTTCAAAAACTAAGCAGCTGATCACATTACCTTTACATAACTTTAGGAAACCAAAGATTTGCCTAAATTCAAATATTAGTTAACAGAAGATCATCCAGTTTGTTAAATATGTGTCTACAGGTGGTCCTCATTGAGCAACTATCTCATTTAGTGTTCATTTGCAGTTATGATGGGGATGAAAATGTAACTTTGCAACCTGTCCTCAAAGTGATGAGATTTGCATGCCTGTAAAGCCAAGAGAACTGAAGTAAGATCATAAGCACACTTGTAGTTTCACTTAGTAACCATATCACTTAATGACTAAGTTGCTGGTCCCTGGTGTGGGCACTAAACGAAGACTACCTGTACTCACAATGGCCAAATACAATATTTCAGAATATCGATATGTGGCTTCATACATGGCTTTATGAATATTTTAAACCATGCTACTGCAGATGAAGAGGAGAGAATATGTCAGTTTTGCTTTCTGTAATAATCAGATGTCCAAGCTTACATTTATGAAAGTTAGTTAGTTAGTTTACTTTATTATCACTGTATCTTGTACAACAAAATCAAGCACCATCATGACCATGAAAATAAACACAAACACACATTTTCATGCTCCACACATTGAACTGAAAACCCCCGACACCACACCAACACTGCACCATACAGTAGAATTCAAAAGAGCTACTGCCCTGGGATAGAACCTGTTTTTCAGTCTATTTGTCCATGTTTTTTTTAGTTAAAATTGTTTATTTTTAAAAAACATACACAAACAAAACATAAAACCATCTTCCAGTTACATGCAGTGTGTCAGTTGGTTACAAGTCTTTTGTGCTTCATTTCCATAGTTCTCACTTATAGTTTGTACAAATTCTTATATTATCCACCGTGTGTGTGTGTGTGTGTGTGTGTGTGTGTGTGTGTGTATGTAACTTTGAATGGTCACTCTACAAAAGCAAAGTACCAGCAAAGGAGGGGGAAAAACCATTCAAAATTACAATGGCACTGAAAAAAGTGACTTATGACCATTTTTCACACTTACGACTGTTGCAGCATTCCCACAGTCATGAGAGGCCAGGGGAGGAGATGCGTGCCTCAATGTGAGTGATATTGAGTTGGCCACACCCAGCCAATAACATGACCACCAAGCCACGTCCACTAAATCACATGACCACCAAGCCATGCTCATCAGCTAAACCACACGCACAGAACCAATTGTTAAAAATTTGAATCCCACCCCTGCTTATTTGTGACCTGGATCTTCAAAATTTCTGCCAATTCTTCCCTCCATTTTACTAACGTTCTTTGTCAAAATCTTTGTTTTATCTTTGTTTATCTTTAAACCTGCTACCATTCCATATTCCTCTATCTTTTCTACCAACTTAGTCGTTGTTTCTAATGGATCTTCTAAAATAAAAACCAGGTCATCTGCAAATGCTTGTAATTTGTATTCTTTCTTTTTAATTTTCATTCCTTTTATTTTTTTCTCTTCTCTAATATCTCTATTTAGTACTTCTAGCATTAACACAAACAATAGAGTAGGCAATCTTGTCTTGTACCTTTCTTTATATCAATGCATTCTATCAATTCCCCATTTATCATTACCTTTGCTGTTTGTTCATGATATATAGCTTCTATGGCTTGGATAAAATTCTTACCAAAGCCCATATGTTCCAATTGTAATCACATAAATCACCAATTTACATTTCCAAAGGCTTTCTGTGCATCTAAAAATATCAGAGCCATTTGTATTTCAGGATGTGCCTCATAATATTCCAATGTGTCCAGAATAATTCTCATATTACCTTTGATGTGTCTCTTTGGTAAAAACCCATTTTGATCAGGATGAATAAAGTTAATTAAATATCTTTTGAGTCTTTCTGTCATTAATGAATCAAAAATTTTATAGTCTGAGTTCAATAGGGAAATAGGCCTATAGTTCTTGATTTGTTGCAGGTCAGCTTCCTCCCTTGGCACAAGTGTAATATATGCTTTTGACCATAATTTAGGTATCCTCTTCTTTAACATACTTCATTCATAACTTCTAGAAGTAGAAGATTCAACAATTCCTGAAATGTCTTATAAAATTTGTCTGGCAATCCATCCGGGCCAGGTGCTTTTCCATTATTTAGTTTTTTTAATGCTTCAGTTAACTCCATCATCGTTATATTTCCTTCTAACATCATTTCAATATCTTTTGGTATCTGCAGATATTGTTTAATTCTTTCCTCCTATTTGTCCTTGTTTTTATTATCCTGTACCATCTGCCAGATGGTAATAGTTCAAAAAAGGGGTTCCCAGGATGAAATGGATCTTTGAGAAAGTTTTGAATTTTCTTAAGACAGCGGGAGCTATAAAGCTCTTCCAAAGAGGGGAGAGGACAACCAATGATCCTCTGGCCAATGACATTAACCCTCTGGAGTGCTTTCCTATCTGCCACTGTGCAATTGGCAAACCATACAGAGGTGCAGTATGTTAAAATGCTCTCTATGGTGCAGCGGTAGAAGGTCACCAGCAGTTTTTCATTCAGTTGTTGTTTTCTGAGAAGTCTCAGGTAGTACAAACTCTTCTGGGTCCTTTTGACCAGTGCTGCAACTTGAGTGCCCCAGGTCAAGTCCTCTTTTATAGTAATATCAAGAAACTTAAAACTGGCCACTTACTCCACTTGGTCTTCACTGATAAGCAAGGGCTGGATGTCTGATCTGTTCCTCCATAGTCCACTATAAGCTCCTTCGTCTTACTGGTGTTGAGGATCAAGTTATTGTATCCACACCATGAAAGCAATTGGTCCACCTATAGGCAGACTCATCCCCCTCAGAGATGAGGCCCACCACTGTTGTATCATCAGAAAGAAACATGTCATTTTCAATAAATCCTTGTTATTATTATTATCTTTTTTAAAATCCCTGAACAGAATTAGCACCCTTTTGCATTGCCAAATTCAGTAGGGTCAATTATTCCCAGCACAGTGAGGTCTATGTCGTACATCTCCAGGATCAAGGGCAATCATAGCTATTAATGTTTGCATGGGGTCACTGTCAAAATGAAGTGCATCTAAGCATCAAAATGAAGACACCAGTCTGAAAAAAAATGTGCAAACCTATTCAAGAAAAGGATAGTCTTCATGCCTTGCTCAGTTTTCTACTGATCAGCGAAGCTGATTTGTTTTCATGAATGTATACTGTCATCTAATATGAAGTCACAAGAATTGAGGGAGAGGGAGAAAAGAAGGATGATGATGATGATGACAATGATGATGACAATGATGTGATCATGATGTGCCCCCCCATCTGGGTCTGAAATACTCAATCAAATCCTTGGCCTGCCCTATATGTATGAAAAAAAGGTGGGGATTCAATCCCATGTTTCCTGCCACCATTTTGACTTGCACATTTAAACGGATACATTTTTTTTACTGTAGGAGGAAATGCTTGCCGTGACCTGCTCACTTCCACTTTGTTTGGAATCTTCTTGTCTATTGTCAAAGATGCTAAACCCAAAGAAAGAAGTATTGCCCTCGGCCAATAATTTAATGCAACCATCTAATTTTTCCAGGCTTAATTTCCAAATAATTCATTGATTTCTCACAATATTTGTATACCTCTCCATCCCAAGACTTTTGAACTGAGCTGCCAATCAGTAAGAAAATAAAAGAAAATGCCCCAAGCTTTAAATTGAATTTGAGACTGCCATTAATCATCTTCACACACTTCCTAATGGCAGTGAGTTACAGTAAATTAGCTTGTTCCAAGCATTCTTTTAAGCAGGGTTGGCAACCTGCAGCCCTCAGGCCATACAAAGCCCTTGATCTAATTTCATGCTGCTTTTGTCCTAAATTCAAAAGCCCTTTGCAAACCAGCAGTTCAGATCTCTAGCAAAAGTGATCTACTTTTTTTCACCAATTAGCCTGCAGTGTTAAGGATAAACGAGTCAGAAGGGCTCTGGATGGAGGTCAGAGTGGAAGAAAACATTCACTTTCTCTTGACTTTGATCATACAGCATCCAATGGGTTATTTCCATTAGAATAGAAAAGAAAAGGTTTATCTACCCATTGTCACAAAGGGGATGTTGAATTTTTTTCTGATGTTCTTGATACCACGAATAAGAAATCCTAGGAAGAAAATGAAAAATGAAAATCTTGTACTCCATTCTAGAATTCATCTAGTGTTATGAACACAGTGTTGTGAGCAGAACCGAAGTCATGTTGGATGGCCCATTGAATTGAATTAAGGAAGTGTGTCTCAAACTCAGTAGCTCTGCTAAATAAGAAAGTGTTCCAGTTTGTGCACAAGAGAAAAAACAAGATAAGGCTAGAACAATGGGGAACTGTAATAAAGTGCTGCGATGTCAGAAACCGTGTAGCTACTTTTGCTAGATAGGGAGCTAGTATGAACCTTCGAAATATATGTGTCAATTTGAAAACAGAAAGAATGTGAGCCAAGCCCTCGTACAAGGGGGTGGAAAGTTAGGGTATAAAAATGCTGCCTGAATTTTGCTCTGTGTTCCTTCAATGCCTGAGGGAACCCGTCTCTGCAGACACGTGAATAAAACCTTGTTTTCCTTGGATCAACGAATCTTTTGGTGGTTTTTTTATCTGCTTCCACCTCACAATGATACCTATTCTCCCACCCAACCCCCCCCATCCTACCCCAAGAAAAAAGTAAAGAAAAATCTTAAGGTGAAGACAATTTCTGAGAGCAGATGTTGCATAAGAGTTTGTGTGTTTTTTACTGTTAAAAGGACAATTGTTGTCACTGCACATGGTAGTGCTCTGGGAGAAATAATGAGGAAGAGGAAACAACACAGCAGGACAAAAGAAAGTAGACTCTATTCAGTGTACTAGCCTATCTAATTCTTCTGGAGAGTTGGGGTGCCAATATAGCTCCAAGCATAAATTCAATATTTCTCCCACACTATCTCTATTGCATCTTAACACTCTTAGAGTATTTTCTGCAATGTTTTGGTGAGCTAAGCTGAAGACAGTCAAGGGAACGGGTCAGTTTAATGCTTTATCACTTTATCACTTTTCTCTCTCTCTCTTTCTCTCTCTCTCTGTCTTTCTCTCTCTCTCTCTCTCTCTCTCTCTCTGTCTCTCTCTCTCTGTGTATTGCAAATGAGTCATAGAGATACTGGATTTATATATTAGAATAAAACATGCTGTTATCTGTTTCATTTCAGCTTAATGTGTGATTTTAGCCAGTGGTCGCCAACCAGTGGGCTGGGGACTGCTGGTGGTCCGTGAGAAAATTTTGGTGATTCACAGAGAAATGTCACCCCCAAAGCACCTCCCAAAGCAATTAATCCAGGCTGTGTCTGTGCTACCCACATGGCCCATGGGAACACAAGGCTTGCATTGCAAACAACATGAGGTAGTGAGGGGAGAGGGGAAAGGGCGGAAGGGGGGAACTTGCCTCACTCGGCCCATGCACCTGGCCTGGCCACCGGGCTGCTTTTTTCCACTTCTTTTTTCTTCTGCTTTTGGCTGCACGCAAGGAAAACAGCAAAAGTATTTTTTTTCTCTTCCCCAAACTACACCAGAAACGAGTCTTTGGGACCCTGCAAGACATTCTGTTCCAAGAGGCTGCGCTGGTGCGACAAGTCTCACAAAGACTCATTTCTGGTGGATTTTTGGGGAGAGAAAGAAAGACTTCTGCTGCTTCTGCTGCTTTCCTTACATGAAGCCAAAAGTCTCTCTTTCTCTCTCTCTCCCCCTGAGAACGGAGATGGAGCTGGTATCCTGCAATCCCAAATAAAGAATGAGCGATCGTCAGGAAAATGGAGTGGGGAATTTACCTGTAGACTTTGGGGGGGATTTTCCCAGGGTCTGTGGTCCATGGGATTTAAAATTATGAGTTTGGTGGTCCCTGAGGTCCAAAAGGTTGGTGACCCCTGAACACTGCAGTTATGGATTATTCAACAAACCATAATGCACAAGACACACATTATTACAGTGCCCCCAACCTCTTCAGTGTCTGGGACCAATTCAATGGAGATAGGTTTTTCCATGGACTGGGTGTGTGCATGGTTTCCCATGCTGCCTGCATCCTGCACATGCGCAGATGGGACTTTGCATGGACTGGTTTCTGGCACATCATAGATTAGTGATGATCCACAGCCCTGGTGGGTGGGAACCCCTGCATTATAATACAGGGAGAGTGACTGAGAAAGCATGGGTAGGTCCTAGAAAGAATTCCTAAAGAGATTAGTGTGTTATTAAGAGAAAAAATTAAATAAGTGGGGAAATGGGGTTAAAAAAACAGCAAGATAAAAGCAAATGTTACTGGAATGCTTGGGAGTGAATATAAACTGGTAGATATATTGCAATTAGGCACTGGGAAGTGATAGCACATTGTAGACAGATACCTTTACAGATTAAGGAACCAGGAACAGAAGAACTGTGAAGAACAAGCAATTACATTTGTCATTGCAAAGAGAGACAGTACGGAACAGAACTGATCTCTTCTTAATCTTAATGCCCAGACAATACATGGTAAAACACATGTAGTCAACAGACGAAATTATCTAGACATTCTTCACTAAATAACATTAACTAAAAGTTCCATAGTATGTCAGCCCACAGGTATGAACCTTACATTACTGGTATATGTTTCGTTGAGATGTAAAATGTTACTTGTTACAATTAAAACTCTGACAAATATGAATCATTTTAAATGTGTCACATGTTATCAGAACAGAACCTAAAAGTGTACTCATATAGGATTTCAAATGCATCTCATTTTGCTTCCAAGCTCCTTTCCTGTATGATTCACTTGAATCTTCACTGCAGTGTATAATCAACATGAAACATGACAATTATATTTCAAAACAAGCCCCCACACAAAAAAAAGGTTCCAACCTTATTTGAAAAAAAGTTACTTTTAATTCTTGGAAGTTGATTATGTACTGTCCAGGATTAGTCAATGTTTCCTTAAAAAGAGGCAACTGGAGGAGCAAGTATCAGAAAAATATCATCTGAGGATAAGTTTCCTGGAAAAAATACTTTACTATTACTTTAGATATTATTATTTTTATCCACCTATCAAGGTATTATTGTTATTGTTGTTGTTGTTGTTAATCTAAAATTATAATATTAGAATGAGCAATATCTACAGTATACAAAGCCTGCAGATAACTCCCTCAGTATCCATCCAGGTCTTTGTCTCAACCGATTTTTATTTTGTAATTTTCAGATTCTTTTAACTAAAAATAAATTAAATGGGACGGAAGCATGTTGCAAAACAAAGCGTATAATAGGTACTTCCAAGACTGCTGCTGCTATGCTCTTTGGTTCTTGGTGGTATGCTAGAAAATAAAATAACAGAGAAATGTATCAGCAGAATACATCATACATGTATTAGCAGAAATAAGCTAATAGTACCTTCTGGAAGCCAAAGAGATAACATGGAGGGCTTTTGGTAAATGGCAACTTTCTGTGCGCCTTGCCTGGGCCTTTGTGGCATCCCCTCAGTGAGAATGCCCATTAAAATGCTTTCACATCCCAAATATAACAATCATCCCAAAAGCTTTTTGGACCCCCGATGGAGAAGAAAGGCATAATAACACACACTTTTATCTTTGAATTTAAAAATTATTGACAGGGGAGGGAATGCTTAAAGTTACATTAAGGATTTTATCCTAACAAGTTGAGAGAGAAAGTCTGGACCTAAAATGTATTTGAATACAAAAGAGTTTTTTTTTTAAATTCAGAATTACAATTGCATAAGAACATTAGGAGGAAAAGCAACAGTCGTCATTTGCCACAGAGTAATTTTGCAGGGCCTTGCGGGATGAAGAATCACTTTCAATATGCTTGAATGTAGTAATAATTTAGATTTTGCCATTGTACATAATATTGGGGCTTTTCAGTAGGCAAAGTAAGCCTTTCTGCAGCTATTGCCTGGCAGCTCCTGTTCCATTACCATTTTCTTGGAAAAAGAATGCATCAGGAGGTGCAATCTTTACCCTGCACAGCACGGGCTATGTTGAATTGTCTTTGAAGAAAACTTTTTCTTTCCCAAACTTCCATGTCCTCCAAAAACAAGCCACATGGTTGCAGAGATTTTCTTTTTAACAAACACCTGATGAATATTAAAAACAAGAAAACCAGGCACCAGTCATTCTGAAGCAGAGATACAGCAATCTATTCCATTTCCAGCAAGATCTGCTGCTTTGGGCCCTTCCCTGGTGTCACCTAGCAAGCATTTGAGGTTTTCTTTTTCTTTTACTCCTTTTTTTCTCTTTCTACCCACCTAATTATATAAGAGGAAAATCGCATGATTCAAAACCGGCTCTTATATTTGCTTTTTATCTCCCTTCTTCTCTACATCTATTTTGCCCTGTCTATGCCGGCTGGGGAATTCTGGAAGATTTAAGTCCATGTGTCTTAAAATTACCAAGTCTGGGAAACACTGCTTTAGGCAAAAAACAAACCACCAAACCTTTAATGGCAGCAAAAGAAGGATGTCAGTATTTTCTATCAGATGTCAACAATCTGTGCCTCTGGTCTTTTTGTGTCCCAAAGGCAGAGATGACATTCAGCAGGTTCTGATCAATTCTGGAGAACCGGTAGTGGAAATTTTGAGTAGTTCATAGAACCAGCAAATACCACCTCTGACTGCCCCTGCCCCCATCTATTCTCTGCCTCTCGAGTCCCAGCTGATTGGCTGGATCTTCTTTTGTTTCCCTGCACAGGAGAACGGAGCTGGAAATCAGGTTTGTGAGGTCGGGTGGGAATGGGATTTTGCAGTAACCTTCCCCCTGGAGTGGGGTGAGAATGGAGATTTTGCAGTAACCTTTCTCTGCCATACCCACCAAGCCATGGCCAGAGAACTGGTAGTAAAAAAATTGTATCCCACCACTGCGCTCAAGGTCTCAAATGTCACACTACTGAATGTTTGACACTCATAAGTCTTAATTGTTCCAGAGTTAAGCAACAGCTCCGTATCCCCACTGCAATAATGCTTAGATCACTTTCACGTGATAACGCTTCTTATGTTTGAAACACTGAAATTCAAATGTACTTAACTTAACATGGACCATACACCTACATTTCAATATATAATTACAAAAGGACAGTACATCTGAAATATGTTTACTCTCTGGATGTTATCCATAGTAGTTTTGCACATGAGTGAGATGAACAAAGTAAGCTTTAACAGTGCATCATCCTTCTGTGGGCCCTTTAGTTTTATCCCCAGGCAAAACTCCTGCTGTATATGGATTGAATAAGGTCTGGATAAAGGCTCTGGTATTTAACCTATTGATATAGCTCATCTAATAAAAAGCTTGGCTTTGGAGTGCTGTCAATTTATTCATTTACTTATATATTTGTGAACATTTTATGACATAAATTGATGCAGAGCAGATGTAGACATTTACCAGCTTCATCCATTTAAGTCTGAAAGCCTTGCTTTATTGATGAGTGTGTGTAGGGCACTGTAATTTAAAGGTTTCTCTCTCTGCACGACACGCAGACAATCTTTAGTCTCACTTTGGGTGCCAGCAACACACACATCACAGAATGGAAGGGTTACTCTTGCAATGACAATTTTGAATCTTCCAATTTCTAAAGGAGAAGAGGGAAATTGACACTTTCCTCCTCCTCTTCCTCCTCCTCCTCCCCCTCCCCCTCCTATTTTGTTATTTACACGCAATCCACCAGATAGAACTGCCTAGATTTGGTATTTTTTTATCATTGGATTCTTCGCAAGGTCTTAGGTAGGTTACAATTATTATTATTAAATCAGCACAATTATCAAGGTATAGCCATCAAAGAGACTCAGCTGGCTAGACTTTACCCTCTTCCTTCCCCTTTTCCATATGGATGCAATGGGGGAGGGGAGGAATACAGATTGATGTTCTAGAGATATTCAGTTTTATGGATATCAACTCTCAAGGATATCAACTCACTCCTGGAAGTGAGTTGATACCACCAATCACCAGCTTCATAGTTAGTTCATTTCAAAATATAATATGCTTCAGGTTAGTGAAGTAAATTGGCATGCATATTGTGAGACCTTTTTATAGATATTTAGAAAGCATTTTCATCTCCCCTCACACCCAAATATCTGTACAAATTATTATTGTTATTCAATTTTTAAAAATCCTACAATCAAGCAACAGTCAGAAGTATTTTCAGTATTATTACAACAGTTTTTAATATCATTATCATGATAAAGTGTTTTTCTATAATTGTTGGGTATAGTCAAACTGGAATTAAGTCTAGTAAAGTCCAAGTGATTTAAAATGGTAAAAAGTGTGCTGAACTTTGATGACAAGTGAAAATGAGCATTTCAGAAGTTTCAGAACCCACGGTAAAGCTTGGCCCCCCCAAGTTGGCCCTTTTCAGAGTGCAGTGGAAAAGGTAAGAAACATTTAAATCTAAGAGAAATAAATTTAAAGTTCCTGTGGACTGTGTGGCCACATTCATAATCTAATTTCAAAATAATAAACATTTTCTTTAAACTGTTAAAGCCCCTGTCACACAGCACCAACGGATGCAAAGAGGATGTAAAATGGAGAGAAACACTTGTCATCCATTGGTTAACCCGATGCTTCCATTCTGTACTCACTGCATTCGTTTTTCATCCTCTCTATCCGTCCAGCATCCGTCTACTGACATTTCATCTGCTCAAAAAGTTTTGAGCTGCACAAAACTTTTTGAGCGAAAAACGTATCCAACACATCCGTTAGACATCTGCTATGCATACGGGGAACATTCATTAGACATCTGTCATCATCTGTTATGTGTCCGCTATATCCGCTAGGCATCCGCTGTGCATCTGTGCAACTCGCATCCGCTCCAGCGGAAAATGGACACAGGGAGGAAGCGAAACGGACACGGAACGGACACGCAGCGTTGGTAGCACGGACGGAGAAAGGATGAAAATGGATGCAGCTCGCATAGAAAGCATTAAAATGGAAAAAACGTTTGCAAAGGGGACATATCTTGGATATTTAGGATGTCTGCAGGATGCCTGGAGGATGCAAAAGGACACCTAGCGGAAAATCTATATTTCCTATAAAAAGGGGGAGGAACTCACCTGGATCTCACTTTCAGTCCAGCAGTCCTGCTGTGCAGACCTCTTCAGCCTTCATCTGGCTCTTGCTCTTCCACAGCATCCAGTCATCTCCACCATGGATCATCACACATTCCTTTAGGTAGCCACCATCATTCTACAACAGTGCGAAGCCATCTACAGGCTCTTTCACCTGTTCTACGTGAAGAAAAGGAGGTGTCCAAGAAGTGTCTGGGTCCAAAGATAGATCGGGAGAAGAGCAGAGTATGGACTGTATAACAAGCTGATGGTGGAGCTGAGGAACGAAGACCCTCGTGCATTCCAGAATTTCATGAGGATGCCTCCAGCCATGTTTGACAAAGTTGTGGAGCAGCTGAAACCCAGGTTGACCAAGGCAAACACCAACTTCCATCCCAGCCTGGACCCTGGGCTCAAGATGGCACTGACTCTGCGCCACCTGGCCTCAGGGACCACCTACAGGAGCATGCAGTATGGCTGGAGGGTGCCACACAACACCATCAGCATTGTGGTCAGAGAAGTGGTGCAGGCCATCATCGAAGAATACAAGGAGGAGCTCCTCCAGTGCCCTTCCACTGAAGAAGGATGCAAGAAAATTGCAGAGCAGTGGTATCAGAGGTGGAACTTCCCACACACCGTTGGAGCCATAGATGGGAAGCACGTGGCCTGCAAAGCTCCAGCCAAGTCAGGGTCCACTTATCACAACTACAAGAGCTTCTTCAGCATCATCCTCTTCGCCATGGTCGATGCTGACTACAAGTTCATGTACATCGATGCTTCAGGCAACGGCTCATCTTCAGATGCCCAGGTATACACCAGTCACCTCAAGGACGGGCTGGAACGCAACCTCATCATGGGCTTCCCAGATCCAGACCCCCTGCCCAACGACACACAAGATGTGCCCTACTTCATCGTGGGGGATGAAGCCTTCTCCCTCAGAACCTACCTCATGAAGCCCTACACTTCCAGATGCCTCACCCATGAAGAGAGGATCTTCAACTACAGGCTGTCCAGGGCAAGGCGGGTGGTGGAGAACGCCTTTGGCATCCTGGCCAACAGGTTCCAGGTACTTCTCACCACCATGCAGCATCACCCAGAGACCGTGAGGAACATCATGGAAGTTTGCTGCATCCTGCACAATCTCATGCACACCCGCTACCCAGTCTTGCAGAACAGGCTCGTGGACCTCCAACAAGGCAATGGGGACATGGAGCCTGGGGAATGGAGGCAAGGGCGAAACCTGATAGACACTGTGGATGTGCCAGGCCCCAATAGAGCTTAACGTGAAGGGAAGAAGCAGCGCAACCTTCTGAAACACTGGTGCAACTCCTCAGCTGGAGCAGTGGAGTGGCAAGACAGGATGATAGATGTTTAACGGATGCTTCCTTCAGCCTGTCTCATCACACTAATGAGATTGTGCCATGTATGTTGAGTGGCCCTACAATGAACAGGGCATTTAATAAAGAGTTCTGTTTATGTTGAAATGTGTGGATCAATGATTACATTGTTATTGATAATAAAGGGCCAAAGGTATGGCACCTGGGAGGGTGGACCCTACAGTCCCACTGGAGGTTTATCTATCCCACAGCTATAACCCATCCCACAGGTATCCCTACCCATCCCACAGTTATTACCCATCCCAAAGGTATCCCTGCCCATCCCACAGCTATTACCCATCCTAAAGGTATCCCTGCCCATCTCACTGCTACCTTAACCCATCCCACAAGCATGCAAAGGCTTAAACCATTTCTAAAAGTTTCCACCAAGACTTTATTTACTAAAAGAACTGAAGCAAGTGTGGGAAGCAAAGATAATCTTTATTAATAACAAACTGTAAAAGAAAATGACCCAAGTGTCCCAAGCAAAGATAAAGTCATCAGGTAGCAACCCAGTCTCTGGCACTCTTCTCAGTCACTCTGAGGTGTGCCCATTGTCTCAGGGGTGAAGGGTCCAGGTGCTGTGGAGGTGGCCACTGCTGGAGTGCTGGTCTGAGACGCCATTGGGGTGCCTGGCCCCAAGAGGACAACAGAGGATGGTGTGTGGAGGAAGCTCTCAGAGAGCTGGCTCAGTCCTGTGATGTTGAGAGTTCCTTCCTCCAGGACATGGGGTGTCAGTCCAAGACACCCCAAGATGTTCTGAGGCTGGGCTTGGCTGTGGGGTGGAGGAAGGAGGAGTGTAGTGGGGATGTCTAGTCTGCAGGTGAGCGAGGTGTGGCGTGGGTGGCATTGGTGGCGTGGGTGGCATCTGTGGTGTCGGTGGCATCAGTGGCATCGGTGGCACCGGTGGCGTACGATGTACCTGTGCCTGGACTGGGAAGGGCTGCCTGTGCTGCTGGAGCTCCTGGTAGCCGTAGCCTTGGTCGGTGAGGGCTTGTGGAAAGCCTTGGAAGGGCAGTGACATCACCTGGGGTGGAGGAGCAGACCTGGACTGGGTGGGAGCAGATTCAACTGGGTCCGGAGGGTTGTGTAGAAGACTGTGATTCGGACATGTCCAGGAGGGTCTGGTTGACATAGGTGAGGAAGGGCTTGCAGTTTGAGGATGTTATGTCGGAGTGTACCAGCTGAGAGAGGAGATCTACGCTGCTCCTGATGGCGTCTCTTATCTCCAGCAGGACAGTGTGGCTCTGCCCCTCCGGTCTGCCTCTCTGCCTGCTTTCTGTGGAGGTGGATCTGGGGGTGAATGTGAGTTGGTCTCTGGTGGCAATGCCCTCTCCTTGCTCCCACTGCATCAGGGGATCCTCCACGTGCTTCGCCACGGGGAGTGCAGCTGTCGGGGGGGGTCTCCATTGTGGGACGCTCCACAGATACCTGCCTGGACACAGGAGCTGACTCTTGGCCAGAAGAGAACTGGCTCTCTGTGGGCTGCTTGAGAGAGAGGGTTGTCAGAGGGGCTGCTCCTTGGTGGCGGATCTCACCCTCCAAGAAGCTGCAGTTGGCCATCACATAGGTCTCCCGGTCCGTCAGCTTGACCATGGCCTGGCCAGATTTCTTGAGGTGCAGCTTCCTGTACCAAGTGTGCATGTGCTTCCACCAGCCGAGGAGGACCTCCGAAGTGTAGCCCAGGCTCTCCGCCTTCTCTCTCCAAGCAGCCTGCTTCCTTTTGGTGTCCCGATAGAGCCTGTGTCCCTTCCGCCATAGATAATTTTTCTCCCTCAGCCATTTCAGCACCTCATCCTCATGTTCCTCTTCGATGGAGTATTGCCTCCTCTCTCGTTCACACGTATGCCTGTTCCTCCATCTGGCAGGGCCATCTGGACCCTCATCAGAGGGGCTTCGAGGTTGTAGGGGCTGCTCCACCACAGCACCACCAGCAGCAGCAGCAACAACAGTAGCAGCAAAAGCAGGACCAGCAGCACCAGCAGCACCAGCAGGATCAGGAGCACCAGCAGCACCAGGAT
>BLBF01000007.1:59415488-59433932 GCA_015471245.1 Laticauda colubrina | reverse complement strand
GAACTGACAATAGGATATTCTACATGGACTTTGCTAACTGAATATCCCTGAATGGACTGACTACATGGTAAATGAATATTGGACTGTTTTTGACTATGCTATAAACTTATACTGGAATAAAATATATTCTTGATAGCACAAGCGTATCTGTTATTTTTACTGTATGTTAATAAACATACAAGCTTAGCTCACTCATTTATCTGTGTGCCTATCTGACTAACGCTGCACATTCTGTTTAGCTTGTCTACCTAACCCTGGTTGGGGAACCCAGGCTTAACAGGCCTGTTCATACTTATTGATAAGGGCATATCATGTGGTGGTTTCTTTAAATGAAACTGCTTTCCTAGCTTCTATATCACTTCACATGCTAGACTTTACTATTGAAACATTTCATAGCAATGCTATCAAGGGCAGAGAACAATATTGCAGACAAGCAATGAGAAATATTTTGGAGGGTTATATGTCTACAGTGCTTCTTTGTTTCCTTGCCAAAAAACCTTGCCATCCGTTCGAAAACGCGATGTACTCACTGCCTACGTTTTGCTTCCTCTCTATCCGTCCAGCATCCGTTTATTGACGTTTCATCCGCTCCAAAAGTTTTGGGCTGCCCAAAACTTTTTTTTTTTTTTTTGAAAAGAATTTTATTAATTTTCTACAAACACACATAACATACAAAACATTAAAAACATCTGCTCTCATATATACTTCCGGTGTGTCGGTTGGTTCATCAGTTTTGTGCATTCATTTTGTAGTCTCAGTTACAGTTATATTGCATAACAATTCATATTGTCAATCCATATCCTAATATTACTAAAAAAAAATAAAAAAAATTTTTGACTATACTTTTAATCATTCATGCTTTGTGAGATAACAATACTTTAAACAGTTTATTCTATAACAGATCATATAATCATAACAAATCAATCCTAAAAACCCTTTATAGATATAGCATTAATGTTCTATTATCGTATTTTATCATCTAGCCATTGATAAAAAAGATCCCAAATTTCATAAAATTGTTTATCTTCTTGGGCTGCCCAAAACTTTTGCGCGGAAAATGTATCCAGTTCATCCGTTCTGCATCCGCTACGCATCCATTACGCATCTGTTATGCATCCGCTATATCCGCTTGGCGTCCGCTGTGCATCAGCGCAACTCGCATCCGCTCGGACGCAGGGAGGAAGTGGAACGGACACAGAATAGATGCAGAACGGATGCAGAACGGATGCAGCATGGAAACAAAGCGTTTAAAGCAGAAAAAACGTTCGCAGAGGGGACCTATCTCGGATATTAAGGATGTCTAGAAGATGCCTAGAGGATGCCTAGAGGATGCAAAGGGACACCTATACTGCCTATAAAAAAGGGGAGCAACTCATCTGCATCTCACTTTCAGACCAGCAGCCCACCTGTGCAGACCTCTGCAGCCTTCATCTTCCTCTTCCTCTTCCACAGCATCCAGTCATGTCCACCGTGGATTGTACCACAGTCCTTTTGGCAGCCACCATCCTTCTGCAACAGTACGAAGCCATCTACAGGCTCTGTGAACTCTACTATGGGAAGAAAAAGAGGCGGCCAAGAAGCGTCTGGGTCCGAAAATAGATCGGGAGAAGAGCAGAGTATGGACTGTACAACAAGCTGATGGTGAAGCTCAGGAACGAAGACACTCGGGCGTTCCAGAACTTCATGAGGATGCCTCCAGCCATGTTTGACAAAGTTGTGCAGCGGCTGACACCCAGGTTGACCAAGGCAAACACCAACTTCCGGCCCAGCCTGGAACCTGGGCTCAAGGTGGCACTCACTCTGCGCCACCTGGCCTCAGGGACCACCTACAGGAGCATGCAGTATGGCTGGAGGGGGACACCAAACACCATCAGCATTGTGGTCAGAGAAGTGGTGCAGGCCATCATCGAAGAATACAAGGAGGAGCTCCTACAGTGCCCCTCCACTGAAGAAGGATGGAAGAAAGTTGCAGAGCAGTGGTATCAGAGGTGGAACTTCCCCCACACCGTTGGAGCCATCGATGGCAAGCACATGGCCTGCAAAGCTCCAGCCAAGTTGGGGTCCACTTATTTCAACTACAAGGGCTTCTTCAGCATCGTCCTCTTCGCCATGGTCGATGCTGACTACAAATTCATGTACATCGATGCTTCAGGCTACGGCTCATCTTCAGATGCCCAGGTATACAATGCCAGTCACCTCAAGGATGGGCTGGAAGGCAACCTCATCGTGGGCTTCCCAGATCCAGACCCCCTGCCCAATGACACACAAGATGTGCCCTACTTCATCGTGGGGGATGACACCTTCTCCCTCAGAACCTATCTCATGAAGCCATACACTTCCAGACTCCTGACCTGTGAAGAGAGGATCTTCAACTACAGGCTGTCCAGGGCAAAGTGGGTGGTGGAGAACGCCTTTGGCATCCTGGCCAACAGGTTCCAGGTACTTCTCACCACCATGCAGCATCACCCAGAGACTGTGAGGAGGATCGTGGAAGCTTGCTGCATCCTGCACAATCTCATGTGCACCTGCTACCCAGTCTTGCAGAACAGGTTCGTGGACCTCCAACAAGGCAATGGGGACATGGAGCCTGGGGAATAGAGGCAAGGGCGAAACCTGATCGACACTCAGGATGTGCAAGGCCACAACAGAGCCTCACGGGAAGTGAAGAAGCAGCGCAACCTCCTGAAACACTGGTGTAACTCCCCAGCTGGAGCGGTGGAGTGGCAAGACAGGATGGTAGATGCTTAATGGATGCTTCCTTCAGCCTGTCTCATCACATGGATGAGATTGGGCCATGTATGTTGGGTTGGCCTACAATGAACAGGGCATTTAATAAAGAGTTGTGTTTGTGTTCAAATGTGTGGATCAATGCTTACATTGTTATTGATAAAAAAGGACCCTAGGTGTGGCACCTGGGAGTCTAGACCATACAGTCCCACTATGCTTGCACTGGAGGTTTATCTATCCCACAGCTATTAGCCATCCCAAAGGTATCCCTGCCCACCCCACTGCTATCTTAACCCATCCCACAAGCATGCAAAGGCTTAAGCCAATTCTAAAAGTTTCCACCAAGACTTTTTTTTAAAAAAAATGAAGCAAGTGTGTGAATCAAAGATAAACTTTATTGAACAACAAGCTGTAAAAAAAAAAATGACCCAAGTCAAGTGTCCAAATAAAGTCCACAGGTAGCCAGCTAGCAGGTCTCTTACACTCTTCTTGGTCACTCGGAGGTGTGCCCAGTCTCAGGGGTGAAGGGTCCAGGTGCTGTGGTGGTGGGTGGTGCTGGAGTGCCTGGCCTCGAGAGGACAACAGGGGATGGTGTGTTGAGAAAGCTCTCAGACAGCTGGCTCAGCTACGTGATGCTGAGAGGTCCTTCCTCCATGCCATGGGGTGTCAGCCCCAGTACTGATGACAGATGTACTGAGGCCGGGCTTGGCTGTGGGGTGGAGGAAGGAGTAGTGTAGTGGGGCTGTCTGCTCTGCAGCTGGGTGAGGACTGGCGTGGGTGGCATCATTGGCGTGGGTGGCATCACTGTTGTTGGTGGCATCATTGGCGTGGGTGGCATCGCTGTCGTCGGTGGCATCATTGTCATGGGTGGCATCCGTGGCATCAGTGAAACAGGTGGCAACGGTGTTGCCCGATGACTCTGTGCCTGGACTGGGATGGACTGCTGCCTGTGCTGCTGAACCTCCTGGTAGCCGTAGCCCTGGAAGGTGAGGGCCTGTGGGAAGCCTTGGAATGGGAGGGACATCACCTGGGGTGGAGGAGCAGACCTGGACTGGGTGGGAGCAGGTTCCTCTGGGTCTGGAGGGTTGTGAAGCAGCTCGGTGATCTGGTCCTTCACCAGCTGGTACTGTGGATCTGCCATTTCCTTGAGGGTCTGGTTGACATAGGTGAGGAAGGGCTTGCGGTTGGAGGATGAGGAGTCGGAGTGGACCAGCTGAGAGAGGAGATCTATGCTGGTGTGGATGGTGTCCCTGATCTCCAGCAGGACAGTGTGGCTCTGCCCCTCCTGCTGTCCGGCTCTCTGCCTTTCTGCGGAGGCGGAGCTGGGGGTGTGTGAATGCAGCTAGGACTGTGGTGGACTCGATGTCTCCTTTCTCTCACCACACCAGGGAGTCCTCTACGCACTCCATCACGCTTACCACACCTGTCCGCGGGTTCTCCGCCGTGGCACGCTCCACGGAAACCTGCCTGGAGACAGGGACTGACTCTCGGCCAGAAGAGGACTGGCTCTCAGCAGGCTGTTGGAGAGAGAGGGTCATGAGAGGGGCTGCTGGTGCTCCTCGGTGGCGGATCTCACCCTCCAGGAAGCTGCACCTGGCCATGATGTAGGTCTCACTGTCTGTCAGCTTCACAGTGGCCTGGCCAGATTTCTTCAGGTGCAGCTTCCCGTACCAGGCGTGCATGTGCTTCCACCAGCCGAGGAGCACCTCCGAAGTGTAACCCATACTCTCTGCCCTCTCTCTCCAAGCAGCCTGCTTCCGCTTGGTGTCCCTGTACAGCCGGTGTCCCTTCCGCCACAGATAGTCGTTCTCTCTCAGCCACTCCAGCACCTCATCCTCGTGCGCCTCCTCAATATAGTATTGCCTCCTCTCCCGTTGTTGCATACGTCTTTTCATCCCTTTGGCTGGACCAGATGGGCCCTCATCAGAGGGGCTCCCAGGTAGTAGGGGCTGCTCCTCCACACCACCAGCAGCAGCAGCAGCACCAGCAGAATCATCATCATCATCATCATCATCCTCACCAGCAGGATCATAATCATCATCAGCAGCAGCAGCAGCAGAAGCAGCAGCAGCAGGATCATCATCAGCAGCAGCAGCAGCGGCGGCAGCAGGATCAGCAGCAGCAGGACCAGCAGGACCAGGATCAGCAGCAGTAGAGTGCACCAGCAGGGCCAGCAAGTCCAGGAGCACGAGCCGGACTAGGAGCATGAGCAGGGCGAGCAAGACCAGGAGAACGAGCAGGACGAGCAAGTCCAGGAGCACGAGCAGGTCGAGCAGGACCAGCAGGACCAGGAGCAGCTTCAACAGAGTAAGCACCAGCAGAAGCCCCAGCACCAGCAGAAGCACCACCACCAGGAGCAGCTTCAGCAGAAGCCCCAGCAGAAGTAGAGTCAGGGGCAGGGGGCAGGAGGTTGGCCCTGTCCCTCTTGCCAGGGATGGCAGCAGGTTGCTGAGGCTTTCGCTTCCTCCCCATGGTTGTGGGGTTGCTGGCTGGCAGGGAGGCTGGCAGGCACCAAGGCTTGCAGGAAGGCTGGCAGGAAGGCTGGCAGGAAGCCAGGCACGAAGGCTGGCAGGCTGGCAGGCTGGCAGGAAGCCAGGCAGGAAGCCAGGCAGGTAGGCTGGCAGGAAGCCTGGCAGAAAGCCTGGCAGGAAGGCAGGCTGGCAGCAAAGCTGGCAGGCAGGCATGCAGGCAGGGCAGGCAAGGAACTCGAAGTGTCCAGCAGCAGGTCTTTCCTCGGAATGCTGGCCACGTGCGAGCTGCTTCCCTTTATATCCAGGGGGCTTACATAATGCTTCCCCCCCGCATGCGCAATTAATGCTCGGCATCCATTCTGCTTCCGCTGTGCATCCGCTAGGCTTCCGCTGTGCATCCACTTTATCCACTGTGCATCCGCTGTGCATCCGCTTCATCTGTTCGGCGTCCGTTCTGCATCCGCTGTATCCGTTCCGCGTCCGCTTCGCTGAGGCCCCCCGGAAGCCCTGTGGTTGCGCTATCCGCTCCCATCCGCTTCCATCCGCTGGGCTTCCGTTCTGCATCCGCTTTGCATCCACCCTGCGTCCTCCCCGCGTCCGTGTTATCCGCTCTGGTTATGCAAATTTTTGCCCCTTTTAAGAGCGGATAACAACGGATGGAACATTTTGCTCGTCCGCTGTGTCCTTTTTGCATCCGTTGGCCAGTGTGACATGGGCTTAAGATTGGGAAGGGGGCTGGGGGAGATATTATATAGCAATTAGCCCTTATACATGTTGCAGTGTTCAAATGCAAAATTGATTACATAGCAATTATTCTTAAGATGTTGCAATATTCGAATGCAAAACTGATAAATGATCATTTGACTTCCAGTTACAGAATATATTGCCCAGTTTGAAGTATGTTGCAAGAGTTAAAATGTCACATTCAGAGAATTACAAGGTTTGAAAGGTACCTGAAATGCCTGCTAGTCCAACCCCTTTTCTGGGGGAAGAATCACACCAACCCAGACAAGTGATTGTCCAGCCTTTGCTTGAACACTTCCAGTTACTGAGCATTCACAACTCCAGGAGGCAGCCTGCTCTCTGCACAGAGCTCTCATGGCCAGGAAATTCCTTCTTTTAAATTTGGCTCTCCTTCTGTAAAGCTTCCACCCAGTACTTCTTGTTTTACCCTCAGGAGCTATGAAGAATACATCTACACATTCCTCCCTGTGACAGGCCTTCAAATATTTGAGGATTGGTATTTTCTCTCTCTTTTTCCCTTCGAGAAAACTATGTTTATTATTAATTATATTTTATATAAACTAAGGCTGGGAATTTCCAGCAAGCAAAGTTTGTGAGTATTCTAAAGTTTGCTTTGCTATTGTTTTTTAATGGAAGAAAAATATAAATTACTCCTTTCCAGAAGGTAAATAAACAAAATAGTTTTTTATTTCCTTGTTTTAAGATATGGTTTCTCTTTGTAAAGAATTTATGTGAAGGTACCTGATGAATGTTTCTTGTAAAGAAAGGTGAGGCAGTGTGAAATGTTGATTGTGTTTTTAAAGCCATTAAAACAGTTCAACACAGAAGAAAAAAATGTAATGAATTTGTTTATTTGTATACAAAATGTCATAATTTATCAATATTGTGCAGCAAAATATATTATCACTCACATCCCAAACTTGACAACATTTCACTTATTTTCATTCTCTCTTTGCCCTTTGAAAATGGCAATACTGTTTTGGCAGTTCAGCAGCTAAAAATAAAGTGCTATAATTATGCAGTCTTGGAATGCCTTCACTTCACAAATACAATGTACAATCTTGTATACATCCATGGTTTTTTTGTTTGTTTGTTTTTAGTTTAGTTTCACATAATCAGAAACTCCAGACCTGTCACATTCTCAGGAATACACATACATAAAGTGCTACTGTTTAAACATCTCCCCCCCCCCCCAAAAAAAAGAAGCAATTTCACAACATGGATCTGGTTCATACCAGGCACTGTAATTCACAAAAAAGTTGAAAATTGTCACTTTGTGCAAACCTACACAGAGGGAGAAGTCACTTAAACATCACTGGGGGATCTTGAACGAAAGGACACTTTGGATTGAAAGCAGCCACAGAAGAGAACCCACATGGATCTCTGGATCTCTTGGTTTCTGTAGGCATAAATTATGGGATTGATCATGGAGTTGTAGGTAGCAGGTAAAAGTGTGGCATAAGTATACACCGCAGGGTAGTTGGAATCTCCAATGACACAGTAGATTGCGAAAGGTAACCAACTGGCTCCAAAGGTTCCAAGGATTATAGCAAGGGTAGAGACTCCCTTTTTGGTTGCAACGTACTGAGATGCAGTTAAGAAGTGTTGTTGGAGTGCGATTTGATGTGCATGCCGGCAAACTATTTTGCAGATTTTGATGTACAGGTGGAGCATAAGGATAAAAATGAAAAAGAAGGAGGCAGACAACAAAGTCACATTGCTTTTGGTCAAAGGTCTGACAATACTGCATGATGAATAATCTTCCATACAATTCCAGCCCAGGACAGGCAATAGTCCTAAGCAGAGTGAAACCCCCCAGGTGATGATTAGCATCATATGAATACAAAAGACAGTCTTCTCGGAGTAATAAGTCAGTGCATTGTACAGAGAAAGATAACGATCAACTGTGATAGCCAATAAGCTACTCACAGAAGCAGTGAAAGAGGCAACTAGGAAACCAACGGTAATAAGGCTGATGGTTTCTGACTGGATCACATACTGGAATACAAAATTAAGGATCAGGCCAACTCCAGCCAGGAGGTCTGCTGTGGCCAAGCTTCCGATCAGCACGAACATTGGGGTTCTCAGATTGGGAGTGTAGAATATAATGGCCACCACGATGGCATTTTCGCAGGCAATGATGGTTCCAGAGATGCAGAGCATAATATCCCAAGGGTTGAGGATAAAGACGGGGAGCTTGGAGGAAAATTCCAGTGAAGAATTGCCACTGCTGCTCTGAATCCAAGGTACCGGAGCCCCAGTCTCATTCAAGGGGACGCTTTCGTTCATTTCTGCCACCGGCCAGCAAGAGCCACCTGTACAAGGAGAAAAGAAGGGCAAAGAAGAAAGGGGTGGGGGGAACGGTTAACATGAAGCAAAGTCGATTTCCCCTGCAGCCTCTGAAAATAAATAAGAAGTGAACGAATAGCGACGAGGACAAAAAGAAAAAGAATGAGGAAGAAAGAGGGAAATCCAGCGGGAAGGTGAAGGTCATGGATGAAGGAAGGGGAACTATTCTCAGTCTGATCCGAGCAGGAGAAGGAAGAAACGAATGAAGCGAAGGATCGGCAATCGAGCCCAGCTTGCAGAAGCCGCGGGGGGGGGAGAGTGCTGCTGTCCGTGGTGCTGAACCTCGAGTTTTCCTTTCCCGCCCCATCTTCCACTCAACTCCTGTCCGAGCGGAGGTGTCCGGCGCCTTCCAAGCGCAGGTCATGGGCAAGAGCCCAGTCCTTAAAAAGCCTCTACTTGCTACCAGGAGCACCGCGCTGAGCACTTTCTTCTCCCCAAGGCTGCGATTCTCCCACCTCCCAACGGCCCCGAACCGGCAGAACCATTTTCTTACTCGGATTCGATCTCAAAGCTGACGGCTGCTTCTCATGGGTCTCGCCGCTTTGGCCGCTTGACCGCCGCAAATCCGCTCCCGTCGCGTGGCTGCCAAGCCCGGCGGTCTCCCCTTTGCCTTTTGGCGGGCAGGAGCCGAGGAGGCGGAGAATTGGCTGGCGCTGCTGCTCACCCTCCGTCGCTCAAGAGCGGGGGAGAAAGAGCGGGAGCCTTGAGACCGCGCTGAGTCTGACGTAAATGCGAGAGCGAGGCGAGAGGGCAGGGCGAAACTGCGCTCACGTGGAGCTCTGGCCTCGGGGCGCCAGCCAAGCGGCGGGGGGAGGGAGGGGGCAGAGAAAGGGCGCGGAAAAAACTCCCCGGGTGGTGGCATAAAACTAGGGAAAGGGAAAGCGCTGCCGAACTCCAGGGAAGGAGGGGGGAGGGGGAGACCCCCCCCCCCCCAAAAAAGCGGGGGCATATAGTAATCCCAGTCACAATTGAACGTGTGGACCGATCGGAGGAAAACTGAACCTAACTGGAGCGGAGAAAAGTAGCTATGTTGTGGAAGGGATCCATTGTAAACCTGGGTGGGAGGGAGAGGAGGGAAGGAATGGGGAAAAGGGGGTCCCATAAGGGGTGCTCAGTGTTGAGGGCAGAGCAAAGGGACTGACAGAAAAGGGCCCCCGGACAGAAGTATGGACTCTTTGAGGACGATTGTAAGGTCTTCTTTCTGAAGTTTAAGAGATTTCTCCGAACCCTGTGCCCTTTCAACTAAAGTAGTAGGGTGAGCCACGAAGTATAAAGTGAATACCATTGGCAGCTAATCCTCCAGCCAGCCCCTTCATAGGCTCTGTGCCTGTTGGCAAATCTTGCACTTGCCTTGGCCATTGCAAAAGCGGTACTTGCATGCAAGTAGCTCAATAGGTGGCAGCATGTAGCTAACCTTGGGTTTTTTTTCCTCCCTGGAAGCTAAGCAGGATAAAATGTGGATGTTAATTTAGATGGGAAACCAACAGAGATTTCCAGCGTGTAGATTAGATGAGATTGGAAATGGGAAAACGCATCCTGGGATTTTCCTGTGGCCAAGAAAAGTGGATCGATGTGCAATAGACACTGGGAGTCGAGCTTGACAAGAGGGTGTCATTTACCACTCTGAGAACCTACAGATAGGTCTTGGTTCAGAGTCAAAGAAATTGGCTCATTTCTTGTCAACCTTCTTCCATAAGTGTGAAGTCCAGAGGGCATTCCGTGAGCTGCAGGGGAAAAAAGACAAAATGTTTAAAAAGCTAAAAAATTAATCAACAGAATACTTTTTTTTTGTATTAAATTTTTTATTTTATATTTAGAACAAATCCATCTTTCATTTAAACAGTGTGTTGACTGGGTGCATATATCTTGTGCTGCAACTAATACTTTTTGTGCAAATCTCAGATCTAAGCATTTTTAGAAAGGTCAAAAGAATCTCTTCTAGAGACTACAACAATAGAATACGCTGTGGAGTAAGAATAGTCTTCTCCAATGTTGTGCCTCCAAACTGTCAAATGACATGTCCTAAAATTATAATCCTAATAATCTGAAGACACAGATTGGACAAAACAGCAGGAAAATCTGTTCCTGCAGATTCTGGTTTTATAAAATACACTTTCACAAATGAAGTCCTAATTTAAATGCATCTTGTTGAATGGATTCTGGTTTAACAGAAATCACCAGGATGGTGATTGTCATAAATGAAAGCCAATTTTCTTGATTGAATAAAGATCTGAATTAAAACCCATGCACATATATAATAAATTATATTTGGCTCATATTACATCGCTCTTCCACATCCTTGTTTACCCAAATGTGTAACAAAAAATGACAGAGGCCTTCTTTGGATTGCTTATAACCACAATGATTAAAAAATCCAGGCAGGCAAACTGAAATTGCCAATGACCCTGGATAAGGCAGATAACACAAAACATTTTGTCTTTTTTATGGTGTGAAGGGACAATGTTTGTATTAGAAGATGCTAGTATTTGTTTATTTAGAAAATTTATATTGCTGTCTATTTGCACATGGCAACTCAAGGTGGCTTACAAGTATATAAAAATATCATATTAAACAAAATAAAATAATAAAAAGAAAAATAATAAAATACAATAATAACCCACCACTCAACACCCCACCCTGGTGAGAACACACATCCATACTAGCCATTTAATGGATTCCATCCTGCTCTGGGTTCCTCAGGCCTGCTGGTAGAACCATGTCTTCGGGGCCTTCCAAAAGAGTGTTAGTGTAGGGTGGCAGTCTAAGCTTTTGGCGGAGGAGGATGTTCCAGAGAGAGTGAGCCACCACAGAGAAGGCCCTTCTTCTGGGTCCTGCCAAATGTATCTCCCTAGGGGATGGGACCCTCAGCATTCGTTGCCTTCCCACTCTAGTCTAGTGGGTTGAGTAGATATGACTGGCAAGAGACAGTCCCTCAGTATCAGTAGAAAGGATTGGCTTGGAATCTCGTTAGAAAAGCAGAATGTAGGCAATGGATCAGCCCAAAATAAGGTCACCCTATGTTATCAGATTCTACATTCCTGCATTAAAAGTCACGTTGTACTTGCTTACATGGTTTTTGTAAATCTCGCCATTTCAATAGGTATAAAACCTGTAAAGGGGTGGGGAGTGATGGCTCAGAGGTTGAAGATGCAGCTGGAAAGCTTGGATTCAAGCCCTGAGCACCATGCAATGGGATGGGCTCCCATTACTTGCCTCAACTTCTGTCCACTTAAGCAATTTGAAAGGATGCAAATACGAGTAGCTAAGTAAGTACCACTTTTGTGGGAAGGCAACATCTTCTGTGCACCTTGATGTATAGTTATGCTGGCCACATTCTCCCTCAGCTAAGAAACAAAGATGAGCACACTGGACATGAATGGACAGGGGAAACCTTCACTTTTATAACCTGTAATCTTGTTGGATTTAGGGTTCTTCTGCATTCTTTTGGTGAGAAGCCCAGTAACTATAAAGTTGTGGATGAAAATAAAAGATGCTTTATTGCATCTGTCCCCAAACACTTTGTTTCTTTACTTGAGTGGGCATTTTTCCACAACAGATCCTTCAGTAGCAGAATTTTAAAAGGCCAAAACCATATGCTTTAATAATAAAGTCATGCTGCTGTTTATTAATATTTTATTGCTGAAGTTCTGGAAAGAGTGCTTTATAGTTTATGCATTCATTTACTATTGTTTTCTTAATTTTAGAGCTTCGTTAATATGCTGTTGCATTTTTATGTCTGTATTTTGCCCATTGCCCTTTGGTCAAATGTGCAAAAAATACTTTATAAATATTTAAATGAACGGGCATAAAAGTGCTCTCAGACAACCCACTGCTATGCCTGTGTAAACTCCAGCAGATTTTTATGGAATTTTCATGTACAGCTATATTTTCAAATAACTGTACAAATGACAAAATAAAGAACTTCACACTTATATTGTAGTCCTAGCACAGAAGGATCCTTTGTGGTCCTATGCAACTTTCTTCACAGGAATATTGGAGGGAAGAATATTCAAAGTAAGAAACAGTTCTCTTATATTTTTATTACATATAAATTCAATATATATTCCCTTCCCAAAGAAAATTTACGTTTTGTTAAAACAAGGGTGACAATTAAATTGCCTTCTCACATTCATCTGAGAAGATAAAAAAAATCTACCTTACAAGAATTTAATCTGGTGTAATCCTACAAACTGCAAAATACCTTTATCCTTTTGCATCCAAACACTGAATAGCCCTTGGTTCTGTCAGTGGAACGGAGAATACAACTGACCAGCTGTCTTCAATATATCTTTCCATTCTCCATCACCCAGCCAGAGCTGAAGAAGCTTCTTGGATGAGAAGCGAAACATCTTCAAAAGACAAAACAAGAACGTCCAGTTGCCGCCTGAAAAAGCACCTTTGGATCAACCATGACCTGGATGACTGAGAATCTCCATAGACATTGGTGGAACTGTTGTTGTTGTTGTTTTTAGCAATCAGATGAGATTTTCATTCCCTAAACCTTTGGAAACCTTTTGAAAACAGCTTATTAGACATTGATCATTCACAATACTCACCATTCTCCAGAAGAAGGCCAGTGTGCCTTCCAGTCAAATAATGGGGCAGTTCAAAACTTGACCTCTGGTCAGCTCCACCTTCAGGGTTGTCTGGCTGCATTTGTTTTCCCAGCAAATTTAAAAACTACAATGCCTGCAAAAAGGTAAAGGTTTCCCTGTCCAGTCATGTCCAACTCGAGGGCATAGTGCTCATCTCCCTGTTTCTTGGCCAAGGGAGTCATCATCTAAGGCCAATTTCCATAGTCATGTGGCTAATATGTCTACATGCAAAGGCTGTTACCTCCTCACTAAAATGGTACCTATTGATCTACTCACATTTACATGCTTTCCAATTGCTAGGTGGGACAAGAAATGGGAGCTCAGGTCCCGAACCCTGGCTGTCCAACTGACAAGCTCAGCATCTTTAACCATGCCACCCATACAATGCCTGCACATTAATCAAATTGAGGGCTAGTCATTTTTATAGCTTGATGTAAAACACTGAAAACTCTCCATGGCTTGATGTAAAGCTTTGACTTTAGAAGGGTGGGGAAATAGCCAAGAAGCTGGGGTGGGGGTGAAGGAGGCAAGAGAGTTCTCAACAATCAGAATCAATCTATTTTGCACCTTTACCAACAATGTTGAAAGCTACCTTCTCAATATTTCTTCTGAGCCATCATAGAATCATGAAGTTGAAAGGAACCATTTAGATCAGGGTTGTCACACTTACGTTGTCATGGCAGTGTCATCTGATTATCGGGACTTTTTCCCCCTTTGCTAAATTGGGCATGGGCGTGGCCAGCTCGTGACACATTCGGCCCGCGGGCCTGGAGTTTAACACCCCTGATTTAGATCATTAAGATCAAGCCTATGTTGATTGCAGGGATGTTAGTGGACTCATCTGAAGAAAAATTCTATTGTCACAATGCAGGAGCACAGAACCAATTCCAACTGATAAAATGTTATGTGTGGAGGAGCCAGGTCTTTATCAGAGTTCATAGTGCTTTAGAAGATACAGAGATCATTTGCATTAATGGGCAGTCAATCAATCAATCCATGCACGTTCAATGTTGCAAATTGTATAAGCATTGTACACGTAGTTATATACACAAAATATCTCAATATACCACCCAGAGTAATCGTGTATGGTATTTGAGACACTGGAAATGCTACTCTGTCATACAAAGTTAAGAGATAATTTTTGTTTAGCTAAAAGCAAAATAGGTTATTTTAAGGGGTGCTGATTCCTGGCAAATGTTTCTTAAACAATATTAGGCCCATGAAGGCTGATGGCTACTTGCTAAATAAAATATCTCAGTCAGGTTAAAGGATAAGATTAAACCACATTAAATTTCAAGGTAGCAATGAAGTAAAAATTGAAATACTTCATAAGTTTTCACAGTTGGCTGAGAAGGTGGCATTATAAGGGCTTCAATGATGTTTTCTTTGAAGGAAATTGATTTCAGTTGCATTAATGCACTGCCATGTACATCGAAAAGAATGAACAAACACACGTCCATGCTTTCTTGGTAAATGTAAATAGAAAATTTCCCCCCCTGCAACAATTCTTGAAATGGGTGAGAAAAGTCAACTTTTAGGGCACATGCCATGAAAAAGGAGCAGAACCTGATGAATGGAGATCTTCTACATCACTGAATCATCTGCTGTACCATTGCATACACTATATACATACAGTTCATACATACATAAATACATACATACATACATACATACATACAAACAGTATGTAAACACACACACATGCACACACACCACACACACACATGCACACACACGCATAAAATTGGAAGTATCTTGGCGACGTTTTGACGAAGTCTCATTCGTCATCTTCAGGCTTGTGTCTTCGGCTTGTGCTTCTCAGAGTAATTACTCTGAGTAATCACATTACTCCGAGAAGCACAAGCTGAAGACACAAGCCTGAAGATGATGAATGAGACTTTGTCAAAACGTCGCCAAGATACTTTCAATTTTATGCAGGAGAAAACCCGAATAACCAAAGATCCACATACAAATACTCACGAAAACCTCAGAATATATATATGTGCTGTTTAGCTTCCTTCGGGTATTATCCCACGTCATTGTAGTGCTTTTAAAGTTGTAGCAACGTTTCAGCAGAATCTCATCTGCCATCATCAGGCTTCTGTATTGAGATCGTATATATTACAATGACGTGGGATAATACCTGAAGGAAGCTGAACAGCACACATGTAAGTACCCGTGAAAACTTAAACACACACACACACACACACACACAAAAGCCTGATGATGGCAGATAAGATTCTGCCGAAACATTGCTACAACTTTAAAAGCACAAAAGAACTTTAAAAGATGACGTGGGAAAATACTCAAACAAAGCTGAATAACATACATACATACATACATACATACATACATACATACATACATATAAATAAAATATATATAAAAACCGTGTTTCTCCAACAATATGGCCTCCCCCAATAGGAAATACCAGCATGCTTTATAGGCATAAAATCAAATTAAGCCCCTCCCCCCAAATTAAGGCCTGTATTACACATGCGAAATGGGGGGGAATGGCGGGGGGAGGCTGGCCGTTAGGAAGTACTTTTGTTGCATACCTGGATATGGTGCTGCCTACGTTGACCTTGGTGTTGGTGGGGCACTTCGTATCAGGAGACCTTCCACCATTGCTTTACCTTCTCCCTGTGCTGCCACAGCATTTAGAGCAATGCCGTAGTGTTTGGCGCAGCCATGCACAGCCAGCCAGGGCTCCTCCCTGCAACCAGAGCCCGGTGGAGACACTCAGCTTCAGGCGCTCCTGTTGCTGCCTTCCCTTTGCCTTCGAAGGCAAAGCTAGTCCTTTTAAAAATGACACCTCCCCTGCCCGAAAGGGCAGACCAACCCCACGTGGGGAGGTGAATCTCCCAGGGCTGCAGCGCAGGATTGGCCCACACTGGGAGAAGCGCCCAGCTTCCATCCCTGCCTGGCACCGGGCAGAGCACGAAGAGCTTCTCCTGGGACGCCCAGCGCAGCTGACAGGTGGGCCCTCCTGCCCGGCGGCAGAGCTCTCACCAAGGCAGCGAACACCTTCCCGCCGGACCCTCTGCTCATCTCGCCAGAGCCGTGCAGGCTGGCAGAGCTGGGAAAGCGAGCCGCGGTTGCGCACCCGCCTGACAACCGAAGAGCCAGGCTGACCTGAGCTTGGCTTCCTTCCCAAGTCCCTCAAAGCCCGAACCCAAGAGGCTGCCCGAGGCAATGATAGTGCCTACCCATCCACGGACAGGGAGGCGAGGCAACAGCAGTGCCGCTTCCCTGGCCAGTGGGTCTGGTGGAGAGAGCCCAAAGCCGCCCGTCCTTTCCACCCCTCACCCAGCCCATCTGCATCCCCACACATCTCCAAACACGCCGGCAGCTCCAAACGCTGCAGCAGCATGGGCATTGGCGCTCACTCAGCCTGCGCCGCGTCCTCCTCCAAGCTGAGCCCCGGCAACAGGAATGCTTATGCACACCCCCTACAGACCTCTTAGGAAAGGGGTGAGGTCAATAGTAGACAGTCTAAGGTTAAAGTTTTGGGGGTTTGGGGAAGAAACCACAGAGTCAGGTAGAGTATTCCAGACATTGACCACTCTGTTGCTGAAGTCATATTTCCTGCAATCAAGTTTGGTGCGATTAAGCTTGAGTTTGTATCTATTGTTCTTGCTCAGGCTTGTGGATCTAGCCTCAAGTTTGGTGTTGAAATCTCTGTGCCTACTGTATTAAGTGTGGGGTGACTTGGATGTCCTGCCTTAGAGGGTGGGGGCTGGGAAATGGCAGGATTTCATGGCAACTTTGGCTTCTTCCAAGTATTATCAGGACCAGCACATGCTGGAAGATCTAGCTTTTGCCTCAGAGTAATAGACAACGGGTATGGGCATGGGCATGGGCTGTATAAAGGACTTAACATTTAGCATTTTGCCGTGGTCAAATCAAGTCCTAGTTCAGATAATAAAAATTGACACCTGCATTTCTGCAGTGTGAATAGATGTGATTTAGATCATCTAGAGATTAGTGCAGAAGATTTTCAGAGCTTTGTTTGAGGTCCCATTATACAGTATATTTCTCACTGAATTGGAGGCAGGTTTGGTAGAAGTGGGATTTTGGATGAAAAATATAATTTATTGATTACATTGATATATTTTTTTCCCTTAAGATTAGCCCACTATTAGATAGCATTTACTCAATTTGGAATAAAACTTGCAAGGCAAAAGTACAAAATACCATACTAACTCTACCAGCCCTGCATTATTTGGATCTAAAATAAAATGAAAGAAGAGGTCCAACTGCAAAAAATGGATTTGATTGATTAAGAGTTAATATTAGCTATTTTGATCGCTCTTTCCTTCTCTTAAGAAGAGAATTTAAATTAAAACATTTTGTCCCAGCAAAATAGCTTTATAAATTTGCTCCTGCAAAATAACTTAGATCTTTAACTTGGCGCATTTAATGCACTACCTTCAACCTTCAGGGTGGAAAGGTATCTACATATCTCCAGTGGTACCTTGGTACTCAACTGCTTTGAAAGTCATCAAATTTGGTACTCAATGCATTTTGGCATATTTTGTCCCAGTACTCATGATTTATTTGGTACTCAGTGCACAAGCTAGAACTTGTCATCTGCCTTGTGACTCACTACATTATTCCTTATGAAAAAAAAAAAATTTGGTCCTCATCATTTTTGGTACTCATTGTGTATTTTACAGAGAGGCCTTGTTATTCAAAGAAGGAGCAGTTAAAACTGAGTTCATGTATTGAAGTATTGTGGATGTAATGATGAAAATCATCACCTGTATCCATTTTTAAGTGAGTTTCCTGACAGACCAGACAAATTTTATATTGCATTTCTGCTCATAGGTCATAATAATGATGTTTCTTGTACAGTTGTCAAATTCTGCTTCAGACTTCATACAATTAAGAACAGATAGTGTAATAATTATTATTGAAAGGAAGTAATTAGGCAACTTCTAGACTTTTATGTCATTTTATACTTCTCTATTATATGTGAGTACATTTTTTTATATCTTTGAAAACTATTTTTTGGGATGGAGTAGCTAGTCTTAAGTATATAACTTTATACCACTTTGACTTGTACTTTATTGCTCTGATTTTTTATTTTAATATTATTTCCAATTTATTTAGACATTTTTATCTATTTCCATTCAAGCTCTGTAAATACTATGACATAACTGGTCAGTGACTGTTAATAAAAATGTTCTGTTCCATTCTTATACAATTATATATATTTTTCTTGATTTGTTGAGCAGATAATGACAATGGCAGAGTACTGGAGACTTTTGAGATAGAAAGAACCAACCTAAAAGACACACTTCAATACCACTTGACATTTTAATATTTTATTTTTATATTATTGTTATAATATTTTGTTCCTTTCTCAGTTTCCAAATGACTATGTTGCACTTACTTTACTTATATTAATAAACATCTGTACTCAAGGTTCATGTCAATACAAATGCAAATCTTAGAAAGAAAGAGAAAGAAAGAAAGAAAGAAAGAAAGAGAAAGAAAGAAAGAAAGGAAAGAAAGAAAGAAAGAAAGAAAGAAAGAAAGAAAGAAAGAAAGAA
>BLBF01000007.1:59388092-59411233 GCA_015471245.1 Laticauda colubrina | reverse complement strand
AGGGTTTTAGTGCCATTGAAGTTGATGTTGTGACCTGTGGTTTTCATGTGTTGGACTAGTGAGGAGGTGTGTTCCAGCTTTTTTACTGCATTTTTGTATTCATCTAGGCGGGTACTTATTCTCCTGTTGGTTTGTCCAATGTATGTGGCTGGGCAATCTGATCACATTTTGCTCGCACAAGCACGAAGCTGAAAGCACCAGCCTGAAGATGGCAAGTGGGACCTCATCAAAATGTCACCAAGATACTCTCAATCTTACACGGGAAAAAACCTGAACACACCAAGATCTGCGTATACACATACGCACATATGTATACATATACATACACATATGTGTATGTATATGTATACACATATACATACACATACATACATACATACATACATACATACATACATACTGTTCAGCTTCCTTCGGGTATTATCCCACGTCATTGTAGTTGTGCTTTTAAAGTTGTAGCAACGTTTCGGCAGAAGCACTACAATGACGTGGGATTATACCCGAAGGAAGCTGAACAGCACACATGTAAGCACCCGCGTAAGCTTATATATATATATATATATATATATGGATCTTTGGTTATTCGGGTTTTCTCCCGTGTAGAATTGGAAGTATCTAGGCTATATGTATATATAGTATATTTGTATATATGTATATATATATATGTATATACACAGTATATTTGTATATATGTATATAAATGCTTATACTATTCAATGATCTTTCACCTATATAACAATGTAAAGACTGATATGTATGTCAAAGACAGACCACCATGTTCAAGATTTTTTTAAAGTTTATTTTCAATAAAAAATTAATTAAAAAAAAAAGAAATATGGTAGAGTGTCTTAGAGTGTCTAAAGTGTCTGTGAAGGCCTTAGCAAATGTTTAGAAAGGTGAAAAGAAAGGGAAAAAGATAACTAGCAGCAAAATGGAAGGACTCAGTTACAATAGTCATGAGTGCAACTGTTGGGAGACTTGAAAGAATAAATCAGGCTGTGGGTTAGGGATAAATCATGAAGTAAAATCTGACTGTTTCCTAGAAGCGTTCCTATCCTCTGTTCCTTCTATGTTATTCCCTGACCAAATTCCACCAGGAGGATTTCCCAGCACTGGAGAAAGCCACTCTCAAACACTAGTTGCAAATTAATGTTAAAATATATTTATCATACTATTACTTTATTGTGTAATTGTGTTTAGTGGCCTTCTATATTTAGTTTACCCCACAGAAGCTCATTTTAAAAGCCATTGCATAAAAAATATAGTTTCAATTAAAATCCACTTTAAAATGTTTCAATTCTGTGTATTACATTTATTTACTATTTACTTGATGTTTCTCTGCCTTAGAGATTATGATGGTTCATTTCCTCACTGCCCACAATAAGTGAACAAAAAATAATTTTCAAGGTGTTTTTTTTAATTTTATTTCAGCAATGAAATAAACCAATCAGCTAAGTTAAAGAAGCCTGTATCAAAGTAGAATGGCTAACCAGCACTACCCTCCAGAATAGTGGTACTTAATCTTCTATTGCCATGAAGCCCTCTGATAATCTGGTGAAACCTGTGGGCATTTTTTTCAGAAAAATATATTTAAATGTATAAAAATAAATGGATTGTATTACAAAGGAAATCAATTGTGCCCAAACAAAATTATAAACATATTAAAAACAACAAATATGTAAAATATGCTTCTATATTAATTTGTTAAATCAGTAACAAGGTAATAAATGAATTTAAAAGATAGTTCAAGTTTTTTGAACATGTTCAACATATAATCAATTTCAGGTTTTTATTATGGTGGTTACTGATGTTGAAAATAATATTGATTAAGAGTTATGTTTTTCTTACTTTCATTCTTGGGCCACAAAAGGTCAACAGACCTTAGATTAAGATCTCTTGATTTAGAAAATCTCTGTGTTATCCAACTTCATTCACCCAATGATTAGAGAAGGACTAACAGCATCAACAATATATATATATACAAAGTAATAGCCTCAATTAAAAAAAATACCACCAATAAAACATATATGCAAGCAATGGTTTTCAATAGAATCTAGTGTTTAGTGGTTTACCATTTATCACATTAAAATTATTGAGTACAAAACTTAGATCCTGAAATAGTTTTTTTAAATTATATTCATGGATGAACTTTTAATGTAACAAAGAAGATGAGTAAGATGTTTTCTTTCCAATTACTTTTTCTGCCTCCAGAAATGATTTGGATTCAATCCAATGGGTCATTGCTAACATAATTCCTAAGAGCTTCTTCAAGAAAAAAAATTCAACTGATGCCAATCACATAAAAAAAACCCCACTTAATATGTTTTGGTAGCCACTAACACGTGGCTGAAAAAATCAACAAATAATGAAAATTAGAATCAAGTAGAGATAGGATCAACTTGTAGAAAGAAAGTAATAGAAATTAGAGATGAGCAGTTGTTGCAAATGAAAAGATTAGATTGTCTGGGGCCAGGGAAAGATATTAGAATCAGGCCTCTGGAGAAGGCAGGGGATTTGTTCCAAGTCGTAGAGACAAAAAAAAAAGTCATGAGTTAGAAAAAGTATGAACATGAGCTGTGGAATTAGGAGGAGAGGGGGAGGGAGGGAGGGAGGGAGGGAGAGAGAGAGAGAACACACACAAGCCATCAGCTGGAAGAGAATGAAGAAGTTTAGCCTAGTATCATAGAGTAGCTAAGGGAAAGATGAGATAATCTTTATGGATAATGATGAAAAATTCCTCATGAATATGCAAGAATTAAATTAATAGGGAGAACAGAATAACAGATTTGGAAGGAACCTTTGAGGTCTTCTAGTCCAACCTACTGTTCAGGCAGGAAACCCTATACCAGGAGTGTCAAACTCAATTTCATTGAGGGCCACATCACGATTGTGTTTGACCTCTGGAGGCTGCCAGGGAATGGCTGGGGTGGGGGTGGCCAGCTTAATTTCATGTCAAGGATATCTGTGATGGCCTAGGCAGAGCTGGGGGGGTCCTCCTGCAGCCCTCTGCCAGTGAAAACAAAGCCCAGGAGGACTTCGCGCAGTCCTCCTGAGCTCCATTTTCTCTGGCAGAGGTACTGTGGGCTTGTCTATTCCTTCTCTATTTCCAGGGCAGCCCTGTGGGCCAGATCCAACTCATGGGCTTTAAGTTGGACACCCCTGCCCTATACCATTTCAACAGGCAAAGTTATTATTCCCCAGCACTACGTCCACACAGGATTATATTTCTTATAGATGATGAGGAAAAAAAGTCAGTTTAGAGATGCAAAGGAAGAAGCAGCGTTGGTTGGCAAGGCTCAGTCAAGGCTGGAGAGAATGTCTGCTTGCTTCATCAGGAAAGAAAAGGCTGCATGAATTGACGGGCAGGGGGTGGGTGGGGAACCAAGATTTAAAGAGGCAAAGAAAGAAGCGGATTGGATCAGATGGACCAGGATGGAGAACAGAGATGAAATGCTGCCAGTTCAGCCCAGTTTGCTCAAACCAATAGTAAAAAAAATGCTACCAGTTAGGGTGAACCGGTAGTGAAAAAAAATGCTACCAGCTTGGGTGAACTGGTATTTCCAACAATCATCTGGGCAATGATCAGCTGTGCCATGTGATTTAGATTAGCTAGAAAGCAGGAAATCATTAGATTTCTTGTTTTCTAGCTAATCTATATTGTGCAGCACAACTGATCCCCCGACTTGCTGTTGTACTTACCTCAGAAGGCTTCAAAATGCTTCTGTTTTCAACACCCAGGAGGCTTCCCTGAGGCCCAGTAGGCCAAAAACAGGGCATGGAGGGGGCACTGCAAACAAAAAAAAGACTTTTGACTCCCCAGTCACATAACCACCTGGCCATGCCCACCTAGCCATGCCCACAGGAAAAAAAATTTGAATCCCACCATTGATAGAAAAGATTCAACACTCAAAAAAGGGATCAAGCACCGAGAAGGAAAATTGCTATGTGACCCAGTTGTTCTGCTGAGCATTTTGCAAGAGAGGAAATAATTAACTGATTTAATATATGATGGTCCTTTGAAACACACTGTATCTCTAAGACACCTTTTCAATCTGTTATGCATTAGCATGAAATTATTAGCATAATTTCTCAGCAAGCCCTCTCTGAAGGACTCCCGCTGAGCTTAATAGTTTAGTGTTGTTTACAGTCATTGTTGTATCTGAATGATCCTGTGAATGTATTGGTATGGTTGTTGCTTCTTTTATGCAAATAAACTGTTCTTGTTAACTTATAACATAGGGACTGTTTGACTGAGGGAGGAAAGAAATTGCCTCACCATCCCACAAGACCCTCCTGCTCAGGGGGGATTTCTGCACACTGGGATTCTACCAGTTCACACCTATTCTCTAGAACTGGTTGTTAACATTCTAAGCAGTTCGGAGTACTGGCTGTTAGAAGAAATTACTGGCCTAATCCTGTAAGGAAGGCAGGAAGGAAACATTCTGGTGTTGCTTACAGAAATTGCCTCTCTGTTAACCCTCATTACATTCTTGGCAGGACGAGACTTCCTGTCTCAGGAAAGCCTCTGGAGTTTTTTCCCCCTCCCTTGCTGGTACTTTGTTTTTGTGGAGTGACCATTCAAAGTTACAGTGGCACTGAAAAAAGTGTCTAATTACCATTTTTCACACTTATGACTGTTGCAACATCCCCACAATCATGAGAGGCCAGGCGAGGAGATGCGTGCCTCGATGTGAGTGATATTGAGTTGGCCACGCCCAGCCAATAACATGACTACCAAGCCATGTCCACCCAGACATATGACCTCCAATCCATACCCACCACCTAAGCCACGCCCACAGAACTGGTTGTTAAAAAATTTGAATGCCATCCCTGCTCCTGCACCATGCTTATTTAAACTGAAATAGAAGCCAATTTATCCAACCCAGGACAGTTTCTGTAATAAAATAGTATGTGTGTACATTATAAAAAATGTGAAGCATATTACTCCATGTTTTATGATATTTAAGGCTAGGTCACATTGGACAACGGATGCAAAACGTATGTAAAAAGGACACAGCGGACGAGAAAATTTTCCATCCATTGTTATCCGCTCTCAAAAGTGCCCCAAATTTGCATAAACAGAGCAGACAACAACGGAAAGGAACGGACGGGGGGAGGATGTAGCCAGGATGTTAAACGGATGCTCAATGGAAGCCTAGCGGATGGAAGTGGATGGCACATTCGCAGGGCTTCTGCGGGAGAACACCAAAGCGGACGCGCAGCAGAAGGAACAGATGCAGAGCGGATGCCTAGTGGATGACGCGGATGTATCATAGACGCCTAGCAGATGCCTAGCGGATGTCTAGCGGATGCAAAGTGTTCACTGCGCATGCTGGGAGGATGCATTGCATCAGCCCCGTGGATATAAAAGGATGCAGCTCACAAGCAGTCAACATTTAGAGGGAAGACCTGATGCCAGACACATCTTCAGCCAACAACCATGGGGAAGAAGAGAAAGCCTGTGCCTAATCCTGCCAGCCCTGGCAAGAAGGACAGGACCACCATCCCACCCCCTGGTGCTGACTCTGAAGCTGCTGGGACTTCTGCTGCTGGTGCTGACTCTGCTGGTGCTGGTGCTTCTGCTGGTGCTGCTCCTGGTGCTGGTGCTTCTGCTGGTGCTTACTCTGCTGGTGCTGCTCCTGGTGCTGGTGCTTCTGCTGGTGCTGACTCTCCTGGTGCTGCTGCTGGTCCTGCTGATGCTGCTGGTGCTCCTGGTCCTGCTGGAGCTGGTGCTGCTGCTGCTGCTGCTGCTGCTGGTGGTGTGGTGGACCAGCCCCTAGAACCTCAAAGTCCGACTGATGAGGGCCCAGAAGGCCCTGCCAGAGGGAGGAAGAGGCATTCGCAAGATAAGGGGGAGAGGAGACAGTACTCCATTGCAGAGGAACATGAGGATGAGGTGCTCGAATGGCTGAGGGAGAACGAGTACCTCTGGCGGAAGGGACACAGGCTCTATCGAGACACCAAGCGGAATCAGGTGGCTTGGAGAGAGAAGGCGGAGAGCCTGGGCTACACTTCGGATGTCCTCCTCGGATGGTGGAAGCACATGCACAACTGGTACGGGAAGCTGCACCTGAGGAAGTCTGGCCAGGCCGTGGTCAAGCTCACCGACCGGGAGACCTACGTGATGGCCAAGTGCAGCTTCTTGGAGGGTGAGATCCGCCACCGAGGAGCAGCCCCTCTGTCTACCCTCACTCTCAGGCAACCCACAGAGAGCCAGTCCTCTTCTGGCCAAGAGTCAGCTCCTGTGTCCAGGCAGGTATCTGTGGAGCGTCCCACAACGGAGACCCCTCCAACAGCAGCACTCCCTGTGGCGGAGCACATGGAGGACCCCCTGACGCAGTTGGAGCAAGAAGAAGCCGCTGCCACCAGAGATCAACCCACATCCACCCCCAGCTCCACCTCCACAGAAAGCAGACAGAGAGCCAGACCGGAGGGACAGAGCCATACTGTCCTCTTGGAGATCAGGGACACAATCAAGAGCAGCATAGATCTCCTCTCTCAGCTGGTAGAGTCTGACATACCATCCTCTAACAGAAAGCCCTTCCTCACCTATGTCAACCAGACCCTCATGGAAATGCCCGAATCCCAGTACCAGGTGATCAAGGAGAGGATCACAGGTCTTCTGCACCACCCTCCAGGCCCAGCTGAACCTGCTCTGACTCAGTCCAGATCTGCTCCTCCACCCCAGGTGATGTCACAGCCCTTCCAAGGCTTTCCACAGGCCCTCACCGACCAAGGCTACGGCTACCAGAAGTTCCAGCAGCACAGGCAGCCCTTCCCAGTCCAGGCACAGGTTTCTCGCCTGCCACCGATGCCACCGATGCCACCGACGCCATAGATGCCGCCAACGCCTCACCTCGCTCACCTGTAGACCAGACAGCCCCACTAAACTCCTCCTTCTTCCACCCCACAGCCAAACCCGGCCTCAGAACATCTGTCATCGGACACAACCCTTGTCATGGAGGAAGGGGCTCTCAACATCACGGGACTGAGCCAGCTCTCTGAGAGCTTCCTCCACACACCATCCCCTGTTGTTCTCTCAGGGCCAGGCACCCCAATGGCGTCTCAGAAAAGCACTCCAGCCACTTCCACCTCCACAGCACCTGGACCCTTCACCCCTGAGACCATGGGCACTCCTCAGAATGACTGAGCAGAGTGCCAGAGACTGGGTTGCTACCTGATGACTTTATCTTTGCTTTGGACACTTTACTTGGGTCATTTTGCTTTTACAGTTTTTTATTAATAAAGTTTATCTTTGCTTCACACACTTGGTTCAGTTCTTTTAGTAAATAAAGTCTTGGTGGAAACTTTTAGAAATGGTTTAAGCCTTTGCATGCTTGTGGGATGGGTAAGGATAGCAGTGGGATGGGCAGGGATACCTTTTGGATGGGTAATAGCTGTGGGATAGGTAAGGATAGCAGTGGGATGGGCAGGGATACCTATGGGATGGGTAATAGCCGTGGGATGGGTTAGGATAGCTGTGGGATAGATAAACCTCCAGTGCAAGCATAGTGGGACTGTATGGTCCACCCTCCCAGGTGCCACACCTATGGCCCTTTATTATCAATAACATTTTAACCATTCATCAACACATTTCGACATAAACACAACTCTTTATTAAATGCCCTATTCATTGTAGGGCCACTCAACATACATGGCACAACCTCATCAGTGTGATGAGACAGGCTGAAGGAAGCATCCATTAAGCATCTACCATCCTGTCTTGCCACTCCACTGCTCCAGCTGGGGAGTTGCACCAGTGTTTCAGGAGGTTGCGCTGCTTCTTCCCTTCATGTGAAGCTCTGTTGGGGCCTGGCAGATCCACAGTGTCTATCAGGTTTAGTCCTTGCCTCCATTCACCAGGCTCCATGTCCCCATTGCCTTGTTGGCACTCCACGAGCCTGCTCTGCAACACTGGGTAGCGGGTGCGCATGAGATTGTGCAGGATGCAGCAAGCTTCCACAATGTTCCTCACGGTCTCTGGGCGATGCTGCATGGTGGTGAGAAGTACCTGGAACCTGTTGACCAGGATGCCAAAGGCGTTCTCCACCACCCGTCTTGCCCTGGACAGCCTGTAGTTGAAGATCCTCTCTTCACGGGTGAGGCATCTGGAAGTGTAGGGCTTCATGAGGTAGATTCTGAGGGAGAAGGCATCATCCCCCACGATGAAGTAGGGCACATCTTGTGTATTGTTGGGCAGGGGGTCTGGATCTGGGAAAATCATGATGAGGTTGCGTTCCAGCCCCTCCTTGAGGTCACTGGCGTTATATACCTGGCTATCTGAAGCTGACCCGTTACCTGAAGCATCGATGTACATAAACTTGTAGTCAGCATCAACTATGGCAAAGAGGATGATGCTGAAGAAGCCCTTGTAGTTGTGATAAGTGGACTCTGAGTTGGCTGGAGCTTTGCAGGCCATGTGCTTCCCATCTATGGCTCCAACTGTGTAGGGGAAGTTCCACTTCTGATACCACCGCTCTGCAAATTTCTTCCAGCCTTCTTCAGTGGAGGGGCACTGGAGGAGCTCCTCCAGGTATTCTTTGATGATGGCCTGCACCACTTCTCTGACCACAATGCTGATGGTGTTGTGTGGCACCCTCCAGGTGTACTGCATGTTCCTGTACGTGGTCCCAGAGGCCAGGTGGCGCAGAGTCAGTGCCACCTTCAGCCCAGGGTCCAGGCTGGGATGGAAGTTGGTGCTCGGCTTGGTCAACCTGGGTCTCAGCCGCTCCACAACGTCGTCAAACATGGCTGGTGGCATCCTCATGAAGTTCTGGAATGCATGAGGGTCTTCGTTCCTCATCTCCACCATCAGCTTGTCATACAGTCCGTACTCGGCTCTTCTCGTTATCCATCTTCGGAGCCACACACTTCTTGGATGCCTCCTTTTCCTTGCATAGAACAGTTGAAAGAGCCTGTAGAGGGCTTCATACTGTTGTAGAATGATGGTGGCTACCAAAAGGAGTGTGCGACGATCCATGGTGGAGAGCAAGAGCAAGAGCAAGGCTGAAGAGGTCTGCACACCAGGGCTGCTGGACTGAAAGTGAGATCCAGGTGATTTCCTCCCCCTTTTTATAGGAAATATCGTTTTTCCGCTAGGTGTCCTTCTGCATCCTGTAGACATCCTCCAGACATCCTAAATATCCGAGACACGTCCCCTATACGAACGTTTTTTCCGTTTTAATGCTTTATATCCGAGCTGCATCCGTTTTCATCCTTTCTACGTCTGTGCTACTAACACTGTGTGTCCGTTCCATGTCCGTTTCGCTTCCTCCCTGTGCCCATTTTCCGCTGGAGCGGATTTGAGTTGCGTGGGTGCGCAGCGGATGCCTAGCGGATATAGCGGATGCATAACGGATGATAATGGACGTATAGCAGATGTTCCCCGTATGCGTAGCGGATGTAGAATGGACACGTTGAATACTTCATCCACTCAAAAAGTTTTGTGCAGCTCAAAACTTTTTGAGTGGATGAAATGTCAGTAGACGGATGCTGGACGGATAGAGAGGATGAAAAACGTATGCAGTGAGTACACAATGGATGCATCGCGTTAACCAATGGATGGAAAGCGTTTTTCTCCATTTTACATCCTCTTTCCATCCGTTGGTGCAGTGTGACATGGGCTTTAACTACAGCAAACAATATGAAAAAGTTATTAGACAGCATGTCATAAGAACCATAAAACTATTGTAAAGTTTTTATAATACTTCCAAGTATTACTTGTTATTCTTATTTATCCAGAAACCTGGGATACATAGAAACAGATACTGGGAAATTGGGAAAAGGTGACAATCCTAGACCAGGCGAAATCCAAAAATGCCAGGGAGCTTCTAGAAGCCTGGCACTCTGACAAATCAGCCATCAATAGACACATAGACATTAACAACATCTATACACTATGCAAAAGAGACAATCAATAATCCAGATACAGTATTCAGCAGGTTCTGGCCAGTTCTGGAGAACCCGGAGCAGAAATTTTGAGTAGTTCAGAGAACTGGCAAATACTACCTCTGACTGGAGATTTTACAGTAATCTCCCCCTGCCCCGCCCACCAAGCCCCACCCGCAGAACCGTTAGTAAAAAATTTTGAATCCCACCACTGCAATCAGCCCAAAAGAGAAAAAGACTCCAGCACCTCTCCACCAGTAATCAGCACTCAGCATGGATTAACTCCAAGGTCAACTTCAGACCAACAATCAAGTAAGCAACAACCCAATCAAGAAACAAACAAAGAGCCATCAGTAAACAGCTCAAACAATGAATCTCTTAAGATTGCCCCCACCCACATAGACAGGCAAGACACCATAATATCAACTGGCAGCAAAAAACAGTCCTTACTACCATAGTACTGATGATGTTACCTAGTTAAGGTAATGAAATGTCTGCAAGAAAATAAAGCAAGCTTAAGGCGAGGTCACACTGGCCGACGGATGCAAAACATATGTAAAAAGGACACAGCGGATGAGCAAATTTTCCATCCGTTGTTATCCGCTCTCAAAAGGGGCAAAAATTTGCATAAACAGAACGGAAAGGAACAGAAAGGAACGGATGGGGAGAGGATGTAGCGAGGATGTTAAGCGGATGCTCAATGGAAGCCTCGCGGATGGAAGCGGATGGCATGTCCGCAGGGCTTCTGGGGGAGAACAGCAAAGCGGACGCGTAGCGGACGGAAAGGCTACGTAGCGGATGCGTAGCGGATGACGCAGATGCATCATGAATGCCTAGCGGATGCGTAGCGGATGCAAAGCATTCACTGTGCATGCAGGGAGGATGCATTGTGTAAGCTCCACGGATATAAAAGGAGGCAGCTCGCAAGCAGTCAACATTCAGAGGAAAGACCTGCTGCCAGAGACATCTTCATCAGAGACCATGGGGAAGAAGAGGAAGCCTGTGCCTACTCCTGCCAGCCCTGGAAAGAAGGACAGAACCACCATCCCACCCCCTGGCGCTGACTCTGCTGCTGGTGGTGCTTCTGCTGGTGCTTCTGCTGCTGCTGCTGGTGCTTCTCCTGCTGCTGCTACTGGTGGTGGTGTTGCTGCTGCTGGTGCTTCTGCTGCTGGTGCTTCTGTTGCTGGTCCTGCTGGTGCTGCTGCAACTGCTGCTGATGCTACTGCTGCTGGTGCTGCTGGTATGGTGGACCAGCCCCAAGGCCATCAAAGCCCTGCTGATGAGGGCCCAGAAGGCCCTGCCAGAGGGAGGAAGAGGCAATCGAAGAAGAAGGAGAAGGAGAAGGAGAAGGAGAAGGAGAAGAGAAAACAGTACTCCATTGCAGAGGACCACGAGGAGGAGGTGCTTGAATGGCTCAGGGAGAACGAGTTCCTGTGGAGGAAGGGCCACAGGCTATATCGAGACACCAAGCGGAAGCAGGCGGCTTGGAGAGAGAAGGCGGAGAGCCTGGGCTACACTTCTGATGTCCTCCTGGGGTGGTGGAAACATATGCACACCTGGTATGGCAAGCTGCACCTGAAGAGATCCGGGCAGGCTGCGGTCAAGCTGACGGACCGGGAGACCTACATCATGGCCAGGTGCAGCTTCCTGCAGGGTGAGATCCGCCACCGAGGAGCAGCCCCTCTGTCAACCCTCTCCCTCAGACAGCCCACAGAGAGACACCCCTCTTCCAGCCAGGAAACAGCCAGTGTGTCCAGGCAGGTGTCTGCGGAGTGCCCCATGACAGAGACCCCCCCGACAGCTGCACTCCCCATGCCGGAGGACGTGGAGGATCCCCTGATGCAGATGAAGCAAGAGGAGGCCGCAGCCACCAGAGACCAACCAACACCCACCCCCAGCTCCACCTCCACAGAAAGCAGGCAGAGAGGCAGACCGGAGGGACAGAGCCATACTGTCGTCTTGGAGATCAGGGACACAATCAAGAACAATGCAGATCTCCTATCTCAGCTGGTACACTTCGAGATTCCATCCTCAAACTGCAAGCCCTTCCTCACCTACGTGAGGAAGACCCTCATGAACATGCCCGAGCCCCAGTACCAGGTGATGAAGGAGAGGATCACTACGCTTCTGCACCACCCTCCAGGCCCAGCTGAACCTGCTTCTACCCACTCCAGGTCTGCTCCTCCACCCTAGGAGATGTCACAGCCCTTCCAAGGCTTTCAACAGCCCCTCTCCTACCAAGGCTACGGCGACCAGGAATTCCCTCAACAGAGGCAGCACTTCCCAGTCCAGCCCCAGGTTCATCGCCTGCCACAGATGCCACCGATGCCACTGACACCACAGATGCCACTGACGCCATAGATGCCACTGATGCCACCGATGCCACAGACTCCTCACCTCGCCCATCTGCAGACCAGACAGCCCCACTACACTCCTTCCTCCACCCCACAGCCAAGCCCCTCAACAGAACATCTGTCATCGGTCCTGTGCCTGACTTCCCAGGTCCTGGATGAAGGGCCTCTCAACCTCACGGGCCTGAGCCAGCTCTCTGAGAGCTTCCTGCACACACCATCTCTTGTTGTCCTCTCGGGGCCAGGCACCCCAATGGCGCCTCAGACCAGCACTCCAGCCACTGCCACCTCCACAGTCCCTGTCCCCTTTACACCTGAGACCATGGACATGTCTCAGAGTGACTGAGAACATTGCCAGAGACTGAGTTGTTACCTGTTGATTTATCATTGCTTGGGACACTTTTCTTGGTTCCTTTTGCATTTTAAATAAAGTCCTACACATTATTTAACTGTTATTAATAAAGGTTATCTTTGCTTCACACACTTGGGTCATTTCTTTTACTTAATAAAGTCTTGGTGGAAACTTTTAGAAAATAGTTAAGCCTTTGCATACTTGTGGGATGGGCAAGGATAGCTGTGGGATGGATAATAGCTGTGGGATGGGCAAGGATAGCTGTGGGATGGATAAACCTCCAGTGCAAGCATAGTGGGACTGTATGGTCCACCCTCCCAGCTGCCACATGTGTGGCCCTTTTTTATCAATAACAATTTATACATTGATCAACACATTTCAACATAAACACAACTCTTAATTAAATGCCCTCTTCATTGTAGGGTCACTCAACATACATGGCACAATCTCATCAGTGTTATGAGACAGGCTCAAGGAAGCATCCATTAAGCATCTTGCCACTCCACTGCTCCAGCTGGGGAGTTGCACCAGTGTTTGAGGAGGTTGCGCTGCTTCTTCCCTTCACGTGAAGCTCTGTTGGGGCCTCGCACATCCACAGTGTCTATCAGGTTTTGTCCTTGCCTCCATTCACCAGGCTCCATGTCCCCATTGCCTTGTTGATGGTCCACAAGCCTGTTCTGTGACACTGGGTAGCGGGTGCACATGAGATTGTGCAGGATGCAGCAAGCTTCCACGATGCTCCTCACGGTCTGCGGGCAATGCTGCATGGTGGTGAGAAGTACCTGGAACCTGTTGGCCAGGATGCCAAAGGCATTCTCCACCACCCGTCTTGCCCTGGACAGCCTGTAGTTGAAGATCCTCTCTTCACGGGTGAGGTATCTGGAAGTGTAGGGTTTCATGAGGTAGGTTCTGAGGGAGAAGGCATCATCCCCCACGATGAAGTAGGGCACATCTTGTGTGTCGTTGGGCATGGGGTCTGGATCTGGGAAACCCATGATGAGGTTGCGTTGCAGCCCATCCTTGAGGTCACTGGCGTTGTATACCTGGGCATCTGAAGCTGACCCGTTGCCTGAAGCATCGATGTACATGAACTTGTAGTTAGCATCAACCATGGCAAAGAGGATGATGCTGAAGAAGCCCTTGAAGTTGTGATAGGTGGACCCTGAGTTGGCTGGAGCTTTGCAGGCCACATGCTTCCCATCTATGGCTCCAATTGTGTGAGAGAAGTTCCACCTGTGATACCACTGCTCTGCAACTTTCTTCCAGCCTTCTTCAGTTGTGGGACACTGGAGGAGCTCCTCCTGGTATTCTTTGATGATGGCCTGCACCACTTCTCTGACCACAATGCTGATGCTGTTGTGTGGCACCCTCCAGGCATACTGCATGTTTCTGTATGTGGTTCCAGAGGCCAGGTGGTGCAGAGTCAGTGCCACCTTCAGCCCAGGGTCCAGGCTGGGATGGAAGTTGGTGCTCGGCTTGGTCAACCTGGGTCTCAGCCGCTCCACAACTTCGTCAAACATGGCTAGTGGCATCCTCATGAAGTGCATCCTCATGAAGTTTGTTGTCCGTATGTGTCGCGGATGTACATCATACGCGGTGGAAAGTTCATCCGCTCAAAAAGTTTTGTGCAGCTCAAAACTTTTTGAGCGGATGAAATCTCAGTAGACGGATGCTGGACGGATAGAACTTATGAAACACACACACAGTGAGTATAGAACGGATGCATCGCGTTAACCAATGGATGGCAAGTGTTTCTCTCCGTTTTACATCCTCTTTGCATCCATTGGTGCAGTGTGACATGGGCTTTAGAGAGCACCAAGGACCCCACACCTCAACACTGAGTTACAAATATTCTCCTTTATTAGAAACAAATATATAATAAATAAAATGCAACTTTTTAAAAAATATATTTTTATTGAGTTTCTTTTATTACATCATAAAACATCATGGCATCAACAGCATTCTTGGCATCTGTACATGTTTTTGGTTTAAATATCATAATGCATTATATTACATTTGTCTAATATTAAATAATAGCTTTAACTATGATTACTATTCTTATATCTTTATATAATTTACAAAATTTTGTTTTATTTCCTGAAGGATTATTTCAGTTAGGCCAGTGGTTTCCAAAGTGGGCAATATGCCCCCTGGGGGGGGGATGCCTTAGGGGGGTGCTAAGAGGCAAGAGGGCTGGCAGGGGGCCCTAAGAGGCGGCAGGGGGGCGTTCGAGGCACCAGCCCTGCAGGTTCACTCATTGACTGTAGCACCACTCCGGAGCCAGCACCTCCAATGCAGAAATAGTGGCACGTTATGTGCCGCCACAGCAGCGTTCAATGCACCATCCCCCTGCCACCTCTTAGTGTCCCCAAGGATCCATCAGAGGGGCACTAAGAGGTGGCAGGGGGGCATTCAAGGTGCCAGCCAGCCCTGCAGATTCACCCATTGAGGCACCGGCTCCGGAGCGGTGCTGCAGTCAGTGGGTGAACCTGCAGGGCCATCACCTCCAATGCCCCCCTGCCACCTCTTAGCATCCCCAAGGGGGCGAGCAGAAGAGCGCTAAGAGGTGGCAGGGGGCGGCATGTTGAACACGGCCATGGCAGCATGTAACATGCCACCGCTTCTGCATTGGAGGCACCAGCTCCAGAGCAGTGCTAGTCAACAGGTGAAATTGCAGGGCCGGCCGGTGCCTCGAACACCCCCCTGACACCTCTTAGCCCCCATCTGCCAGCCCCCTTGGGGATGCTAAGATGTGGCAGGGGGGCGTTCAAGGCACCCACCCTGCAGGTTCACCCATTGACTATAGTAATGATTCAGAACCAGTGCCTCGAACGTGGCAGCACGTTGGGAAAAACCGCTGTCACTGCTTTCCCAAAGTGCTGCCGCTGTCTCATTCTGTCTGTCTGTCCGTCCGTCCAGCTGTCCATCCATCAATCATCCAAAAGGTCTGTCTGTTTGCCTGCCTGCCTGCCTACCTACCTACCTGCCTGCCTGTCTCTCTCTCTCTCCATCCATCCATCCATCCATCTTCAAAGTGCTGGCCCCACAGGCACATTGGAAAAGTAGAGCAAAGCCAGTCTGGGAGGGAGGGAGGAAGGGAGAGAGAGAGAGAGAGAGAGACCTGATGCATCAGACTGAATGAGGCCTAGTTTCAACTGAGGCCCTTTTCCACATTGAAAAGCACACTGAAACCTCTTTGGCTTCTATTAAAGGTTTTGTGAATGAAACATGGTCAAGACTATCAGGAAGCTCTGGCCTTCCGGTTTTCAGCTTCCTCAGCAACAGACCGAAACCTCATTTCTCCTAGGCTTCGATCTGTGCTCACCGCTGGAGCGCCCGAGCTGGCTGGTTTCGGGGCTAAGCCACCCCGTAGAGGTGGTGAAGAGGCAGGAGACTACCTGCAGGGTTGAGGAGAGCCGCATCTCTCCTCCCCATCTGGCCATTACTCCCTTTCCCGAAGGCGGTTGTAGCAGTGGTCAGAAATGGCCACCACAAAGAAGAACTCGACCAGAAAAGAATGTGCAGGAGGAAGATAAGAAGAGAAAGTTTTAGTTGATCGGGTCAAACAGCAAAAGCAACAAATAAGGTACCCTGGAATTGAAACTTAACAACATCGTTCCCAAAGAAGATCTTGAAGCTGCGAAGGAGAGAGAGAACGGAAAGGATTAGGTTTTTTTTCTTCCCTTCCTTATACTAACAGCTAAGAGACTTAAGCAAGAAATTGAAAAATGTCGACTTTGACATTAATAGGCATCTAAGCTGGAAATAAAAGTCAAAGGGATAATAAAGATTTCTGGACATTTAAACGTTTTTAAAAGCTGGAAAGAAGAAAAAAAAAATACAAGGGCAGGATCTGGAAAAATAGAGGAGACTGCCTGGAATTAAGGAATGGAACTGTTATTAAAAGTGAAATTTTGATAAGATTTTTCAAAGATACATTTTAATGGAAACTTGGTAACAAAATAATAGAACCCCAGGAAGATAAAATGAAAAAAAAAAAAGCAAGTAGTAACAGCCTTGGTCTATTGGATTATTTGGTGATTTTTGGTTTTTGCAACTAGACTGACTAAAATTAACTGGGTGGTTGTTTAAAAGTTTTTAAAATGGTATCACTCTTAGAAGAACTGAAAACGGAACTTAAAAAATGGAAAGAAGATGCACAAGAAGGGAGAAGTTCTTTTGGCTTCGTGTTTCAATTCTTAGAAATGGAGATCTGGAACTATGAGAAGCAACAAGAAACACTTGCAGAACAAGAAGACTGAGACAAAGAAGAAGTCATCTTTAGTGATCAAAAAATTTTAAGTGGGGGGGAAAAAGAAAAGGGGGAAAGAGAGTGAAAGGCTTAAGACAAGAAAAAACAACCAAAAAGAAGAAGGACAATTTGAAAGATAAGTATAATATTAGAAAGCAACAGAAGAGGAGATTACAGATGAGAGAGTTAGAAGTAGAGAGATGAGGGGGCAAAAAGGGGAGGGAGAACAAGAGGGGGAAAAAAGCAAGGAAAAGAAGTTGTAAAAGACAGAAACAAGAAATAGAGATACAGGGGAAAGATATAAGGATTGTAACCATAAGTTTGTTTAGAGATAATGGGTGAAAATTTAATTGTAAAAGGGATTCTGTAATGGTACATAAGATAGCATTGTTATATTACAATAGAAATAATTTTAGAAAATATGATGATGGATAAAATATTTATTGTAATGTAGTGGGATGTTTGTTAATAAATAAATGAATTAAAATGATTAAGAGAATTAAATGGGAACATTTTAATTATTAGTAATGCTTTATAAAAATGTAAAGCCCCTGTCACACTGCACCAACGGAAGGAAGGAGGATGTAAAACGGAGAAAAACACTTGTCATCCGTTGATTAATGAGATGCATCCGTTCTTTACTCACTGCCTCCATTTTTCATACTTTTTATCCATCCAGCATCCGTTTATTGATGCTTCATCCGCTCAAAAAGTTTTGAACTGCTCAAAACTTTTGAGCGGAAAATGTATCCAATGCATCCGTTCTGCATCCGCTAGGCATCCGCTAGGCATCCGTTCTGCATCTGTTACGCATCTGCTATATCCGCTAGGCATCCGTTCCGCATCCGTGCAACTCGCATCCGCTTGGATGCAGGGAGGAAGTGGAATGGATGCAGAATGGATGCAGAACGGATGCCTAGCAGATGCAGCATGGAAACAAAGCATTTAAAATGGAAAAAACGTTCGCAGAGGGGACCTATCTCGGATATTAAGGATGTCTAGAGGATGCCTAGAGGATGCAAAGGGACACCTAGGGGAAAACCTATACTGCCTATAAAAAGGGGGAGCAACTCACCTGGATCTCACTTTCAGACCAGCAGCCCTGCGGTGCAGACCTCTTCAGCCTTCATCTGACTCTTCCTCTTCCACAGCATCCAGTCATGTCCACCGTGGATCGTAACAAAGTCCTTTTGGCAGCCACCATCCTTCTGCAACAGTGCGAAGCCATCTACAGGCTCTGTGAACTCCACTACGGGAAGAAAAGGAGGTGGCCAAGAAGCGTCTGGGTCTGAAGATGGATCACCAGAAGAGCAGAGGACGGACTGTACAACAAGCTGATGGTAGAGCTCAGGAACGAAGACACTTGTGCATTCCAGAACTTCATGAGGATGCCTCCAGCCATGTTTGACGAAGTTGTGCAGCGCCTGACACCCAGGTTGACCAAGGCAAACACCAACTTCCGGCCCAGCCTGGAACCTGGGCTCAAGGTGGCACTCACTCTGCGCCACCTGGCCTCAGGGACCACCTACAGGAGCATGCAGTATGGCTGGAGGGTGCCACACAACACAATCAGCATTGTGGTCATAGAAGTGGTGCAGGCCATCATCAAAGAATACCTGGAGGAGCTCCTCCAGTGCCCCTCCACTGAAGAAGGATGGAAGAAAGTTGCAGAGCAGTAGTATCAGAGGTGGAACTTCTCCCACACCGTTGGAGCCATAGGTGGCAAGCACGTGGCCTGCAAAGCGCCAGCCAATCAGGGTCCACTTATTTCAACTACAAGGGCTTCTTCAGCATCATCCTCTTCGCCATGGTCGATGCTGACTACAAGTTCATGTACATCGATGCTTCAGGCATTGGCTCATCTTCAGATGCCCAGGTATACGCCAGTGACCTCAAGGAGGGGCTGGGACGCAACCTCATTGTGGGCTTCCCAGATCCAGAACCCCTGCCCAACGACACGCAAAATGTGCCCTATTTCATCGTGGGGGATGACGCCTTCTCCCTCACAACCTACCTCATGAAGCCCTACACCTCCAAATGCCTCACCCATGAAGAGAGGATGTTCAACTACAGGCTGTCCAGGGCAAGGCAGGTGGTGGAGAACGCCTTTGGCATCCTTGCCAACAGGTTCCAGGTACTTCTCACCCCCATGCAGCATCGCCCAGAGACTGTGAGGAGGATCATGGAAGCTTGCTGCATCCTGCACAATCTCATGCGCACCCGCTACCCAGTGTTGCAGAACAGGCTCATGGACCTCCAACAAGGCAATGGGGACATGGAGCCTGGGGAATGGAGGCAAGGGTGAAACCTGATAGATACAGTGGATGTTCCAGGCCCCAACAGAGCTTCATGTCAAGGGAAGAAGCAACGCAACCTCCTGAAACACTGGTGCAACTCCCCATCTGGAGCGGTGGAGTGGCAAGACAGGATGATAGATGTTTAATGGATGCTTCCTTCGGCCTGTCTCATCACATGGATGAGATTGGGCCATGTATGTTGGGTGGGCCTACAATGAACAGGGCATTTAATAAAGAGTTGTGTTTATGTTGACATGTGTGGATCAATGCTTACATTGTTATTGATAATGAAGGGCCACAGGTGTGGCACCTGGGAGGGTGGACCATCCAGTCCCACTATGCTTGCACTGGAGGTTTATCTATCTCACAGCTATTACCCATCCCAAAGGTATCCCTGCCCATCCCACAGCTATTACCCATCCCACTGCTATCCTTACCTATCCCACAGTTATTACACATCCCACAGGTATCCCTGCCCATCCCACTGCTATCTTAACCCATCCCTCAAGCCTGCAAAGGCTTAAACCATTTCTAAAAGTTTCCACCAAGACTTTATTAAAAAAAAGAAATGAAGCAAGTGTGTGAATCAAAGATAGACTTTATTAACAAGAAGCTATAAAACAAAAATGAGTCTCTGGCACTCCTCTTGGTCGTTCAGTCTCAGGGGTGAAGGGTCCAGGTGCTGTGGAGGTGGCTGGTGCTGGAGTGCTTGTCTGATCCCCTGCATCATCAGCTCCTCCAGAAGCAGAAGCAGCAGAAGCTCCAGCCCCAGAAGAGCGAGCCCGTGCTACAGAAGCCCCAACAGAACCAGAGTGAGGGCCAGGGGGTGGGATGGTGGCCCTGTCCCTCTTGCCAGGGCTGGCAGCAGATGGCTGAGGCTTTCTGTTCTTCCCCATGGTTGTGGGGTTGCTGGCTGGCAGGGAGGCTGGCAGGGAGGCAGGCACCAAGGCTGGCAGGAAGGCTGGCAGGCAGGCAGGCAGGCAGGCAGGCACCAAGGCTGGCACCAAGGCTGGCAGGCAGGCAGGCACCAAGGCTGGCAGGCAGGCATGAACCAAGGCTTGCAGGTAGGCAGGAACCAAGGCTTGCAGGAAGGCAGGCACCAAGGCTGGCAGGCAGACATGAACCAAGGCTGGCAGGCAGGCAGCAAGGCTGGCAGGCAGGCAGACAGCAAGGCTGGCAGGGAGGCTGGCAGCAAGGCTGGCAGGCAGGCAGATTAGCAAGGCTGGCCGGCAGGCAGAGAGGCTGGCAGCAAGGCTGGCAGCAAGGCTTGCAGGCAGGCATGCAGGCAGGGCAGGCAAGGCTGTCAATCCGTCCGGCAGCAGGTCTTTCCTCCAAATGGTGACCTGCTCCGAGCTGCTTCCCTTATATCCACGGGGCTTACGCAATGCATCCTCCCCGCATGCGCAATTAATGCTAGGCATCCGTTAGGCTTCCGCTGTGCATCCGCCAGGCTTCCGCTCTGCATCCGCTTCATCCGCTGTGCATCCGCTATGCATCCGCTTCATCCGTTCCGCGTCTGCTTTGCTGAGGTCCCCCGGAAGCCTTGCGGATGTGCCATCCGTTCTCATCCATTTCCATCCGCTGGGCTTCCATTCCGCATCCGCTTTCCATCCGCTCTGCGTCCTCCCCGCGTCCGTTCCTTTCCATGTTATCCGCTCTGGTTATGCAAATTTTTGCCCCTTTTGAGAGCGGATAACAATGGATGGAACATTTTTCTCGTCTGTTGTGTCCTTTTTACAAATGTTTTGCATCCGTTGGGCAGTGTGACAGGGCCTTAAGTAAGAAATATGGGAAAAAAATTAATCATGGAAAGTTTATAAGTATTCCCAAAGAAGTATGATATTCAATTGAAAAGAAATGTTAAAGATGTTAATATTTTAATGCATATTAATGATAGAACTGAATTGGAATGGAATGTATATTTTATTTACATATGTATATAATTTTTTCTTTTTAAGAATATAGTGTCTATTTTAAGAATGTACCAAGCAGAATCCGACTGGAAGTTATGTATTATATTGAATGCTATAATCTCAAAGCTATACACTGAAGCTTAAATAAGAGTTTGAATGGACAAAATTAAAGGATATAAAGGTGTCATACTCTAATTGGTAACTACAGGGAAAAATTTATTTAATAAGAAAAGATAATATCAAATTGTATATGTAAAATATAATGATTTGAATTGAGATGAAATAATCAAAACAAAATTGAGAAAATTAAAAGAGGGGAAAAACTATGTAGAAAATATAAAATGGTAATAAGATATGGAATAGAATATAAAAGTGAGCATGAAATTGAGTTTTGTGTCTGTATGAAGAAGTTATAATCTGGAACCATGCTATTTTCAAAAAAGATGTTTTATTTGTATTTTGTTTTTTTTGAAAACCCAAATATTTTTTTTTTTTAAAAAAAATAGACTATCAGGAAACTCTCACATTTTGTTGAGGCTTTTAACAGGATCCATTGGACCAGATCTCCACCCTAAAAATTACTTTTCCCCAATGTATTACAGTGCCAATTCTGAAGAAGGCAAAACCAAAATGTACTGGTAAATTACAAGGAGAACACACACACACACACACACACACACACACACACTCCTTTCTAACCCTGCTGGAGCAGGTGATTGGACGAGAATAGATATCTCATTATCTGTCCCCTCCCTCCCTCTCTCCCTCCTTCTTTATTTCTTTTTCTTTCTGTCTCTTCCTTCCATCTCCCCCTCTTTCTTTGTCCTTTTTTCTTTCTTTCCCTTTTCTCTTTATTTTATTCCTCTCTTCTTCTCTTTCTTTTCTCTCTTTCCCTCTCTCAGGCTCATCCCTTTGGATCAGGGGTCACCAAACTTTTGGACCTCAGGGACTACCAAATTCATAATTTTAAATCCTGGAGACCACTAATATGAATTTTGACTGATGGTGGCTTTCTGGCGTTGGTGAGAGAGAGAGAGAGAGAAATCTGATCCAAACTATCTCTCCCTCTCTCTCACACACACAGGCAGGGGTGGGATTTAGACCCCTGATCTAAAACTGTCAAAACTCCAAAAACTGGTCAAGTAGCTCTGAGGAGGCCAGTCATAAATTAGAACACTTCCTAAACAGCCAGTCATTAAGTGAGGACCACTTGTATTTGGTTTGCCAGTCACCTGGCCATGCCCACCCAGTCACATGACCAGCAAGCCACACCCACCCAGTCATGTGACCAGCAAACCACACCCTCAAATTAGGCCACACCCACAGAAATTTGAATCTCACCTCTGGGTGGGGGGCACTGAGGATGAGTTTGTAGCACCAAGGGGGCAGTGGACTTAAAACGTTTGGGAACCACCAAGTTAAGCCCATGTCCCACTGCACCAATGGATGCAAAGAGGATGTAAAACAGACAAAAAAGCTTGCCATCCGTTGGAAAACGCGATGCATCCGTTGTGTACTCACTGCATATGTGTTTCATACGCTCTATCCATCGAGCAACCGTCCACTGAGATTTCATTCGCACAAGAAGTTTTGAGCTGCACAAAACTTTTTGAGCGGATGAACTTTCCGCTGCGTATGATGTACATCCACGACACATACGGACAACAAATGTTCTATGTCCATTGTCATCCATTAAACATCCACTGTATCCTCTTGGCATCCTCTGGACATCCTCGCAACTCACATCCACTGCAGCTGAAAACGGAAAGAGGGAGGAAGCGAAAGGTACATGGAACGTCCACACAGTGTTAGTAGCATGGAAATAGAAAGGACGTAAGCGGATGCATCTTGTATATAAAGCATTAAAATGGACAAAATGTTTGTATCTAAGATGTATCTCAGATATTTAGGATGTCTGGAGTATGCCTAGAGTATGTGGAAGGACACCTAGGGGAAAACCGATATTTCCTATAAAAAGGGGGAGGAAATCACCTGGATCTCACTTTCAGTCCAGCAGCCCTGGTGTGCAGACCTCTTCAGCCTTGCTCTTGCTCTTGCTCTTGCTCTTGCTCTTGCTCTTGCTCTTGC
>BLBF01000007.1:59338462-59388082 GCA_015471245.1 Laticauda colubrina | reverse complement strand
CTTGCTCTTGCTCTTGCTCTTGCTCTTGCTCTTGCTCTTGCTCTTGCTCTTGCTCTTGCTCTTGCTCTTGCTCTTGCTCTTGCTCTTCCACAGCATCCAGTCATCTCCACCATGGATCGTCGAACACTCCTTTTGGTAGCCGCCATCATTCTAAAACAGTGCAAAGCCCTCTACAGACTCTACAGGCCGTGGTGTACAGACCTCTTCACCCTTGGTCTTGGTCTTCCACATCATCCATTGATCTCCACCATGGATCATAACACAGTCCTTATGGTAGCTGCGATCATTCAGCACCAGAACCGAGCCCTCTTCAGACTGTTTCACCTTTTCTACACAAGGAGAAGAAGGAGATGTTCAAGAGCTGTGTGGGTCTGACGATGGATAGGGAGAAGAGTGGAGTTTGGACTGTATGACAAGCTGATGGTGGAGCTGAGGAATGAAGACCCTCGTGCATTCCATCACTTCATGAGGATGCCATCAGCCATGTTTGACGAAATTGTAGAGCGTCTGAGACCCAGGTTGACCAAGCCAAGCACCAACTTCCGTCCCAACCTGTACCCTGGACTGAAGGTGGCACTGACTCTGCGGCACCTGGCCTCTGGAACCACATACAGAAACATACAGTATTCCTGGAGGGTGCCACACAACAGCATCAGCAAAGTGGTCAGAGAAGTGGTGCAGGCCATCATCGAAGAATACCTGGAGGAGCTCCTCAAGTGCCCCAACACTGAACAAGGCTGGAATAAAGTTGCAGAAGAGTGGTATCAGAGGTGGAACTTTCCCCACACCGTTGGAGCCATAGATGGGAAGCACGTGGCCTGCAAAGCTCCAACCAACTCAGGGTCCTCTTATTACAACTACAAGGGCTTTTTCAGTATCATCCTCTTTGCCATGGTTGATGCTGACTACAAGTTCATCTACATCGATGCTTCAGGCAACGGGTCAGCTTCAGATAGCCAGGTATACAATGCCAGTGACCTCAAGGATGGGCTGCAATGCAACCTCATCATGGGTTTTCCAGATCCAGACCCCCTACCCAACGACACACAAGATGTGCCCTACTTCATTGTGGGTGATGACGCCTTCTCCCTCAGAACCTACCTCATGAAGCCCTACACTTCAAGATACCTCGCCCATGAAGAGAGGATCTTCAACTACAGGCTGTTCAGGGCAAGACGGGTGGTAGAGAATGCCTTTGGCATCCTGGCCAACAGGTTCCAGGTACTTCTCACCGCCATGCAGCATTGCCCAGAGACCGTGAGGAGTATCGTGGAAGATTGCTGCATCCTGCACAATCTCATGTGCACCCGCTACCCAGTGTTGCGGAACAGGCTTGTGGACTGTCAACAAGGGAATGGGGACATGGAGCCTGGTGAATGGGGGCAAGGACTAAACCTGATAGACACTGTGGATGTACAAGGCCCCAACAGAGCTTCATGTGAAGGGAAGAAGCAGCGTAACCTACTGAAACACTGGTGCAACTCCCCAGCTGGAGCAGTGGAGTGGCAAGACAGGATGATAGATATTTAATGGATGCTTTCTTGAGCCTGTCTCATCACACTGATGAGATTGTGCCATATATGTTGAGTGGTCCTTCAATGAATAGGGCATTAATAAAGAGCTTTGTTTATTTTGAAATGTGTTGTTCAATGAATAAATTATTATTGATAAAAAAGGACCATATGTGTGGCAGCTGGGAGGGTACAGATACAGTGCCACTATGCTTGCACTGGAAGTTTATGAATCCCACAGCTATCCTTACCCATCCCACAACTATCCTTACCTATCCCACAGCTATCCATACCTATCCCACAGCTATCCTTACCTATCCCACAGCTATCTTTACCCATCCCACAACTATCCTTACCCATCCCACAACTATCCTTACCCATCCCACAACTATCCTTACCCATCCCACAAGCATGCAAAGGCTTAACCATTTTTTCAAAGTTTTCACCAACACTTCATTAAGTAAAAAAAATGAATCAAGTGTAATAACTGTCTTAAGTAAACTGTATGACTTTATTAAAAAAGCAAAATGAACCAAGTAAAGTGTCTTTAAGCAAAGATAAAGTGAACAGGTAACAACTCAGTCTCTGGCACTATTCTCAGTCACTCTGAGGCATGTCCATGGTCTCAGCTGTCAAGCGGCCAGGGACTGTGAAGGTGGCTGTGGCTGGAGTGCTGGTCTGAGGTGCCATTGGGGTGCTTGGCCCCGAGAGTACAACAGGGGATGGTGTGTGCAGGAAGCTCTCAGAGAGCTGATTCAGTCCCATGAGGTTGAGAGGCCCTTCATCAAGTACCTGGGATGTCAGGCCCAAGACTGATGACAGATTGTCCGTTGATGGGCTTGGCTGTGGGGTGGAGGAAGGAGGAGTGTAGTGGGGCTGTCTGGTCTGCAGCTGGGCGAGGTGAGGCGTCTGTGGCATGTGATGAACCTGGGCCTGGATTGGGAAGGGCTGTGGGAAGTCCTGGTACTCATAGCCTTGGTAGGTGAGGGGCTGTTGAAAGCCGTGGAAGGGCTGTGACATCACCTGGGGTGGAGGAGCAGACCTGGACTGGGTCGGAACAGGTTCAGCTGGGCCTGGAAGGTTGTGCAGAAGTGCTGTGATCTTCTGCTTCATTACCTGGTACTGGGCCTCGGGCAGGTCCATGAGGGTGTGGCTCATGTAGGTGATGAAGGGCTTCTGGTTTGAGGATGGTATGTCACTGTGGACCAGCTGAGAGAGATCTGTGCTGGTTTTGATTGTGTCCCTGATCTCCAACAGGACAGTGTGGCTCTGGCCCTCCAGTCTGCCTCTCTGCCTGCTTTCTGTGGAGGTGGAGCTGGGGCGGGTGTGGGTTGGTCTCTGGTGGCTGCCGCTTCTTCCTCCATTTGTGACAGGGGATCCTCCATGTCCTCCGGCATGAGGAGTGTAGCTGTCGGGGGGGTCTCTGCCATGGGGCCCTCTGAAGACACCTGCCTGGACAGGGCAGCTGGCTCCTGGCTGGAAGAGGAGTGGCTGTCTGTGGGCTGTCTGAGGGAGAGGGTTGTCAAAGAGGCTGCTCCTCGGTGGCGGACCTCACCCTCCAGGAGCTGCACTTGGCCATGACGTACATCTCCCGGTCAGTGAGCTTGACAGCGGCCTGGCCAGATTTCTTGAGGTGTAGCTTGCCATACCAGCTGTGCATGTGTTTCCACCATCCCAGGAGTATGTCTGAAGTGTAGCCCAGGCTCTCTGCCTTGTCTCTCCAAGCTGCCTGCTTCCTCTTGGTGTCGCGATAGAGTGTGTGGCCCTTTCTCCACAGGTACTCGTTCTCCCTCAGCCATTCCAGCACCTCCTCCTCATGGTCCTCGGAAGGGTTGTACTGTTTCCTCTCTCCCTTCTCCTTCCCTTGCCTCTTCCTCCCTCTGGCAGGGGCTTGAGCAGCAGGGCCTTCAGGGACTTGAGCAGCAGGGCTTTGAGGGCCTTGGGGCTGGTCCACCACAGCAGCAGCACCAGCAGCAGCAGAAGCACCAGCAGCACCAGCAGCACCAGCAGCACCAGCAGCACCAGCAGGAGAAGCAGCAGCAACATCACCACCACCACCAGCAGCAGCAGAAGCACCAGCAGCTTCAGAGTCAGTGCCAGGGTGGGATGGTGGTTCTGTCCTTCTTGCCAGGGCTGGCAGGAGTAGACACAGGCTTTCTCTTCTTCCCTGACTGATGAACCATGGTGTTATTCGAAGATGTCTGTGGCAGCACGTCTTTCCTCTGAATGTTGACTGCTTGTGAGCTGCATCCTTTTATATCCATGGAGCTGATGCAATTCATACTCTCCGCATGCGCAGTGAATGCTTTGCATCCGCTATGCATCCGCTATGCATCCTATAGGCATCCGTGATGCATCCGCAACATCCGCTACGCATCCGCTCCTTCTGCTATGCTTCCGCTTTGCAATTCTCCCCCAGAAGCCCTTCGGATGTGTCATCCACTTCCATCCGCTGTCATCCACTAGGCTTCCTACGAACATCCGCTTAACATCCTTGCTACATACTTCCCTCGTCCGTTCCTTTCCATTCTTTTCTGTTCTGTTTATGCAAATTTGAGGCACTTTTGGGAGCGGATAACAATGGATGGAGCCACCCCCGAAATTTTGCTCGTCCGCTGTGTCCTTTTTGCATACGTTTTGCATCCGTCGGCCAGTGGGACCTAGCCTTTAGGCTTTTTGTCCCACTTCTTAGTTCTGTTTGTTAATCATTTATACCAATTGTTCCAAATTAAAAAGAATTCAGAGTCATCTTTTTCTTTCAGTTTCATTGTTAACATGTTCATCTCAGCACTTTCTGTTACTTTATGTATTATTAGTTCATTAGGAGTACTTGGGGTTTTCCATACCTATGCAAAGGTTATTCTGGTGACTGTTGTAATGTGTAACAATAAGTATTTTGCTTCTTTCGGTAATCTATCTTTGATGATTCCTAAGAGGAAGGTTTCCAGTCTGAGCTCAATCTGATACCCAGTGATCTTTTGTAACCAATTTTTGATTTGGATCCAGTATTTCCTGGTCTCGGGCCATAACCACCACATATGATAAAATGTACCATCAACTTTTTTACATTTCCAACATTTGGGATAAATGCTCAGATAAATTTTTGCCTATCTCATTGGAGCTAAATACCATCTATAAAACATTTTGGACATATTTTCTTTGTATGCTGCGGATACCGTTAACTTATAATTTACATTCCATATTTTCTCCCATTCCTCTAATTCTATAGTGTATCCAAAATTCTGTGCCCATGCAATCATTGTGCTTGTGACTATTTCTTCTTCCAAATAAAATACAACTTTATTGTCTGCTTTCTGAAGTAAACATTTCAGTCCCTCTTATAAACACCCCAGCCTCCCTGCTCAACTCAAAATCTAGCTGGTTGGGCCAGATTGAGTTCCAGAAGAATTAAACTCAACACCCGTTGTGCACAGTATCTCATTCTATCTAATCATTCAACATACAGCAGTTCCTATCCTCCTTTGTAATGTTTAAGCAGGTTTCACGAGTTCCAGCTTTGGGTCCATTTCAAAACACCCTGATGCTTGAGTGACAGCACCTTATCCAGTTTGCATGGAAACCACCACTTGTCCCCCTATATTCAGCACTTTAAGAACCACTTCAAACTTTCAGAACCATTGTTTTTTAATCTTGGAAATATTCATTCTGCTGTATCTACACATTGCATAAAATGAAAAAGTTCAGAAGAACACTTTCTGTTTCTATGATCTGCTTTGTACTCTATCTTTCACATTTTTTCCACAATCTCTTTCATACTTTTCTGTGACTAGCTGGCATAGGACAAGGGTCTCTAATCTTGGCAACTTTAAGACTTGTGGATTTCAACTTCCAGAGTTCCTCAGTCAGCAAAGTTGTCTGAGGAACTCTGGGAATTGAAGTCCACAAATCTTAAAGTTCCAAAGATGGGGAGCCCTGGCATAGGATATATACCTTGAAATCAAACATGGGAAAATTAGTATTTGATATAATTACTTAGTGACAATATGCTAACACTGGTATCGACATGCTAACACAAACAGAGAAGTAACTGTGTGTCCCTCCTTTCCCCAAACACATACAGTTGAGCTAATTTCTGCTCAGTGTGCTATGAGAAGCAGCCATGTACAGTGGGATACCTTCTACAAACTCAGTTACAACATAAATCATAGGGCCAGGTTGATTTTTAAAGAGATGCTTCCTTCAGGGAAGATTCAAGCGAATCACCCCTTCACTTTAAAGTTGCTTCATGAACTAATGAAGTCTACTTGCTTCCAACAATGAAGTAAAAGCAAGTGTGCTGCTTAACTTGCCTCCGACTGGAAACACAATAGCTGACTTTCAATCAGTTTGGTGCATTTGTCCATTGAGGGTGGCTATTTTGCAATGTGTTATCAATGGGAGAGACAAGCTGTCACTTATGTCCCAAGCATTTGTTTCATCCTTATTCATCTTGGTTGACTTTAATGTCAAGTGAGCCATTGCACAACAACATCACTACACCGCACAGGTTTATATCCCATCTGCCTATTTTGATTAAAAATTATATCCCTTCTGCCATGGTGGGATTCAAAAAATTTTTTTTACTACCGGTTCTGTGGATGTGGCTTAGTGGGCATGGCAGGGGAAAGATATTAAAAATCCCCATTCCTTCCCCACTCCTGGGGGGAAGGTTACTGCAAAATCCCATTCCCTCCCCACCTCACTAACCTGCTTTCCAGCTCCATTCTCCTGTGCAGGGCAACAAAAGAAGACCCAGCTGATCAGCTGGGACTTGGGAGGCAGAGAATAGATGGGGGTTGGGCCAGTCAGAGGCAGTATTTGCTGGTTTTCCGAACTACTCAAAATTTCCGCTACCAGCTCTCCAGAACTGGTGGGAACCTGCTGAATACCACCTCTGCTTTGTCATATTTTGCTTGAAAGCATGTTGTGATAATGTGAAGTCTGATTTGTGTGTTTTAGCTTATGTTGTCTGGGGATGGTGGGGTTTTTTAATCAAAGGCTATCTTAGCAAACTACTGAAACCAGCCCATCCAGCAACTGCTCTCATGGCAAAGTTATGCTAGAGATGACATTTATACTTCAGCAGCTGTAATAAAAAGAAAACCACCCTGACTTGATTTGGAGGTAGATTAACTGAACAAACTATTGCAGCTAAAACTAAAATGAATTTGATGAACAAACCTGTCCTCCTTGCCTCGTGTGACTCAGCAGCTGTGCCCAGCATTTTTTCACTGATTATCTGAAACATGGGGCCACCACATTGCTTGTGCAAGTAGGCCACATTTCCATGACAACTCCTTCTCCTGCTATGATAAAGCACAGACTAGGGTTCATCTTATAGAGTAGTTCTTTTTTTAAAAAAAATAAACTGGAATGAAGATAAAAGTCCTGGAAAAGTAGACATAAGTTACATGAAAATATTGCCAGAGCAAGATTATCTCTTGGCTTTGGAATGTATTTTCATTTGCCTTCTATCTGGGGTTCTTTTTCCCTGCCTTTTCTGAGTCCATCAGAGAGTTCATTAGTTAAAGTAAAGTCATTTGTTTGATCACATATGTTCCAGCAAGAGAGTTGGAGTAATGAGTTTTGCTTCACTCTTAGGATTTAAATGATTGTAACCAGTGGGATAGAAAAGTTTTGCCTGCCTCTTGATCAGGTGTATTAGCAATCTTGCCTCCCTCCCACACATTTGCTCCTACTTCCAAATTCAGAAATTAATTTTTGTTACTTGCTGAGTCACTTGTTTTACCTGCTTCTGCTTTTGCTTTGTGATATTGTGTAACTGGAGTTTCATGTAGGCAGAATGTGGCAAAGTTGAGGGTACTGCTCTGGAGAGATAACTTATGGCTTTCATTATCTGAACCATAAGTCCTCTCCTGTCACAACTTTATTTCTTTTGAAGTATGATCTGCAATATTTTGACTTACTACAATTAGCTGTCTAAAATGCAAACAGGCTTGCTATCTTTTTGCTCCTCTTTGTGCAATTGATTCCAGCTCCGATTCAGGTATTAGTAGTATAAAGGTTGGTCTGAGAGAGAATAACACACTCAGTCAGTCCTGAATCTGGACTCCTCTATCTTCATCCAACATTTTAATCACTCATGTTCATTCTATAGAATCCAGATATGCTTCAGTTAAATAGAAATAAATGAAAGGGGACCTGAAGAGAGAAATAGCAACAGCACTTAAGACTTATATACTGCTCTAAAAGAAATGTTTTGGCCACCATCCTGAGCTTTCAGAATGCTCCTGCCTGAAGCAAACTGTTGCAGCATAGAGTGGTCTCTGTTCAACTATCAACCACTCAACTCCATTTCCTTTCCTTTCCTCCAGTTTTCCATTATCCATCTTTTTCTGTGGCTACACAGAATGCACAGTCATTAGATATTTCATATTTCTGCACAAGTTCTCCAAAATCTGCCATTAAATTTCTCTTAGGCATGACAATTGTGCTTATCCACATAAGAGAGAACCTATGGACAAATTTTGCAATAGTGAGAGATTCTGAAAGTTATTTATTGAGATGTAAATGGCACAGGTTCTTCACCACTGATTTAAAGCAATGGGGGCCACAAGAAGAGAACAAGAATTCTCCACTCCTCTACTCATTGCAGAATACCTCATGCCACCAGACTTGACACTCTAGACCTAGAAAACCTAGAACTGCACTGCCTCTGGTCCGATCTTAATATAATATATAAAATCATACACTGAAATGGCCTACCTGCAAATGAATACTTCAGCTTCACCCATAACAATACAAGAGCACACAATAGATACAAACTCAAGGTTAACCACACCAAACTTGACTGCAGAAAATACGACTTCAGCAACGGAGTGGTCAATGTTTGGAATACTCTACCTGATTCTGTGGTTCTTCCCCAAACCCCAAAAACTTTAACCTTAGTCTGTCCACTATTGACCTCACCCCCTTCCTAAGAGGCCTGTAGGGGGCATGCATAAGCGCACCAGTCATGCCTACCGTCCCTGTCCTATTTTTTATTTTTTTTATAAGTATCTATCTCATGTATTCAAAATTATATTTATTCTTACACCTGTATCTTGTAAGCAATTGACAAATCAAATAAATACTAAAATACTAAAAACACAAGGTAATATAAAGAATTATTATAGCTTGGATAGTTATATCTTTTCTTCATTTTGGAACAGGAGAAACAAAGCACAATCCTTAACTATACATCTCCATTTATTCCCCTCAAAGCCCAAGAGTGAACAAACACATCAGCAAATCACTGAAAAGCAGTGATGTCATTTTGAGATCTTGTTTCATTGAAGATCTTGTTTATTTTCATTATTCATTGAAAATAAACAGAAGTGTGAGCCTCTATATATCTCCAAACTGTACCAAATATAGGATGTAGATAAAGAAAGATGACAAACCCCACCTGGCTCCTGTGGTGATATTACTATGCCACTGCCCCCAAACACTATGACTCTAAGAAAGTAGGAAGATAATACTATCATCCTCATTTCCATCATCCTCATTCTTGACCACGAAAAGTTTGCCTTCTTTTTTTGAGAGGATCATTAGTTGAAGCATAAGTCATTGTTGCATCCCAGACAATGCCTGTCTCTCATTCTGGTTTTTCTGAGCTAAGTGTTCCAGCACTGCCTTTTAAGTGCCAAGCAATATCAGCAATAACAATAACAATTATTCTTTGTGATTCTCTAAGGGGCACAGCCAGGAGACAGTGACTTCAGTAGTTCATGGACAGAAACTTGGGCAAACAGAGTGCTAAGCAGACCTTTAGCATGGATGTTATTGATTGAGTCATTTGAAAACAACTCAGAAAATTCCTTTGGGATGGAGTTGATCTGAACCACCTTGCTTTTCCACCCCTTTTCATTTACTTTCAATTTAAGGGACTATGGTTTTGATTAGAGAAAATGAATTAAAATACATGGCTCCCATGACAATTGTACCATTATGTTACTAACATGCTATTGGTCAAGAGTTGCCCCAGTATAGATATTTGAATACCTATCAAAAAAAAATTTCTTCCATAAGTTGATCTTTATAAAAGGGGAGTTCTAAGCTAACATTAGAAATTGCATATAAACTGCCATGACTGTTTGCTTCAAATGAAGATGCTACAAAGAAAAGCAATTCTTGATCAGTTAGTCTGCCTGTGTATAAACCTCCACAAAGCTGACTCAGCCTAGTCAAGTTTCCACTTTTTTCTTTCATTTTTTCTCTTTAAACAACAAGATTTTCAGGCAGAAATTCAGCATATAGAGCTCTCCCCGTGTTTATCGATAAAATCAGAGGTGGTATTCAGCAGGTTCTGACCAGTTCTGGAAATTTTGAGTAGTTTGGAGAACTGGCAAATACCATCTTTGACTGGCTCTGCCCTATCTATTGTCTGCCTCCTGAGTCCCAGCTGATTGTCTGGGTTTTCTTTTGCTGCCCTGCACAGGAGAATGGAGCTGGAAAGCAGGTTAGTGGGGTAAGATATAAGATACTCATCTTTTTACTGTTCTGTATTCTGTACAGTGGTGGATTTGTCTTCTGTACAGATGTAGATAGATAAACTCAACAAAACATCCATAACAAAGTGCATTTATTGGTTCATCAGGTATCCTCATAACTCACATTTGTGATGAAGTTCTGCTTTAATGACCAATCCTTTGTATATCTGTCTTGTAGATAAAAAGATGATTATCTTCTATCTTTTTTCTCTCATCTCATGGTGATAGAAGTAAAACAGTTACCACGAGTCCATGAGTTCAGTTAAGAGTGAGGAAAACTCCTCCTACCCATCGAGGGTCAATTTAGTGACCAATCAGGATTACAGATGTGGTCACATGATATGGACTACATTTCCCAGGATACCTTAACTATATTTAGCATGATGCATTCCCTTAAGGGGACAGCTCACAATTGTTATCTAACTATCCAAATCCCAGTAACTCTAAACTGTCTGGACAGCACAGGGTGGGAATGGAGATTTTACAGTTTCCTTCCCCTGCCATGCCCACCAAGCCACACCACACCCACCAAGCCATGCCCATAGAACCAACAGTAAAAAAAAAAAAATGAATCCCACCACTGGATGATATGCTACATCTTCCTTTTGTCCACTGGCCATAAAAGGTATTTTAAGAGTTTCATTTGATGGTTAGAAGATCTGTGGCTCACAAGCTTCTAGAATCCACCCTGAGTTTAGAATATTATTTCCACTGATTCAAAAGCAAAAATGTGAGCAAGGAAAGGAAAAGTCTGCATTTTGTTTAATAACTCATTGGCAAATCAAAACTATATTCTGATCTAGTTCTTTGCCGGTATCTCTTTATGCAATTTATATCTCTCTAGTTCCTAAATCAGATAACAATCATTAACTTTGTGCAAATTATAGGTCTATTCCACTTATAAATGTCATTTTTAAAATGTTATCTAGCATTCTTGCGAACTGACTGTAAAAGATCCTAATTAATAATAAAATAGTTTTTGCTCTGCATTTTTTAATCAGAGCCAGAAGAATACAACTTTGACCTTTGGATGGCATGCCAAAATATCTACTCCCCAAATTATTTGATTTAATTTAATCAAATTGAATCATTCTGATTAAGCAGGATTTATTTGTTGTAGTCAAGCCACTAAGAATTTCAGCTTCTTCAGACAATTGATGATGATATACTTAAAATACAATTCTGGTCCGTATTTTGACTTGCGATTGCTGACTTTTGAAAAAAAATAAGTACACATTAATTTGTTCTGGAAGGTTCATTGATTTTTATTTTTCAGAAGCTTGTGTTCTTTTCAGTTCAATCCCAAGAATTTGGAAGCTAGCTGGGGGACAGCGGAAGTGAATAGCGTGTGCCTTTATAGTTACAAAACAACTGATATTACAATGCTAAAGACCATTCTCCATCCATTACATAACTCACTGTTATTATACTGGGAAAATTGTATTTGATCACCCTTGTGATCAAGCTGTGAGGACTATTTAGAAATATGGCCCACAGGCACATATTAAATTCCTTTATATTTCTGTTAAATGAAGAAACCAAATTGCTAATATTGCCTAATACTGCATGAACATACAGTACATATTTGTAGGACAATTTATTTGTTTAATTCAAGCTATTGTGGGCTATTTTCCCTTATTTCCTTTCTTCACTATCATAAATTGTAGTGCTCTCTATGCACAACCCTAAAGTAAATCTAATTTTTATGAGCAAAAGTTAATTTATTTTAATTTATTTTTTTTCTCTTTATACACTGAATAGCTGGCTATATAACAGTGTCCTTGTACATTTCTAAAAAGGCTCTTGACTATTATTATTGTTGATGATGTTGTTATTGTTGTTGTTATTATACATTACACAGTCACCCAGATGTTCAGACTGGATTTGGCATTTTTTTCTACCTATCGAGTCCTTACCAAGGACCTGGGATAGGCAAATCTGGATGTTTGATGGTGTTACAGATATCACCACAGGATGGAAGCTGTTCCAAGTAAAGGTGCCTTCTGCAATTGACTGATGGCATATTTGTCAATGCCTATGGTGTTCAAGTGGTGCTCCAGTTGTTTTGGGACTGTACCCAAGGCGCCTATTACTATTGGTACTACCCTTGCTAGCCTTTGCCTTAGTAGTTCTATTTCTTTTTGTAGGGCTTTGTATTTTGTTATCTTCTCCAGTTCTTCCTCTTCTATTCCGCTGTCTCCAGACACTGCCACATATTATTATTAGTAGTAGTAGTAATAGTATCATTATTAGTATTGTTATTTGCACAATAATGTAAAATCAAAACTGCCAGTTCTTCAGCTAGTGTTGGTCTTCTTAATTCTTCCCAAGAATCTAGGATATCTTAATGTAACTGTATAGTATGTCACTGGATCCAAGCAGTGCGGCCTTTTGCAACTCACTGATGAAAATTTTGTCAAGGCCCAGATTTTCTAACTGTTTTTCTTTGTATGGCACTTAGTCTGCTTGTAACCACTGGGACCACCATGACTGATTTATGCCATAATCCTTCAATTTTGTTTTTCAGATCTTGATACTTGGTGATCTTCTCCAATTCTCTAGTTCTGTTCTACAATCCCTTGGTGCTGTTTATGTATTTAATTATCCTCTGTAAATATTTACAAATATTTCAAAAGCACACTGTGTGCAAATCCCACATTTGGGTATGTGAAAAGGAGCTATAGAACCACCAAAACCAGTTTGAGTGCTGACCTAGAAAAAACTGGTTACTGATCAGAGTCACAGTGACAAACAGCCTGGGCTTCTGCTCTGTAAGCACTATCTGATTGCTACTGTCAACAAAAACATTTGATTATAATGAGAAAGAGAGATGGAGTCATTTCTTTCATTGGTCCAGTGAATATAAAAATAGGAACAAAAATTAAAGAGAGGCTTTAGAGGTAAGGGCAATTTGATTAACAGTGCTGTAACAATTCTTTGAAGACTATTGACTAAGCAATGCTGTAACAGTTCTTTGAAGACTATTCCATGAAAGTATTATTCTAAATGGAGACAGAAGTGGATGGATGAATAGTGAAAGGAAGAAAGAGCAATCCTGGAAAATAAAACAATATCTGTTCTTTTTATTGTTTTAATGCCCAATGTTTAATATGAATATTTATATGATACATCCTAGATGGATTATCTGTATTTACTATAAAATTAGATTTTCTGATTTGGTAGGAAATATCTGCTGCCTCACTTAACGATGAAAGTTATGATTTTGTACTGCGGTCAGTAAGACCATGGTAGGAAATCCCTACTGATACTATTGAAGTGTTAGTAGAGGTTATTATTAGATTTTAAATATAGCAATGTCACAATGATTAAATTTTGCAAGATTGGCAAATGGCACAGGTTTTCTGTTGTCTGATCTCAAGTATTGACTTCCTTATGTGACTAAGTCATTCATTATACTTCCAGATGAAAAAGTCCTTAACTCTTAAGGGATTAAACGGGAAACAGCCTGTATTCAACCAAGCAAGTAAATGGTTAAGGCACCATTGTTTCTTAAGGCCCTGTCACACTGCCCAACGGATGCAAAACGTTAGTAAAAAGGACACAACGGATGAGCAAAATGTTCCATCCATTGTTATCCGCTCTCAAAAGGGGCGAAAATTTGCATAACCAGAGCGGATAACACGGAAAGGAACTGATGCGGGGAGGACGCAGAGCAGATGGAAAGCGGATGCGGAACGGAAGCCCAGCGGATGGAAGCGGATGGGAGCGGATGACACATCCGCTAGGCTTCCGGGGGGCCTCAGCAAAGCGGACGCAGAACGGATACAGCGGATGCACAGTGGATGAAGCGGATGCAGAGCGGAAGCCTAGTGGATGCACAGCAGATGAAGCGGATGCACAGCGGAAGCCTAGCGGATGCACAGCGGAAGCCGAACGGATGCCGAGCGTTAATTGCGCATGCGGGGGGGATGCATTGCGTAAGCCCTGCGGATATAAAGGGAAGCAGCTGCCAAGCAGGTCACCATTCGGAGGAAAGACCTGCTGCTGGATACATTGAGTCCTTGCCTGCCCTGCCTGCATGCCTGCCTGCAAGACTTGCTGCAAGCCTTGCTTCCAGACTTCCTGCCAGCCTGCCAGCCTGCCTCCCAGCCTCCTGGCCAGCCTCCCTGCCAGCCTTGCTGCCAGCCTGCCTTTCAGCCTCCCTGCCAGCCAGTCTGCCTGCCAGCCTTGGTGCCTGCCTGCCTGCATGCCTTCCTGCCAGGCTTCCTGCCAGGCTTCCTGCCAGCCTTGGTGCCTGCCTGCCTGCCAGGCTTCCTGCCAGCCTTGGTGCCAGCCTTCCTGCCATCCTTGGTGCCTGCCAGCCTCCCTGCCAGCTTCCCAGCCAGCCAGCAACCCCACAACCATAGGGAAGAAGCAAAAGTCTCAGCAACCTGCCGCCATCCCTGGCAAGAGGGATAGAGCTACCCTCCCGCCCCCTGTCCCTGACTCTGCTTCTGCTGGGGCTTCTGCTGCTCGGGCTCGCTCTTCTGGTGCTGGAGCTTCTGCTGGCACTGCTCCTGGCGGTGGTGCTTCTGCTGGTGCTTACTCTGCTGGCGCTGCTCCTGGCGGTGGTGCTTCTGCTCGTGCTTACTCTGCTGAAGCTGCTCCTGGCGGTGGTGCTTCTGCTGGTGCTTACTCTGCTGAAGCTGCTCCTGGCGGTGGTGCTTCTGCTGGTGCTTACTCTGCTGAAGATGCTCCTCATCCTGCTGGTCCTGCTCATCCTGTTCATGCTCCTGGACTTGCTCGTCTTGCTCGTCCTGCTCGTGCTCCTGGTCTTGCTCATCCTGCTTGTCCTGCTGGACCTGCTTGTCCTGCTGGACCTGCTCGTGCTCCTGGTCCTGCTCGTGCTCCTGGTCTTGCTGGGGCTGCTGGGGCTTACTCTGCTGCTGCTGATCCTGGTCCTGCTGGTGCTGGTGCTGCTGGTGCTGGTGCTGCTGCTGCTGCTGCTGCTGCTGATGATGATGATGATGATGATCCTGCTGGTGCTGCTGCTGGTGGTGGTGTGGAGGAGCAGCCCCTACTACCTGGGAGCCGCTCTGATGAGGGTCCATCTGGTCCTGCCAAAGGGAGGAAGAGGCGTATGCGACAACGGGAGAGGAGGCATTACTCCATTGAGGAGGAAACACGAGGATGAGGTGCTGGAGTGGCTGAGAGAGAATGACTATCTGTGGTGGAAGGGACACTGGCTGTATAGGGACACCAAGCTGAAGCATGCTGCTTGGAGAGAGAAGGCGGTGAGTATGGGCTACACTTCGGAGGTGATCCTCGGCTGGTGGAAGCACATGCGCACCTGGTACAGGAAGCTGCACCTCAAGAAATCTGGCCAGGCCACGGTCAAGCTGACGGACAGAGAGACCTACGTCATGGCCAGGTGCAGCTTCCTGGAGGGTGAGATCCGCCACCGAGGAGCAGCCCCTCTGTCTACCCTCTCTCTCCGGCAGCCTGCTGAGAGCCAGTCCTCTTCCGGCCGAGAGTCAGCTCCTGTCTCCAGGCAGGTTTCTGTGGAGTGTGCCATGGCAGAGAACCCGCGGACAGGTGTTGTAACCGTGGTGGAGCGCGTGGAGGGCTCCCTGGTGCGATGGGAGAAAGGAGACGGCGCGTCCACCACAGCCGTACCCGCATCCACCCACAGCTCCACCTCCACAGAAAGGCAGAGAGCCAGACAGCAGGAGGGGCAGAGCCACACTGTCCTGCTGGAGATCAGGGACACCATCCAGAGCAGCATAGATCTCCTCTCTCAGCTGGTCCACACCAACTCCTCATCCTCCAACCACAAGCCCTTCCTCACCTATGTCAACCAGACCCTTGTGGACATGGCGGAACCTCAGTACCAGGTGGTGAAAGACCGGATCACCGAGCTGCTTCACAACCCTCCAGATCCAGAGGAACCTGCTCCCACCCGTCTAGGTCTGCTCCTCCACCCCAGGTGATGTCACTCCCATTCCAAGGCTTCCCACAGGCCCTCACCTACCAGGGCTACGGCTACCAGGAGGTCCAGCAGCACAGGCAGCAGCCCTTCCCAGTCCAGGCACAGAGTCATCAGACACCACCGTTGCCACCGGTTCCACTGATGCCAATGATGCTACCCACGACACTGATGCCACCCACGCCACCGATGCCACCACGCCAGTCCTCACCCAGCTGCAGAGCAGACAGCCCCACTACACTGCTCCTTCCTCCACCCCACAGCCAAGCCCGGCCTCAGTACATCTGTCCTCGGCACTGGGGCTGACACCCCATGGCATGGAGGAAGGGGCTCTCAACATCATGGGTCTGAGCCAGCTGTCCGAGAGCTTTCTCAACACACCATCACCTGTTGTCCTCTCGGGGCCAGGCACCCCAGTGGGGCTTCAGACCAGCAGTCCAGCACCAGCCACCTCCACAGCACCTGGACCCTTCACCCCTGAGACTGGGCACACCTCCGAGTGACCAAGAGGAGTGCCAGAGACAGGCTGGCTGGTTACCTGTGGACTTTATTTGGACACTTGACTTGGGTCATTTTTCTTTTACAGCTTGTTGTTCAATAAAGTTTATCTTTAATTCCCACACTTGCTTCATTTCTTTTTTTTAATAAAGTCTTGGTGGAAACTTTTAGAATTGGTTTAAGCCTTTGCGTGCTTGTGGGATGGGTTAAGATAGCAGTGGGGTGGGCAGGGATATCTGTGGGATGGGTAATAGTGTGGGATGGGCAGGGATACCTGTGGGATGGGCAGGGATACCTTTGGGATGGGTAATAGCTGTGGGATAGATAAACCTCCAGTGCAAGCATAGTGGGACTGTATGGTCCACCCTCCCAGGTGCCACACCTTTGGCCCTTTATTATCAATAATAATGTAATAATCATCCACACATGTCGACATAAACACAACTCTTTATTAAATGCCCTGATCATTGTAGGGCCATTCAACATACATGGCCCAATCTCATCCGTATGATGAGACAGGCTGAAGGAAGCATCCATTAATCATCTGTCATCCTGTCTTGCCACTCCACCGCTCCAGCTGGGGAGTTGCACCAGTGTTTCAGGAGGTTGCGCTGCTTCTTCCCTTCACGTGAGGTTCTGTTGGGGCCTTGCACATCCTCAGTGTCTATCAGGTTTTGCCCTTGCCTCCATTCACCAGGCTCCATGTCCCCATTGCCTTGTTGGAGGTCCATGAGCCTGTTCTGCAAGACTGGGTATGAGATTGTGCAGGATGCAGCAAGCTTCCACGATCCTCCTCACAGTCTGTGGGTGATGCTGCATGGTGGTGAGAAGTACCTGGAACCTGTTGGGCAGGATGCCAAAGGCGTTCTCCACCACCCGCCTTGCCCTGGACAGCCTGTAGTTGAAGATCCTCTCTTCACGGGTGAGGTATTTGGAGGTGTAGGGCTTCATGAGGTAGGTTCTGAGGGAGAAGGTGTCATCCCCCATGATGAAGTAGGGCACATCTTGCCTGTCATTGGGCAGTGGGTCTGGATCTGGGAAGCCCATGATGAGGTTGCGTTCCATCCCCTCCTTGAGGTCACTGGTGTTGTATACCTGGGCATCTGAATATGAGCCGTTGCCTGAAGCATTGATGTTCATGAACTTGTAGTCAGCATCGACCATAGTGAAGAGGACGATGCTGAAGAAGCCCTTGTAGTTGAAATAAGTGGACCCCGACTTGGCTGGAGCTTTGCAGGCCATGTGCTTGCCATCTATGGCTCCAACAGTGTGTGGGAAGTTCCACCTCTGATACCACTGCTCTGCAACTTTCTTCCAGCCTTCTTCAGTGGAGGGGCACTGGAGGAGCTCCTCCAGGTATTCTTTGATGATGGCCTGCACCACTTCTCTGACCACAATGCTGATGGTGTTGTGTGGCACCCTCCAGCCGTACTGCATGCTCCTGTAGGTGGTCCCTGAGGCCAGGTGGTGCAGAGTCAGTGCCACCTTCAGCCCAGGTTCCAGGCTGGACCGGAAGTTGGTGTTTTCCTTGGTCAACCTGGGTGTCAGCCGCTGCACAACTTCATCAAACATGGCTGGAGGCATCCTCATGAAGTTCTGTAATGCACAAGTGTCTTCATTCCTGAGCTCCACCATCAGCTTGTTGTATAGTCCATGATCCATCTCCTGATCCATCTTCAGACCCAGACGCTTCTTGGCCGCCTCTTTTTCTTCCTGTAGTAGAGTTCACAGAGCCTGTAGATGGCTTCGCACTGTTGCAGAACGATGGTGGCTGCCAAAAAGAGTGTGTTACGATCTACGGTGGACATGACTGGATGCTGTGGAAGAGGAAGAGTCAGATGAAGGCTGCAGAGGTCTGCACCGCAGGGCTGCTGGTCTGAAAGTGAGATCCAGATGAGTTGCTCCCCCTTTTTATAGGCAGTATAGGTTTTCCCCTAGGTGTCCCTTTGCATCCTCTAGGCATCCTCTAGACATCCTTAATATCAGAGATAGGTCCCCTCTGCGAACATTTTTTCCGTTTTAAATGCTTTGTTTCCATGCTGCATCCGCTAGGCATCCGTTCTGCATCCATTCTGCGTCCATTCCACTTCCTCCCTGCATCCAAGCGGATGCGAGTTGCACGGATGCGGAACGGATGCCTAGCGGATATAGCGGATGCGTAACGGATGCAGAATGGACGCATTGGATACATTTTCCACTCAAAAGTTTTGAGCAGTTCAAAACTTTCTGAGCAGATGAAACGTCAATAAATGGATGCTGGACGGATAGAGAGGAAGCAAAACGGAGGCAGTGAGTACAGAACGGATACATCGCCTTAACCAACGGATGGCAAGCTTTTTTGTCCGTTTTACATCCTCTTTCCATCCATTGGTGTAGTGTGACAGGGGCTTTATGAGCAAGGCAGATAAAAAATTGGAAGGATGAATTTAGCAACCAGGCAAATTATCACTGAATAGGATAAAAGAAAGAAAGAAAAAGGTGAATGGTAAATGGTAATATGTACTGGGGAGAGGGAGAGAAAGAGAATCTATTAGGTCTTATTGTAAATATTTCTCAGAGTAAGCATTCTAGGAAAATAGAAAAGTTTGTGCTTGCTTAGGATTAAGCCTCATAATGGACACAGCACAGCAACACATAGCTTAGTGTGGTACATAGCATAGTAGAGATAAGGAATTACTTAGTGCTTATTTTTCTAAAATGTAAAACATATGCTTATCTTACCATGGCTTCACTTGTATCCAGATAGGGGCCTGCTTGACAGCTGCCTTATAATCAATAATCTATTTTTAATTTCAGTCTCTTTGTTTCTATAAAGTAGATACAGCCTATATTTGGTGGTGGGCGGGAGGCCTTTCTCCTTGGGACCATTGCTCATGTCTCTTATTGTGACTGACACAGTTCTGCAGATCCTTATAATTAAGTTATTTTGGTGGTGGAATATTGAGGTCCTGGGTTTGACTTAGACAAATGGACCAGGGTCATCACTGTAAAAATAGCTGAGAAGGGAGATGGAGCTGTGGACTTTCTACTATTGACCTCAACCCTTTCCTAAGAGGTCTGTAGGGAGTGTGCATAAGCACACCAAAGTGCCTAACGTCCCTGTCCTATTATTTCTTTTATTTTTCTTATATGTACTCATTTCTTGTATTAATAACTATGTTTATCTGTATACCTATTACCTTTTAAGCGATTGACAAATCAAATAAATAAATTAAAAAGTTTCTCTCCAACAGCACTAGGGGGAGGGGTTGCTGCAGTTGTTTAAAGAGAAACAGCTTACATCCTAAGATAACTGGTTATGCAAAATTATTTTGAATAAAGTTTTAGTTGTAGGTCAATAGGAAGCAGAACTATAAAATATATTCACCACCTGGAGGTCTACATAGAAACCTAATAATAACAGAATACCAACAATGGTTCTTTGTTTTCATCACTGTATGTTTGTGATGGGTCTTTCCTTCTACATCTAATGGCACTGGTTGCTCAGCCAATAGTCCTGAGTCCTGTAGGCCATTTTTCACTAAATGTCCAGGAATTCCAACATCTAGTGTGGTCCTTGTTGACTAGAGAGACAACTGAGTCAGTATGGCTTTCTGTAATTTATGTCTCACCATGTTTTTTATGAGAGAGTCACTCTATTTTGAGACTTGCCCAGTATGGTTGAATATCTGGCATAGTTCTCATCTTCCTCAGAGCCACACACACAAACACATCAAGATAGTGTCACATAATACTAGTGATAGGTGCCTTGGGTCCCAAAACAACTGGAGAACCACTTGAACATCATCAGCACTGACAAATTCACCACCATTCAATTGCAACAGCAGTTTTATTTGAACAGCTTACATCAGTGGTGGGATTCAAAAGGTTTTACCACTGGTTCATTGGGCATGGTTTGGTGGGCGCACTTTGCGCACGTGCACACACTTTGAGTGAGTGCATGTACCAAACACACACTTTACACAGGTGCAGAGGCGTTTGTGCAGGCACAGAAGCATTCCAACCCACCTCCTGCAAGCCTGCACTCTCCCAGTCACTTCAGCAGCTGCCATGCGGCACTCTGCTTGTGTCACGCAAAGCAGCTGCACTTCAGAAGCAGAGGATAAAGGTGAGTATGGGAGCCCAGGTGGGTAGGCCCAACAACAGAGAGGCAGAGAAAACCGGTTCGGTCTCTGCTGCTTATTGCCGCTACTGGCTCAACAGAACCGAGGCAAACCACCACTGACTTATATCCTGTGATGATATCTGTAACACTACCAAACATCCACATTTGTTTATTCCAGATCCTTGGGAAAAACTGGATAGGTGAACAAAAAATGTTGAATGCAGTCTGAACATCGGGCCATAAACAACCTAAACAACAATAATAATCAATTGATCTTCAAAATAAATGAGAGGTAAAATTTAATGCCCCCCTCATCCAGTCATTAAAGTTAATGTTATTTTAAAACAGTGATGTATGTTTCCCTATGTTCATGGAAAAGCCTGAAGGGCTTATAAAAGGAATCAAATTATTTCTTCTGAATCACTTTGGAAGCATGCTTAGCCCTGAGATCTTGGCCCACTAGATGAACAACATTGTAATATATGTTAACTCTAATACCGTGAAACCACACTTATAAAACTAAGTGGGCTTTACAACAAGATGTTGCACTGTCAAGGATCCAATCAGTGTACCTTCCATATAGTATGCCAGTTGTCCTCCAATATGCTCGATTTCATTTCTTCTGTGATCAGGGCATTGTCACACAGCACTACCTAACCATTAAGCTTGATTGGTTCTTAGTGAACTGGTTGTTTTTAGTTTTTCCTAAGAAATTTTAAAGATTTTGGGCCATTTCTTGTTTATTTGTATTTTTCTTTCATTCAAAGCAGCAGGGTCATTTTGACTCAAGTTAGAGTTTGCATTTACCTCATAAACAGGGGAATAACAAGAAGCTTTGTATTATAACTTGAGGTGGCTCTCCTGCCTTCAGGCACAGGATTTTTCTTCCTGCTGCTATTTTCTTCAGACTGGAGATGTTAGGATTCAAGGATGCATATAAATATCTAGGGTCAGAGTGGATCCTACAATGTAAGGAGAAAGGCATTGCCATTGTTCATAGTCATCATATTTGTCTCCATCTACACTTACGTTATACCAGTGATGGTGAAGCTTTTTGTTGTAGTGTGCCGAAAGTGCGCACATGCCAGCACCCACAATACAATGTGCCCCCCTGCACATGCGTGTGCAACCCCACCCTACTCCCTTACCTGCACTGCACATGCACGTGCCTCCCAACTTATTTTCAGCCTGTTTGAGGCCATTTTTGCCCTCCTGGAGGCTTGAGGGAAGCCTCTGCAGCCTCTGAAGGCCAAAAAATAAGCCTTCCGGAAATACCAGAAGTGCCTGTTTTCAGCCTACAAAGCACTTTTGGAGCCTGAAGGAGGTCATTTTTGCCCTCCCAGGGGCTTGAGGAAAGCCTCTGTAGCCTTGGGAGACTGAAAATAGGCCTCTTTTGACACTTTCGGTATTTCTGGAAGGTCCATTTTTTTGCCTTCCGAGGCTGCAGAGGCTTCCCTCGAGCCTCCAAGAGGGTGAAATTGGCCTCAAGTAAGCTGAAAATCAGCTGGAAGGCATGCGCATGCTCAGTGCAGGTAAGTTTGGCTGGGACTCGCGTGCCTGCACAAATGGCTCTGCATGCCACCATAGATTCATCATCATGGCACTATACAAAATTCTTTGTCCCTTCTTCAATTTATTCATTCAATAAAGTAAGATATAAGATTGAAAGCTGTACAAATTAAAGCTACTTAAGAGCCTGTCACATAGGCCGACAGATGCAAAACGTATGTAAAAAGGACACAGCAGATGAGAAAATGTTCCATCCGTTGTTATCCGCTCTCAAAAGTGCCCCGAATTTGCACAAGCAGAGCGGACAACAACGGAAAGGAACGGACGGGGGGAGGACGTAGCCAGGATGTAAAGCAGATGCTCCCTGGGAGCCTAGCAGATGGAAGTGGATGGAAGCAGATGGAAGTGGATGGAAGCGGATGGCACATCCGCAGGGGTTCCGGGGGAGCACAGCGAAGCGGACGTGCAACGGAAGGAACGGATGCCGAGCGGATGCCGAGCAGATGAAGCGGATGCAGAGCGGAAGCCTAGCAGATGCCTAGTGGATGCCTAGCGGATGCTTAGCGGATGCCTAGCGGATGCAAAGCATTCACTGCGCATGCAGGGAGGATGCATTGTGTCAGCCCCACGGATATAAAGGGAAGCAGCTCGCAAGGAGGTCACCATTCAGAGGAAAGACCTGCTGCCAGACACATCTCCAGCCAACAACCATGGGGAAGAAGAGGAAGCCTGTGCCATCTGCTGCCAGCCCTGGCAAGAAGGACAGGGCCACCATCCCACCCCCTGGTGCTGACTCTGAAGCTGCTGGGGCTTCTGCTGCTGGGGCGGACTCTGCTTGGGCTGGTGCTTCTGCTGGTGCTGCTCCTGGTGCTGGTGCTTCTGCTGGTGCTTCCTCTGCTGGCACTGCTCCTGGTGCTGGTGCTTCTGCTGGTGCTTACTCTGCTAGCGCTGCTCCTGGTGCTGGTGCTTCTGCTGGTGCTTACTCTGCTGGTGCTCCTGGTCCTGCTTGTCCTGCTGGTGCTGCTGGTGCTTACTCTGCTGCTGCTGATCCTGGTCCTGCTGGTCCTTCTGGTGCTGCTGGTGCTGCTCGTCCTGCTGGTCCTGCTGGTCCTGCTTTTGCTGCTACTGTTGTTGTTGCTACTGCTGCTGATGGTGGTGGTGGTGTGGTGGAGCAGCCCCTACAACCTCGAAGCCCCTCTGATGAGGGCCCAGATGGCCCTGCCAGAGGGAGGAAGAGGCATACGCGTGAACGGGAGAGGAGGCAATACTCCATCAAAGTATGGAGGATGAGGTGCTGGAATGGCTGAGGGAGAATGAATATCTATAGCATAAGGGACACAGGCTCTAACAAGACACCTAAAGGAAGCAGGCTGCTTGGAGAGATAAGGCTACACTTCGGAGGTCCTCCTCAGCTGGTGGAAGCACATGCACACCTGGTACGGGAAGCTGCACCTCAAGAAATCTGGCCAGGCCACGGTCAAGCTGACGGACCAAGAGACCTACGTGATGGTCAAGTGCAGCTTCTTAGAGGGTGAGATCTGCCACCGAGGAGCAGCCCCTCTGACAACCCTCTCTCTCAGGCAGCCCACAGAGAGCCAGTCCTCTTCTGGCCAAGAGTCAGCTCCTGTGTCCAGGCCGGTATCTGTGGAGCATGCTACAACGGAGACCCCCCGACAGCTGCACTCCCCAGGGTGGAGTGCGTGGAGGACCCCCTGACGCAGTGGGAGCAAGGAGAGGGCACTTCCACCAGAGACCAACCCACATCCACACCCAGCACCACCACCACAGAAAGCAGGCAGAGAGCCAGACCAGAGAGGCAGAGCCACACTGTCCTGCTGGAGATCAGGAACACCATCAAAAGCAGCGTAGATCTCCTCTCTCAGCTGGTACACACCGACATACCATCCTCCAACCGCAAGCCCTTCCTCACCAACGTCAACCAGACCCTCCTGGACATGTCCGAATCACAGTACCAGGTGATCAAGGACAGAATCACTGGTCTTCTTCACAACCCTCTAGACCCAGCTGAACCTGCTCCCACCCAGTCCAGGTCTGCTCCTCCACCCCAGGTGATGTCATTGCCCTTCCAAGGCTTTCCACAGGCCCTCACCTACCAAGGCTACTGCTACCAGGAGCTCCAGCAGCACAGGCAGCCCTTCCCAGTCCAGGCACAGGTACATCATATGCCACCGGTGCCACCGATGCCACCAATGCCACCGATGCCACCGATGCCACCGACGCCACCGATGGCACTGATGCCACCAATGCCACCCACACCACAGATGCCACCCACACCACAGATGCCACTGACGCCTCACCTCGCTCATCTGCAGACCAGACATCCCCACTACACTCCTCCTTCCTCCACCCCACAGCCAAGCTCGGCCTCAAAACATCTGTCATCGGTCTTGGGACTGACACCCCATGTCCTGGAGGAAGGGGCTCTCAACATCACAGGACTGAGCCAGCTCTCTGAGAGCTTCCTCCACACACCATCCCCTGTTGTCCTCTCGGGGTCAGGCACCCCAATGGCACCTCAGACCAGCACTCCAGCAGCAGCCACCTCCATAGCACCTGGACCCTTCACCCCTGAGACTATGGGCATGCCTCAGAGTGACTGAGAAGAATGCCAGAGACTGGGTTGCTACCTGATGACTTTATCTTTGCTTGGGACACTTGGGTCATATTCTTTTCAGTTTGTTATGAATAAAGATTATCTTTGCTTCACACACTTGCTTCAGTTCTTTTCGTCAATAAAGTCTTGGTGGAAACTTTTAGAAATGGTTTAAGCCTTTGCATGCTTGTGGGATGGATTAAGATAGCAGTGGGATGGGCAGGGATACCTTTGGGATGGGTAATAGCTGTGGGATGGGCAGGGATACCTTTGGGATAGGAAATAGCTGTGGGATGGGTAGGTATACCTTTGGGATGGGTAATAGCTGTGGGATGGGTTAGAATACCTGTGAGATGGGTAATAGCTGTGGGATAGATAAACCTCCAGTGCAAGCATAGTGGGACAGTATGGTCCACCCTCCCATGTGCCACACCTTTGGCCCTTTATTATCAATAACAATGTAATCATTGATCCACACATTTCAACATGAACACAACTCTTTATTAAATGCTCTGTTCATTGTAGGGCCACTCAACATATATGGCACAATCTCATCATTGTGATGAGACAGGCTCAAGGAGGCATCCATTAAGCATCTACCATCCTGTCTTGCCACTCCACTGCTCCAGCTGAGGAGTTGCACCAGTGTTTCAGGAGGTTGCGCTGCTTCTTCCCTTCACGTGAAGCTGTTGGGGCCTTGCACAACCACAGTGTCTATCAGGTTTTGCCCTTGCCTCCATTCACCAGGCTCCATGTCCCCATTGCCTTTTTGGCGGTCCACGAGCCTGCTCTGCAACACCGGGTAGCGGGTGCGCATGAGATTGTGCAGGATGCAGCAAGCTTCCACGATCCTCCTCACGGTCTCTGGGTGATGCTGCATGGTGGTGAAAAGTATCTGGAACCTGTTGGCAAGGATGCCAAATGCGTTCTCCACCACCCACCTTGCCCTGAACAGCCTGTAGTTGAAAATCCTCTCTTCACGGGTGAGGCATCTGGAAGTGTAGGGCTTCATGAGGTAGGTTCTGAGGGAGAAGGTGTCATCCCCCACGATGAAGTAGGGCACATCTTGCGTGTCGTTGGGCAGCGGGTCTGGATCTGGGAAGCCCACAATGAGGTTGCGTTCCAGCCCCTCCTTGAGATGACTGGTGTTGTATATCTGGGCATCTGAAGATGAGCCGTAGCCTGAAGCATCGATGTACATGAACTTGTAGTCAGCATTGACCATGGCAAAGAGGATGATGCTGAAGAAGCCCTTGTAGTTGTAATAAGTGGACTCTGACTTGGCTGGAGCTTTGCAGGCCACATGCTTGCCATCTATGGCTCCAACGGTTTGGGGGAAGTTCCACTTCTGATACCACTGCTCTGCAACTTTTTTCCAGGCTTCTTCAGTGGAGGGGCACTGGAGGAGCTCCTCCAGGTGTTCTTTGATGATGGCCTGCACCACTTCTCTGACCACAATGCTGATGGTGTTGTGTGGCACCCTCCAGCCGTACTGCATGCTCCTGTAGGTGGTCCCTGAGGCCAGGTGGCGCAGAGTCAGTGCCACCATGAGCCCAGGGTCCAGGCTGGGCCGGAAGTTGGTGCTCTGCTTGGTCAACCTGGGTCTCAGCTGCTCCACAACTTTGTCAAACATGGCTGGTGGCATCCTCATGAAGTTCTGGAATGCACGACGGTCTTGGTTCCTCAGCTCCACCATCAGCTTGTTATACAGTCTGTACTCTGCTCTTCTGGCAATCCATCTTCGGACCCACACACTTCTTGGCCGCCTCCTTTTCTTCATGTAGAACAGGTGAAAGAGCCTGTAGATGGCTTCGCACTGTTGTAGAATGATGGTGGCTACCAAAAGGAGTGTGTGATGATCCATGGTAGAGATGACTGGATGCTGTGGAAGAGCAAGAGCCAGATGAAGGCTGAAGAGGTCTGCACAGCAGGGCTGCTGGACTGAAAGTGAGATCCAGGTGAGTTCCTCCCCCTTTTTATAGGAAATATAGGTTTTCCGCTAGGTGTCCTTTTGCATCCTCCAGGCATCCTAAAGACATCCTAAATATCTGAGATATGTCCACTATGCGAACGTTTTTTTCCGTTTTAATGCTTTCTATGCGAGCTGCATCCACTTTCATCCTTTCTACAACCGTGCTACTAATGCTGCGTGTCTGTTCCGCATCCGTTTCGCTTCCTCCCTGTGTCCATTTTCCTCTGGAGTGGATGCGAGTTGCACAGATACGCAGCGGATGCCTAGCGGATATAGCGGACACGTAACAGATGACGACGGACGTCTAACGGATGTTCCCCATATGCGTAGCGGATGTCTAACGGATGCATTGGATACATTTTCCACTCAAAAAGTTTTGTGCAGCTCAAAACTTTTTGAGCAGATGAAATGTCAGTAGACGGATGCTGGGCGGATAGAGCGGATGAAAAACAGATGCAGTGAGTACAGAACGGAAGCATAGCGTTAACCAATGGATGGCAAGTGTTTCTCTCCATTTTACATCCTCTTTCCATCCGTTGGTGCTGTATGACAGGGGCTTTATGAACTTGGCTGCCATTCGTTTAAATGACAGAAAGTGTTCCCCTCTCCCAAGGAATAATTGCAATGGAAGAAACTAATGAATACCATTTTCAACCTACATTTCTTGTGTAGGCAAACAGTGGGACAAGGTGGTCTTGACAACAAATCAAACAATATGTGGGAGGTCAGCTGGACCACATCTGACGTTCTTTGGCAGAATGCAATTGCCCGAGTGATGGCATTATTCAATAGGTGGGTGATCAGCTGCAAACTGACCATCCCAAGGGAAAGAGCAGGAGGATAGAATGCAGCACACCCCAAGATCCTTATTACCCAGCATAAAATAAATTTTATTCTCTGAATTGTTAGTGATTGGTGTTTTTTTTTTTTTTGATGAATCATTGTTCGCAAGATGTATTCAGAGGACACATTCCTCAAATGAGCCAATGTTATCATCCAGTAAACCAATCATTGGTCACCAAGGAAACAAGTCTTAGGTGCCAGTTTGCAAGCTCTGTGGGAGTTTCTAATATTAGAAGCTGAATACTAGTTAGTTTACAAGCTGAACAAAGCAAGTTTCACCAGAGCCTTCTTTAAAACTGCTTGCTGCACAAAGGGTAGAATCTTTTTGCCCCAATTGTGCACTGAACAAACTGAAAAGCAAACCTTTTTGTCTGAGATGTTCTAAATAAAACAAGCATCTTTGAGTATTGCGACTAGAAAATCAGCAAACACATGTTTCTACAGCAACAAGGGAAATTCATTTTATTAGACTGGTTATTGCATGTGATGTGCTTTCTGCTGCAAACTTCAAATGAGGATACACATTTGTAAGCATGGTATTCTTAACTTTGTGGCAAACTTTTCTTGCTGCTCAAAGAATGATCTCACTACTTTGAAATAACTCTGTCAAAAGAACACATTTACATGTTGGGCAAAGAACAGGATATTAATTTCCTGGTTGCATTCAGTAAGAAAAAAAAAGCAAAGCAATATTTCAATTTTCCAGAATTGAATTTTGACTTCAGTTTTGGAATTTGGAATGAAAACTAGGAATAAATGTTTAAAATATGGTATGGCCTTAAAATGTATGAGTAATCCCAATATACAGTCATCTAATTCTCATTTGTATAATCTGATATAGACTATTACTAATTCAATGTGGCAAAATAACAGCACCGATTGCACATTAAATGTCAAACATGGTTTATTTGCTAAACTTTACATATTAGATTTCATCAGATATTGCCCCTACCTGCAAGTCCTTTGCTCTGTTATCAAAGGTGATAAACCTCCTCCAAACAAGCCAAGATTCAACCAATTCTGACATTCTTTTTCAATAATACTATCTTACTTGGAAACATTATGATTTGGATAGATCATAATAGCATAAATGAATGGGTAGTAATATGAAGTAATCTGTGATAGTGGGATTCACCAGCAATCCTGACTTACTCGTATGAGTAACTGATGCTAGTGCTACTGGCTTCATCTTTGGCTGTGAAATGCTGATAAGATTCAAAGAGTATCAGAATGATCAAATCAATGATTGCATAATTCACCTTTCTTTGTCCACATCAGCCAGCCAAATGTCCATCTGATACCACAAGCTAGCCCTTCACTAGTAGTTCCTTTTCATTAAGTATGATTTTTCAAAACAGTTATGTATGCACTTCAGCCATTCCATCTAGTCACCATTGGGTAACCAGCTTGGGTAAGTAGCTTATGGATTAAGGTAAGTAGCTTATGGACCATATATTTTCTGTAACATTCCTAGAATCCATTAAAGAAGTTATCTATCAGAGTTAAATTGAATAGAATGAGCTACGATTAGTGTCTTCAGGCTTGTACTTCACAAATCCATGTTGACTTCTGGTAATTGCAGTACCACATTGTTTTCAGGATACTTGAAGATTTGCTTTGTCATAAACATAAAGTAACATCCCTGATCAAAATGACTGATCATAGTTTGCTTCTTTTTTCCACCTTTTTGCAGATATGGTCAATATTTGCCCTTCTCCAGTCATTTGGCACTTTAATAGTTCTCCAGTATTTCTCATATATAATGCAAGAAGGTTTGGTCAGATCATCAGCAAGTTCCATTAGTATCCTATGTGCAATTCATTTGATCCTTCAAAATTATGAGGGTCATAATTGGATAAAATCCATCAGTAGCCATTGAGAGCCTTCTTTTCTATATTGTGTCTAATCTTCTTTGGAAGGCCAAATTCTACTGCAGCCAGTAATGGCAAATTCCATAGTTTAACCATGAGGTTTTTTTTGCTTGCTTGTTGTGATTGTTTTAAAGAAAAAGTGCAGGGGCGGGATTCTACCAGTTCGGACCGGTTTGGTAGAACTGGTTGTTACGATTCTGCGCAGTTTGGAGAACTGGCAAATCATGCCCCTGACTGCCCCCACCTCTCTTCATCTGCCCCTCCCCTCCCTGCCCAGTCAGTCCTTATCGTGCATGCACAACATCACTGACTGCATTCTCCCCCATCTCACCCTGCTCTGCCCCACCCAGTCACTCCTTACAGTATTTCTTCTTTTTCCCCTCCCAATGATCAGCTGTGCTGGGATCCCTCTCACTGTCTTATTGCTTCACACAGGAGGCTTCCCTGAGGCCCAGGAGTCAAAAAGGCATGTAGGGGGGGGTGCTGCAAAAAAAGAAGAAGCCACACCCACCCAGTCACATGGCCACAGCCACCTAGCCACTCCTATCTAGCCGTGCCCACAGAACCATAGTAAAAATATTTGCATCGCACCCCGAACAAGTGTATTTTATCTCTCAGTGTCTCAAGTCTCTATCCACAGCAACAGTGAAGATTCTGGGTTTCCTAGATTGTGAGAAAGATATAGAAAATCTCCCTCCTAGTTTTCTCTGTACTATGAATAATTGTGTACATTTCTGTCTTGCCTGTGATCTATTTGCTTTTTGTTTCCTAAGCTAAAAAGAGTTGCATGCTTTCTTCTATGGTAGTCCTCAACTTACAACAGTTCACTTAGTGACCATTCAAAGTTACAACACTGAAAAAGTGAGTTATGACCATTTTTCACACTTATGACCATTGCAGCATCCCCATGGTTAGATGATCAAAAATCAGGTGCTTGGCAACAGACTCATACTTATGATGGTTGCAGTGTCCTTGGGTCATGGGATCTCCCGTTTGTGACCTATTGACAAACAAAGCCAGTCTCTCAACCACTGTGTTACTAATTTGCAAACTGCAGTGATTCACTTAACACTTGTGGTAAGAAAGATCATAAAGTGGGGCAAAATTCACTTAACAAATGTCTCTCTTAGCAACAGAAATTTTGGGTTCAATTGTGGTCGTAAGTTGAAGACTATCTGTACTGATTTCAAAGAAATTTGGAAATTTAGCACCAAGGACAGCTCAGCCACTGAGCCACTGTTTACAGAAGGATATTTTCTTTTCTTTCTTTTTCTCCCAGGCAAAAGGGGAAAATTAAATATGTGCTTTTATCACACTTTCATTTCAGTCAATAAATCTTTGGAAACTTTTGTACTGTTTTAAAGATTTTTGAACTTGGTTTAACATGAGACACAAGGAGATAAAATCTATAAACTGTCAGAAAATAGCACATCAAAGGATCCATTTTCAATTCTTTTAATACTCTTTCAGTTCTTTTAATTGCAAATCTCCAGGGTGAGAGGCTGAAAAAAAAAAGTCTGAACTGCTTATTGCAAGTTATTTTCCTTCAAAAGGTATGGCCTGCTTAACAAAATGTATTTTTACTCTTATCTTTTCTTTTATTTTTCCACTATGAAGAAATATGTTGCATGAAAACTCCTAATATCAACATAATTTTACTCTTGTATCTGTTCAGGCTAGTGTCAGGAAAATGTCAGAAAAGATTTACTCGTTGAGGCCTGGTGAAATTTATTTAGATCAGCAGAATGTTCTGATTCTCAGTTGTTTAATGATAGCAAAACAACCCAAAAGACTTTTGTCCTCGACCTAGGTTGAGAATGACAACCCCATAGAGGATTTTCATGTGACAAAATATAAGAATTTCAAGTTTTGATACTGCTCACCACTTCCTGACAAGAAACTTCCTATAACATCTTGCCTAAATTATTTTTTTCACCTGCTAAATACTGCATATTCTGAGATATCTTTACCCCTGCATTAGATCATTATTCTCATCTGGAAAGATTATTTTATACATGATTTTAAATTCTTGCTTATTTATTGGAAGCATTAGAGAATCTGTAAATTTGTGAGAGAATAGAAATCGAAGACCATCATAATACCTGGAAATTGGAGAGAACATACTCTCCTCCTGTGATACCCGCTTTTTTATCATATGGCAAAAGTCCATTCAACTTTGAGATATTGATAAAGTTGTGGAAATATGCAAGAAAAAAAATGGACAAAAAACCCTCAAAGACATATCTTTACAAACGTTTTAATATATTTGGATTCCTGGCTAATCTTTGCAACAGATCACACAATCCATGAGGAAAGTGTAGTTATTCTGGAAATTATTTAGATTTCAATTTTGATTAATCTCTGAGGGAATATCACTCAATTATGAGACCTCTAACATACAATTTCTCTTTTTTTCTAAGTTAGCTGCATAGAAAACATCTCCAAGAAGACATTCATAATTTACATTGATTAAAGAGGAAAAGGAAGGTTTGGGGATGCAGAATCAAACTGCTAAGAGTTTTGCATATTAGTTTTGTCGCATTAAAATGTACTTATTGAGAACTAGTACAGATACTGAAGCATTCATGCAGTTTATAACTTATTACAACCTGGTCTATTGAGTTTGGCATCAGCTGAGCTTCCACAAAAATCATGAAAAACAGCCTAAGGCAGAATGCAGCAGCCATGTTACTGAATCTTGAGATAATGAAGAGTTGCTACCAATTCTTCATATCTGCTTAGATAGAATTTGATACATTCACTAAGACACAAGCTACCAGGCAAGGTGGGCATTATTTATCTCGGCAACTGTCTAAAAGACTTATTAGGGGGAGCATGGCAAACCACACTGTCAGAAAAGTAGAACTGTTGCTGCTACTGTCCCATCAAATTGATTTCGACTAGCTAAGTTTTTTTCCATAGTGATCTCTCCCTAAGACAGACTTTTCAATAGTGCATTCTTTGTTATTGTAATTGAGTCCATCTACCTTGTGGCTAGCTATCCTGTTCTTTCCTTCTACACTTCCTAGCATCAGAGTGTTTCCCAGAGTGCTGGGTCTTTTCATAAGACTTGAATTATCTGAGTCAGGATAATTTGAGCCTGTTCACTTGTACCTCAAGTGAGAACTTTATGTTAATTAGTTTGTGGTCCATTTGTTTGTTTTCTTGGCTCTTCTTAGAAGTCTTCTCCAACACTAACATTCAATAGTCTTCCTACCCTGCTTCTTCAAAATCCAATTATCACAGGGAATGCCATTGCTTGCACTATTCTGATCTTTGTTGGTGCAGATACACGTCATTGGGTTTAGCTAAGCTTTATTTTACTGTCTGCCAATTCCGCAACCCTTCCTAATATTAACGCCAATCTAATCTAGTAGCTAGGGTATTTATGAAGTTGTAGATGAAGATAACATTATGTTTGTTATTTGATTTTCATGCTGCTACTAACAATAACAATACTGAATTGGCAAGTTCCAGTAAATTGAATCTATGTCTAAAAATGCAAGACATCCATTGATTGAAACAATGTTGCCAAAAAGAGATGCTTGAAGCAGACTGAGGGGTGATTAGAAGGACTATGGATGTCTTCATAATTTCTAAATTGAGTTACCATTATTAAGCCAGGTACGTATGTAGTAATATTGTTTGGCAATCTGTTTTCTCTGAACAATGCACTTATGATTCCAAATGTCATTGTGTGCGGCCGATCTTGATTGCCTTTCATTCAGACAGTCTCTAAATGATATGCCTTGGAACATCTCTTTAGAGAAACGGATTGAAAATAAACAGAGGGATAACTATCTTCTGAAGGTCCTTTCACTGCACTTGAAATGAATGCAGATGCAGCATTTTTTAAATATAAGAGACTAATAGAATAGTTGAGATAAGCCATGTTGGTATAGGACTGGGACAGTGGATCTTAGTCATAGTTCCTGGATTCAGAAGCAAATTGACAGCACATATTTTATTTCATTTTGATGTTTCCATTTCCCCAATAGTTTCTATTTTTTTTTCCAAAACAAAACATGACTTTTTTTAACCTGTAAAGCATTTTTCCCACATATATGGAAAGTTATTTCAACAGTAATAGTTGCCCAGGCTGGTATAGCATAAAGCATTTCTTACTGGGCCATTAGAGATTACTGGTTTTAAGTAACATTGTTTGGAGTTGAGTCTGGGGAGGAGGAGGTGTTGTAGTGAGAGGAAGGAGCCAAAAAAAGTCTGAATGAACTCTGTTCCAGTCATTTCTGGATTCAGACAATAGTATAGATGTACATGATAGATGCATATAAATGGACTTCTTGCCTTTTGACTGACAGGATTTAGGTTCAGAATGGCAATGTCCCCAGAGCAGGATCTGTTCTGTAGGCTGCCTGCACAATCTTGAAAGCTGGCTACAAATGCCAAGGTGGGCAACTGGCCATTTCCAATGGATTTCAGAAACTTCTTGTCAACTCATAAAACATTCTTATGCCTGTTTTAGTAATTGCCATGAAAAAGGGGGGAGGGGGGAGGAAGGAAATCTGGAAGAGCAGTTGAAAGTTCATTCCAACCCTTATCTTCAAAAGATTGAAATGGAGAGGCCAGAGCTGGTGTAGCTGGTGTCAGGATGATAAAGATCTTGGATCTTGGAGATTGCTGCTGATATCTTTGCTCCTGGACGGTCCAAACAGATTTAAACCATCCGGAAGAGATGGTGAATGTAAAGAGTGCATCCTGTCAATCCCAGGGATATCGCAAAGTCCCTGGTGGATCCAGGAGAAGCGCTTTTTGCCAGCAACAAAGAGGCAGCCATAAAAGCTGCTGAAGTTGGGACAGCTCTGAAACAGAAGAGAACGGAAAGAGAAAGTGTGCCGGTTTGATGAGAATTTTTTTTTACTTTAAGATTTGAAAAGACACCCTAAGGAAAAGAAAGAATCTGTAAAATTTTAGAAGTGATTAAGCGGTGATTTTAAACACGAAATCAAAGTATTTTTTTTTTCTCTTTGCTGGATTTTTTACATATGATTTTATATTTTGAAACTGGACTGGGTTTTTTCTGCCTATTTTTTCTCTCCTTTTTGACTTCATAACATTTTAGGCTAGAGACTCCCTTTTAGTCATCCTTTTTAATATCTTTTTCCCTTTTTAATTAATCTTTATTGTATCTTGTTTGGAAAAGGAGGGGGAAAGTGAAAGCAGAAGAAACTTTGTAACACTGCCAACTAGAGGCTTGGAAATATTGTATATCTTTTTTTTTCTCTAAAGGCTAGATCACATCGGCCGACGGATGCAAAACGTATGTAAAAAGGACACAGAGGACGAGAAAATGCTCCATCCGTTGTTATCCGCTCTCAAAAATGCCCCAAATTTGCATAAACAACAACGGAAAAGAACGGACGGGGAGAGGATGTAGCGAGGATGTTAAACGGATGCCCAACGGAAGCCTAGTGGATGGAAGCGGATGGAAGTGGATGGCACATCCACAGGGCTTCCAGGGGAGCACAGCAAAGTGGACGCGCAGCAGAAGGAACGGATGCAGAGCGGATGCCTAGCGGATGGAAGCGGATGCATCACAGAAGCCTAGCGGATGCCTAGCGGATGCCTAGCGGATGCCTAGCGGATGCAAAGTGTTCACTGCGCATGCGGGGAGGATGCATTGCATCAGCCCCGTGGATATAAAAGGATGCAGCTCGCAAGCAGGTCACCATTCAGAGGAAAGACCTGCTGCCAGACACATCTTCAGCCAACAACCATGGGGAAGAAGAGGAAGCCTGTGCCTAATCCTGCCAGCCCTGGCAAGAAGGACAGGACCACCATCCCACCCCCTGGCCCTGACTCTGCTTCTGCTGTGGCTTCTGCTGCTCGGGCTGACTCTGCTGGTGCTGGTGCTTCTGCTGGTGCTGCTCCTGGTGCTGGTGCTTCTGCTGGTGCTTACTCTGCTGGTGCTGCTCCTGGTGCTGGTGCTTCTGCTGGTGCTGACTCTGATGGTGCTACTCCTGGTCCTGCTGGTGCTGGTGCTGCTCGTCCTACTGCTGGTCCTGCTGGTCCTGCTGGTCCTGCTGGTCCTGCTGGTGCTTCTGGTGCTGCTGGTGCTCCTGGTGCTGCTGGTGGTGGTGTGGTGGACCAGCCCCTAGAACCTCAAAGCCCTACTGATGAGGGCCCAGAAGGGAGGAAGAGGCATTCCCTGCCAGAGGGAGGAAGAGGCATTCGCGAGATAGGGAGAGGAGACAGTACTCCATTGAAGAGGAACATGAGGATGAGGTGCTCGAATGGCTGAGGGAGAACGAGTACCTCTGGCGGAAGGGACACAGGCTCTATCGAGACACCAAGCAGAAGCAGGCGGCTTGGAGAGAGAAGGCGGAGAGCCTGGGCTACACTTCGAAGGTCCTCCTCGGATGGTGGAAGCACATGCACACCTGGTACGGGAAGCTGCACCTGAAGAAGTCTGGTCAGGCTGCGGTCAAGCTAACCAACTGGGAGACCTACGTGATGGCCAAGTGCAGCTTCTTGGAGGGTGAGATCCGCCACCGAGGAGTAGCCCCTCTGTCTACCCTCACTCTCAGGTAGCCCACAGAGAGCCAGTCCTCTTCTGGCCAAGAGTCAGCTCCTGTGTCCAGGTATCTGTGGAGCGCCCCATGATGGAGACCCCCCGACAGCTGCACTCCCTGTGGCGGAGCACGTGGAGGACCCCCTGACACAGTTGGAGCAAGAAGAGGCCACTGCCACCAGAGACCAACCCACACCCACACCCAGGTCCACCTCCACAGAAAGCAGACAGAAAGCCAGACCGGAGGGACAGAGCCACACTGTCCTGCTGGAGATCAGGGACACCATCAAAAGCAGCGTAGATCTCCTCTCTCAGCTGGTATACTCCGACATACCATCCTCTAACAGAAAGCCCTTCCTCACCTACGTGAACCAGACCCTCATGGACATGTCTGAATCCCAGTACCCGGTGATCAAGGAGAGGATCACAGGTCTTCTGCACCACCCTCCAGGCCCAGCTGTACCTGCTCCGACACAGTCCAGGTCTGCTTCTCCACCCCAGGTGATGTCTCAGCCCTTCCAAGGCTTTCAACAGCCCCTCACCTACCAAGACTATGGCTACCAGGAGTTCCAGCAGCACAGGCAGCCCTTCCCAGTCCAGGCACTGGTACATCTCACACCACAGGTGCTACCAATGCCACCGATGCCACAGACACTACCGATGCCACCGATGCCTCCGATGCCACCGATGGCACCGATGCCACCAATGCCACTGATGCCACAGATGCCACCGATGCCACCGATGCCACTGATGCCTCACTTCGCTCACCTGCAGACCAGACAGCCCCACTACACTCCTCCTTCCTCCACCCCACAACCAAGCCCGGCCTCAGAACATCTGTCATCGGTCTTGGGACTGACACTCCATGTCATGGAGGAAGGGGGTCTCAACATCATGGGACTGAGCCAGTTCTCTGAGAGCTTCCTCTGCACACCATCCCCTGTTGTCCTCTCAGGCACCCCGGTGGGGCCTCAGACCAGCACTCCAGCCACTGCCACCTCCACAGCACCTGGACCCTTCACCCCTGAGACCATGGGCATGCCTCAGAGTGACTGAGAAGAATGCCGGAGACTGGGTTGCTACCTGTTGACTTTATCTTTGCTTGGGACACTTTTCTTGGGTCATTTTGCTTTTACAGTTTGTTATTAATAAAGGTAATCTTTGCTTCACACACTTGGTTCAGTTCTTTTAGTAAATAAAGTCTTGGTGGAAACTTTTAGAAATGGTTTAAGCCTTTGCATGCTTGTGGGATGGGTAAGGATAGCAGTGGTATGGGCAGGTATACCTGTGGGATGGGTAATAGCTGTGGGATGGGTTAGGATAGCAGTGGGATGGGCAGGGATACCTGTGGGATGGGTAACAGCTGTGGGATGGGCAGGGATACCTGTGGGATGGATAATAGCTGTGGGATAGATAAGCCTCCAGTGCAAGCATAGTGGGACTGTATGGTCCACCCTCCCAGATGCCACACCTATGGCCCTTTATTATCAGTAACAATGTAATCATTCATCAACACAATTCAACATACACAACTCTTTATTAAATGCCCTGTTCATTGTAGGGCCACTCAACATACATGGCCCATTCTCATCAGTGTGATGAGACAGGCTGAAGGAAGCATCCATTAAGCATCTACCATCCTGTCTTGCCACTCCACTGCTCCAGCTGGGGAGTTGCACCAGAGTCTCAGTAGGTTGTGCTGCTTCTTCCTTTCATGTGAAGCTCTGTTGGGGCCTTGCACATCCACAGTGTCCATCAGGTTTTGCCCTTGCCTCCATTCACCAGGCTCCATGTCCCCATTGCCTTGTTGGCAGTCCACAAGCCTGTTCTGCAACACTGGGTAGCAGGTGCACATGAGATTGTGCAGGATGCAGCAAGCTTCCATGATGTTACTTACGGTCTCTAGGCAATGCTGCATGGTGGTGAGAAGTACCTGGAACCTGTTGGCCAGGATGCCAAAGGCGTTCTCCACCACCTGTCTTGCCCTGGACAGCCTGTAGTTGAAGATCCTCTCTTCACGGGTGAGGCATCTGGGAGTGTAGGGCTTCATGAGGTAGGTTCTGAGGGAGAAGGCATCATCCCCCACAATGAAGTAGGGCACATCTTGTGTATCGTTGGGCAGGGGGTCTGGATCTGGGAAGCCCATGATGAGGTTGCATTCCAGCCCCTCCTTGAGGTCACTGGCATTGTATACCTGGGCATCTGAAGCTGACCCGTTGCCTGAAGCATCGATGTACATGAACTTGTAGTCAGCATCGACTATGGCGAAGAGGATGATGCTGAAGAAGCCCTTGTAGTTGAAATAAGTGGACCCCGACTTGGCTGGAGCTTTGCAGGCCACATGCTTTCCATCTATGGCTCCAACAGTGTGGGGGAAGTTCCACCTCTGATACCACTCCTCTGCAACTTTCTTCCATCCTTCTTCAGTGGAGGGGCACTGGAGGAGCTCCTCCAGGTATTCTTCGATGATGGCCTGCACCACTTCTCTGACCACAATGCTGATGGTGTTGTGTGGCACCCTCCAGCCGTACTGCATGTTCCTGCATGTGGTCCCTGAGGCCAGGTGGCGCAGAGTCAGTGCCACCCTGAGCCCAGGGTCCAGGCTGGGCCGGAAGTTAGTGTTTTCCTTGGTCAACCTGGGTCTCAGCCGCTCCACAACTTTGACAAACATGGCTGGCGGCATCCTCATGAAGTTCTGGAATGCACGAGTGTCTTCGTTCCTCAGCTCCACCATCAGCTTGTCATACAGTTCATACTCGGCTCTTCTCGCGATCCATCTTCGGACCCACACACTTCTTGGACGCCTCCTTTTCTTCCCATAGAACAGGTGAAAGAGCCTGTAGAGGGCTTCACATTGTTGTAGAATGATGGCGGCTACCAAAAGGAGTGTGCGACGATCCATGGTGGAGATGACTGGATGCTGTGGAAGAGCAAGAGCAAGGCTGAAGAGGTCTGCACTCCACGTCTGCTGGACTAAAAGTGAGATCCAGGTGATTTCCTCCCCCTTTTTATAGGAAATATCGGTTTTCTTCTAGGTGTCCTTCTGCATCCTCTGGACATCCTGCAGACATCCTAAATATCTGAGATACGTCCCCTATATGAACGTTTTTTCCGTTTTAATGCTTTATATGTGAGCTGCATCCGCTTTCATCCTTTCTCCGTCTGTGCTACTAATGCTGCGTATCTGTTCCGTGTCCGTTTCACTTCCTCCCTGTGTCCGTTTTCTGCTGGAGCGGATTTGAGTTGTGCGGATGTGCAGCGGATGCCTAGCAGATATAGCGGACGTGTAACAGATGACGACGGACGTCTAATGGATGTTCCCCGTATGCGTAGCAGATGTCTAACGGACGCGTTGGATACATTTTCTGCTCAAAAAGTTTCGTGCAGCTCAAAACTTTTTGAGCAGATGAAATGTCAGTATACGGATGCTGGACGGATAGAGAGTATGAAACACGTATGCAGTGAGTACAGAACGGATGCATCGCGTTAACCAACGGATGGCAAGTGTTTTTCTCCATTTTACATCCTCTTTCCATCCGTTGGTGCAGTGTGACATAGGCTTTAACCAGACAAAGCTGAGAAAGATCTGAGACTTCTTTTTCAAGGACTTTGAGCCTGTTTGATAAGATAGAGGGAAGAGCATGGGAGAGTATTATTGCAGCTGCTCATCTGGGTTTCTATCAGTAGCTGGAGTCTGGTGTTGAAGTTTACAGAAAAAAATGATAAGACTCCAGAGAACAGAGTTGTAAATTTTAACAAAAGCCTTGGATAACTAAATAAGGCGCAGTGTGCTCTTTCTACTTTTTATTAAGCTGGGCTATTTCTTACTTTAACAAACCCACTCCTTACTAGCTTCCTTTTTGTAATAGCTATTTGGATCTTCGGCCTTTTGGAACTTGTTTTTGTCCTTTTTGTTTTTGAAGTCTAATTGTTACATTTGCATTTTATTTTAAAGGAAAAGCTTTAAGGGAGTAGTATCTTTTCTTTTTTCTCTCTCCCTCCCCTGTATTTTTTTTAACTTTCTATATTGGGATTTTTTGTGGCTTCCATTTTTTTTTGTACATCTTTTTATACCTGAGACTTCTTAATTGGATTAAGGTGTTGAAGAACTTCTTTTTTTCTTCTTTAGTTTTTTATCTTCTATTTTTCCGCCTCCTCCAGGATTTAACAATTTTTTCCTTTTTTTGTTTATGGTCTTTTCTTCCTTTTTTGAGTTTTTTCTGCTGTCTAACCAATCGATTGGATGAAGGTATATAAGAACCTGAAGAAATTTTCTTTTCATTATAACAATTATTTGGCTTCTTTTTTCCCATTATTTTTACTTGGAATTACAATTGGCTATTTCACTAGTGGATTAAGGTTTAGAAGAACCTGAAGATTTTGAATTGTCTGAAATGAGTAGGAAACTAACAGTGGCTGGTTCTTCAATTTCTACTTCTTCCTCTTCACCATCTGAAAGGATAACACTCAATACAGATGATGTTACAGCAAGAAAAAGAACAGGAAAAGGTGATGCTGCAGATGATTATGCAAGGAATTCAAAATATAAAAACAAGAACAAAGAAAATTGAAAAGAGAACAGAGAACATTGAACAAAGAACAGGAAAAACTGATGAAAAGGTGGAGAACATTCAACAAATGATGATGAAGTATGATGAGAGATTCCAAAAAATTGAAGAAGATAAACAAAGAGATAAGAAGATTGGAGATATTGATAGCAGATTAACTGTGGTTGAACAAGATAAAAGTAGGATGCTGAGATGGAAGATGGACAGACCAGAATTTTATCTCAGATTCCAAAACATAGAGGAAGAAAAGGGACAAAATCTAGCTGAGATAATGATAGAAATTTTGGCTGAAGCTTTGGAAATAACCAAAGAGAAGATGATGGATGGAATAGACAAGGTTTATTGAGTCTTCACAAGATATGCAATGAGAAATAGCTTACCAAGAGAAGTTCACATCAGATTTAAAAAGAAAGCCATTATAACGCAAATATTGCAATGGCAAGAGAGAAAACATTGAAATATAAAGATAAGGAGATTGTGGTCCTGAAACAAGTACCCAGAAGAGTGAGAGAGATAAGAAGAGAATACCAATTTCTGACTAAAATTCTACATAAAAAAGAGGTGAATTATAGATGGCTGATTCCAGAAGGTTTAATGTTCACATGGCAAGAACAGAGACTTAGAATTGATTCAATTGAAAAAGCTGAATTATTTTATTCAGAATATTTTGGAGGGAAAGAGGAGGAGATAGAAAAAGAAGTGTCATTAATTGAATTCCAAGAGGACTGCCAAATAGCGACTGAAAAAGAAGAAGGTGCAGAAGGCGGGAAGGTGGAAGTTAAAGAACAACGTGAACCAAGATCTACGAGAGCTGTGAAACCTACCTATAAAATATCATCATGGAAGAGAAAAAACTGATTACAATTAACATAAATGGACTTAACTCAGCTGTTAAAAGAAGGAAAACTTTCCATAAATTAGAGAAATTAAAATTTGATATAATCTGCCTACAAGAAGTACATATTAAAAAGCAACATGAACAACTGTTGATACAGCCAAAATTAGGGAAAATATTTACTTCTTTGACACAATGCAAGAAAAGAGAAGTGGTTTTATACATTAAACATATTATCCCAGCGAAATTGATTCAAACTGATGACGATGGTGGAAATAAAGGGCAATAATATGAAAACACTCCTGATAGCAATCTATGCCCTGAATGACAATCAAGAAGAATTTTATAGAAAACTGCATATGAAAATCATCGAACTGGACTATGTTAATATAGTTTTGATGGGAGACTTTAATGGAACTGTAGACAACAAACTGGACTATACAGCACAGAAAACAACAAAACAAAACAAAAAAGACTTCATACAGAGGATGGAGAAAGAACTGGCTTTTTTCTTCAGAGAAAATAAAAAAGATGGCAGATCAATGCAGAACATATGGGATACAATGAAGGCATATGCCAGAGGCTTAACAATAGAGTATACAAGAAAAAGAAATATCACAAAAAGACTAGCCTCTAAGACATTGGAGGATGAGTATAAAGGACTTGAAAAAGAGTTACAGAAAATGCCACAGAAAAAGTAAATTAAGTTAAAAATGGATATAATGAAACATAAAATGGGATAAATGGAAAAAGAAGAACTAGCACAGAAAATCAAAGGTGTGAAGCAGAACTATTTTGAAGATGCAAACAAACCAGGTAGATGGTTAGCATCTAAACTGAGAAAGGAGAAAGAATCAAGAAAAATATTATAATTAATAGATGATCAAGGCCAAATTTGCTATGGAAGTAAAGAGAAGAAGGAAATTATACAAGACTATTGTGGGAAATTATACACACAAGAGAATATTGACGAGGAAAGAGTTAAACAATACTTACAGAATGCTCATCTACCCCAGATACCTAAAGAGATTGAAATAATGCCAGAAAGCAATATAACGATCATGGAGTTAACTGAAGCACTTAAGAAGCAAAACAATGGAAAGGCACCAGGCCCAGATGGACTTCCGGCAGAATTCTACAAAACACTACAAGAATCATTGAACCTTCCATTGCTAGAAGTTATGAATGAAGTTATGTTACAGAAGAAGATACCTAAATCATGGTCAGAAGCTTACATTACACTTGTCCCAAAAGAGGAGGCCGATCCATTACAAATCAAGAACTATAGACCTGTTTCCTTACTAAACACAGATTATAAAATTTTTGCTTCAATATTGGCAGAAAGACTTTAAAAATACCAAAATAATTTTATCCACCCTGATCAAAATGGATTTCTGCCAAAGAGACAAATTAAAGACAATATGAGAGTAATCTTGGACACTTTGGAATACTACGAGGCACATCCTGAAAAATAAATGGCTTTGGTAATCTTTGATACACAGAAGGCATTTGACAATGTGAATTGGCGATTCATGTTATTACAGCTGGAACAGATGGGTTTTGGTAAAAAATTCATCCAAGCAATAGAAGCTATATATCATAAACAAACAGCAAAGGTAATGATAGAGGGAGAATTAATGGACTCTATTGATATAAGAAAAGAAACAAGACAGGGATGCCCACTGTCACCTTTGTTGTTTGTGTTAACCTTGGAAGTGTTAAACAGAAATATTAGAGAAGAAAAGGATACAAAAGGGATGAAAATTAAAAAGAAAGAATTTAAGTTGCAAGCATTCGTAGATGATCTGGTTTTCATTTTAGAAGACCCACTAGAAACCGCATTAAAATTGACAGAAAAGATAGAGGTACATGGGAGGGTGGCTGGTTTGAAAATAAATAAAGACAAAACAAAGATTTTAACAAAGAATATAATATCAAAATAAAAGGAAGAACTGGCGGATGTATTGAAAATCCAGGTCACAAATATAGTACAAATATAGATCAAGTACTTGGGGATATATTTGACAGCAAGATGTAGTACACTAAAAGAGAATAATTATATTAAACTTAAGCAGCAGATCATGCTAGATTTGGTGAAATGGGAAAATTTACAACTGTCACTAATAGGGAGAATATCAACAATCAAGATGAATATATTACCCAGAATTTTATATTTGTTCCAAACAATTCCAATTAGGCTTGGAAAAGATTATTTTGAAGATTTAAATAAAATTGTGTTGAAATATATATGGCAAGGTAAGAAAGTGAGAATAAAATTAAACTTGCAAGATGCTAGAATAAAAGGAGGATTTGGTTTGCCTAATTGGGAGTTGTACTACCAAGCTACAAATCTGATGTGGGTTAAGGAATGGATAACATTAAGAAATAATAGATTGTTGACATTAGAAAGACATGATCTGTTATTGGGGTGGCATGTTTTTTTATGGTATAAAGGAACTAAAACACAGGGGTATTTTGAAGACATTATATACGGGAGTCTCTGTGGTTAAACTGGGAGAAGACTAAAAGGCAATGTTATTTGAAAATTCCAGTCTGGCTATCTACTATTGAAGCATTTTCCTATCCTATAATATACAAAAAGGAACAAGCAATTATATATGGTGAAATATTGAATGAAAAGGGTGAACTTAAATCTATGCAAAAACTAGAGGAACAAGGTATAAAGATGAATTGGTTTTCATATGCGCAAATACATTCAAAGTATGATAAAGATTCTAAAACAGAAGGTTTCTATGATAAACTGACTGATTTAGATAAGATTTTGACAGGTACTGATGAAAAGGTGATTAAAAAATTGTATGAATATCTATTAGAAATTAAATTAGAAGAAGAACAAGTTAAAGAAATAATGATTGCTTGGGACTTCTGGTTTGAGCTTCTTTGGCGACAGACCAAAACTACGTCTCTGCGCAGTTTCGATCCATGCTCACTGCTGGAGCACCCCAAGCCAGCTGGTTTGGGGGATAAGCCACCCTGTAGAGGTGGTGAAGAAAGGGGAGACTGCCTGCAGGGTTGAGGAGAGCCTCATCTCTCCTCCCCAGCTGACCATTACTCCCTTTCCCGAAGGCGGTTGCAGCGGTGGTCAGAAATGGTCACCCCAAAGAAGAACTCATCTGGAAAATAATGCACAGGAGGAAGATAAGAAGCGAAAGTTTTGGTTGACCGAGTCAAACAGCAAAAGCAACAAATAAGGTACCCTGGAATTGAAACTATTAAAAAAAAACAATAGCATTCTTCCCTGAGAAGATTTCTAAGCTGCGAAGGAGAGAAAAAAGGGGAATGATTTTTTTCCTCCTCCTTCTATACTGACAGCTAAGAGACTTGAGAAGAAATTGGGAAAAAATCCACTTTGACATTGATAGGCATTTAATGCTGAAAATAAAAAGTCAAAGAGATAATAAAGATTTCTGGATAATTAAAAGCTTTTTAAAACAGGAAAGGAGAGAAAAAGAATAAAAGGGCAGGATCTGAAAGGGAGGAAACTGCCTGGAATTAAAAAGAACTTACAGCAAAAACTCAACAAGACTTCCAAAAGATACATAACTGAATCATCGCAACAAAATAGTAAAACCCCAGGAAGAGAAAGTGAAAAAAGAAATAAGAAGAAACAGCTTGGGACTATTTCGATTACTTGGTGATCTCTGGATTCTTGGCTATTGCATCTGAATGAATAAAATCAATCGGGTGGTTGTTTAAAACTGTTTAAAATGGCTCCATTTTTAGAAGAATATGGAACTTAAAAAGTACAAAGAAGATGCACAAGAAGGGAGAGGTTCTTTTGGCTTCGTATTTCAGTTCTTAGAAATGGAGATTTGGGACTATGAGAAACAAAAAGAAATGCCTGCAGAACAAGAAGATTGGGACAAAGAAGAAGCCATCTTTAATGAACAAGTAATCTTAGGTGGGGGAAAAAAAGGAAAGGGGGAAAAGGGATTGGAAAGTTTAAGATTGGGAAAAACAACCCAAAAAAAGAATAGAATGAAAAATAAGTATAAAATCAGAAAGCAACAGAAGAGGGAAATGCAGAAGAAAGAATTAGAAGTAGAGAGACAAGGGGGTAAAAAGGGGAGGGAGAAGAAGAGAGAGAAGGAAGAAAGAAAAAGAAGCTATAAAGGACAAACAAAATATAGAGAAACAGGGCCGATTTAGAGATAATGGGTGAAAATCTATTGAAAAAAGGGATTCTGCAAAGGTACATAAGATAGCATTGTTATAGAAATAATTTCAGAAAATATGAAACAATGTATGATTATAATGTTTGATAAAATAGCTATCGTAACTCAGTGGAATGCTTGTCAATAAATAAATGTAACAAAATGAATATTTAATGATTTACAAAACATATGTGAAGAGAAATAAGGGAAAAATTAATTATGGAGATTATATGTGTCTTTAAGGAAGTATGATATTTAATTGAAAAGAAATGTTAAAGATTTTAAGACTTTAATGATAATAATCATTAATGATAGAACTGAATTGGAATGGAATGAGGGTTTATAATTACATATATTTATAATCCTTTTTTTAAAAAGAATATAGTGTGTGTTATAAGAATGTACCAAGCAGAATTCGATCGGAAGTTATGTATTATATTGAAGGTCATAACATTAAGGTATACATTGAAGTTTAAATAAGAGTTGAGTGGATATAATTAAAAGATATAAAGGTGTCATGCTCCAATTAGTAACTACAGGAGAAAATTTGTTTAATGAGAAAAGATAATATGAAATTAAAACAGAACAGACAAAAGTATAAATATAATGATTTGAATTGAGATGAGATAATCAAAATAAAATTGAGAAAATTAAAAGAGAGGAAAAACTATGTAGAAAATGTAGAATAGTATAAGATATGGAATAGAACACAAAAATGAGTATGAAATTGGGTTTGTGTCTGTATAAAGAAGTTCAACCCGGGACCATGCTATTTTCAGAAAAGATGTTTTACTTGTATTTTGTGTGTGTGTAAACCCAAATAAAACTATTTTTTTTAAAAGGAAGAAACAATGATTGCTTGGGGGAAGAATTTTGGATATGGGTTTGATCTAGAGAAATGGCAAAAATTGTGGTCTCAAAATTATAAAATGACAACGTCAACAGCATATAAAGAAAATTTGTATAAGATGTTTTACAGGTGGCATTTTCCCCGAATAAGAATAGCAAGAATGTTCAAGAACAAATCTGAAAAATGTTGGAAATGTCATCAGGTACCTGGCTCATATTACCATATGTGGTGGACTTGTGCGGATGACAAAAAATATTGGACTAAAATCCACACATGGTTGGAAAAAATGACAAAAAGCATATAGACTGGAAACCAGAGATATTTTTTATTGGGAATTTTACCTGAAATGTATAGTAAATAATTGAAATATCTGATTGTAAATGTGTTAACAGCAGCTAGGATTGTATTTGCCAAAAACTGGAAAAATGAGAAAATATAATCACAGGAGGAAATTATTAAGAAAATATTGGAATGTGCTGAAATAAGTAGATTGACATTTGAAATTAGAAAACAAGATGATAAACAATTTTATAAAATTTGGGATCTATTCTATCAATGTTTAGACAATAAAACATGATAATGAAATATGTAGATTTTTAGAAAATAATGAATATATAAAGATGTATTTTTTAATTATATCTACAAAATGATTGTAGGATAGATTTGAGATGATAATATGAATTGTCATAAAACAAATTTAGTAAAATATGGATTATCTCGTAAAATATGAATGAATAATAGTATAGTCAAATGATTGATTAACAATGATATTAATGTATTTTATTTGATTGACAATATGAGAATATATACAATCCAATTGTAATTGAAGACTATGAAGTGGAAGCACAAAAGAATTTGTAAACCAACTGACACACTGTATGTGTGTATGTATGTATGGAAGATGACTTGATGTTTTTATGTTTTGTTTGTCTATGTTTGTCTTAAAAAACAATAAAATTTATATATATAAAAAAAACATATATATATATATATATATGTGTGTGTGTGTGTGTGTGTGTGTGTGTGTGTGTGTGTGTATGTATAAAAAACATATAGATGTTTTCTTAGGCTTTCGCGGGTACTTACATCTGTGCTGTTTAGCTTCCTTCGGGTATTATCCCACATCATTGTAGTTCTGTTAAAGTTGTAGCAACGTTTCAGCAGAATCCCATCTGCCATCCTCAGGCCTCTGTATAGAGTTAGTTCCTGGTTTCAAATTTGAGGCTGGTCCATTCTGATTGGCTGGGAGCCTGGATCTGTGTTCATTGGACTTGGAGTTTGATTGATTGGTGTTTCTAGTTTCTTCTGTCTGTTTTGTGGCTTTGATTGGCTGGCAACACTCAGTTCTTGTGTTGGAGGCTTGTGTTGAAGCCTCCAACACAACACCAAAACCCTGGCCACTATAGAAAACCCCAGCCACAGAATCATCAGAGAAGCCATAGAGATTGAAAAAAGACCTGACAGCATGAATAGAAGAGATGATTCCACCAGACTGTCAATCATTTGGAAGCCTGCACTCTCAAATAGAAAGATCTCCATGCCACAAGCCAGGCAAACACCTGGGCAAAAACAGACTCCCTCTGATAGCTCCAACCCAAACACCCCCCCACCAGGCACCCAGGTGAAACCCAGCTTGCTAATGAATAGCAGCTTGCTAATGAAGAGCAGCCGTCCCTTCGCACGGAGCCAAGCTGCACTGAAAGCCTCTAACACAAGAACAGACTGTTGCCAGCCAATCAAAGCCACAAAACAGACAGAAGAAACCAGAAACACCAATCAATCAAACTCCAAGTCCAATGAATACAGATCCAGGCTCCCAACCAATTAGAATGGACCAGCCTCAAATTTGAAACCAGGAACTAACTCTATACAGAAGCCTGAGGATGGCAGATGAGATTCTGCTGAAACGTTGCTACAACTTTAACAGAACTACAATGACGTGGGATAATACCCGAAGGAAGCTAAACAGCACACATATAAGTACCCGCGAAAGCCTAAGAAAACAAATATCTGACCTCTACGGGAAGGAAATAAACAGCCAGATCAAAAGCTATGAGAAGCTGGAAGTTAAAAGAGCAGGAATACTATGTGACCTAAAATTCCTATGCAGCTGCAGAGACAACAATGTAACACCAACCTGCTTCAAATTAACATTTCATAAGAACACAGCAGCTACCAAACGTATCCTGAAAAGGACAGAGATATCTCTACTCAGAAATGAAATTCACAGTAAAAGATTCCAATTAGATCAGTTAAACAAAGATTTGCTAGCACTACACCTGGAATTGAGCAGCAAAATCCACCCTCTACTTTGGGATAAGATCAAACAACTTACAACTTGGAGAGTTGAAACTGAAAACACTTATAAAAATGATAAACTCTCAAAAAAACTGAAAAAATTAGAAAATGACAAGAAAATTCCCAATAACCCACCACAACACCTGAAACAACTAGTATACAACGTTTCCAACAGAGAACTCAACAAAACAGAAACAGATGTCCTATCCAAAGGATTCAATTATGCCATAGCACCCAAAAAAATCCCAACAGAATCCATCATATGTGCAGTAGAATCCAGCCTAACCAAATTAAATACAGATGAAGCTGTCAGAATAAGACACCAGGTTACTAACATCTTATGCACAACGAAACCACCAAAAAATAATCTGCAAAAAGATGAATTCAGAGCATTACAAACCCTGAAAAATGATAATAGCATAATAATACTCCCAGCAGACAAAGGAAATGCCACAGTACTAATGGACAGAAAAGACTATGAAACAAAATTGACAGACCTACTCCAAGACTCCACATACAAACCTATAAACACAGACCCAACCACATATCTAGAAAAATGAACCAAGAAGAAAATTATAACCAGCCACATAAGCAAAGAAATCCAACAGACGATCATCCCAAGAGAAAAATATTCTAGATGCCCCAAATTATACGGCCTCCCAAAAACACACAAACAAGGCATACCTCTCAGACCCATAGTCAGCTCCATAGGAGCACCATTACAAAACCTTGCTAAATACTTAGCAAAACAACTACAGCCCCATGCTGAAACTGCAGCTTCATATGTACAAAACTCATACCACTTCTTAGAAATGATCAAAGATCTACACGTAGAACAAGAAGATCTGCTTGTAAGTTTCGACGTGGTTTCACTATTCACTCAAGTCCCAATAAAAGAAACTCTTGAAATCATCAAAAATAAATACCAACCAGCCAAAGACCTCATGGAACTAACAGAACACTGCCTAACCAACACATATTTCATATACAAAGGACAAAGATACAAGCAAATTGAAGGAGCCCC
>BLBF01000007.1:59232647-59248462 GCA_015471245.1 Laticauda colubrina | reverse complement strand
GGTGATGACGCCTTCTCCCTCAGAACCTACCTCATGAAGCCCTACACCTCCAAATACCTCACCCGTGAAGAGAGGATCTTCAACTACAGGCTGTCCAGGGCAAGGCGGGTGGTGGAGAACGCCTTTGGCATCCTGGCCAACAGGTTCCAGGTACTTCTCACCACCATGCAGCATCGCCCAGAGACCATGAGAAGGATCATGGAAGCTTGCTGCATCCTGCACAATCTCATGCGCACCCGCTACCCAGTCTTGCAGAACAGGCTCGTGGACCTCCAACAAGGCAATGGGGACATGAAGCCTGGGGAATGGAGGCAAGGGCGAAACCTGATAGACACTGAGGATGTGCAAGGCCCCAACAGAGCCTCACGTGAAGGGAAGAAGCAGCGCAACCTCCTGAAATACTGGTGCAACTCCCTAGCTGGAGCAGTGGAGTGGCAAGACAGGATGATAGATGATTAATGGATGCTTCCTTCAGCCTGTCTCATCACACGGATGAGATTGGGCCATGTATGTTGGGTGGGCCTACAATGAACAGGGCGTTTAATAAAGAGTTGTGTTTATGTTGACATGTGTGGATGATTGATTACATTGTTATTGATAATAAAGGGCCGTAGGTGTGGCACCTGGGAGGGTGGACCATACAGTCCCACTATGCTTGCACTGGAGGTTTATCTATCCCACAGCTATTACCCATCCCAAAGGTATCCCTGCCAATCCCACTGCTATCTCAACCCATCCCACTGCTATCCTTACCCATCCCACAAGCATGCAAAGTCTTCCACCAAGACTTTATTAAAAAAAAGAAATGAAGCAAGTGTGTGAATCAAAAATAGACTTTATTAACAACAAGCTGTGAAACAAAAATGAGTCTCTGGCACTCCTCTTGGTCGCTCAGTCTCAGGAGTGAAGGGTCCAGGTGCTGTGGAGGTGGCTGGTGCTGGAGTGTTTGTCATCAGCTCCTCCAGAAGCAGAAGCAGCAGAAGCCCCAGCCCCAGAAGAGCGAGCCCGTGCTGCAGAAGCCCCAGCAGAACCAGAGTGAGGGCCAGGGGGCGGGATGGTAGCCCTGTCCCTCTTTGCAAGGGCTGGCAGCAGATGGCTGAGGCTTGCTGTGCTTCCGCATGGTTGTGGAGTTGCTGGCTGGCAGGGAGGCTGGCAGGAACCAAAGCTGGCAGGAAGGCTGGCAGGAAGGCAGGCACCAAGGCTGGCAGGCAGGCAGACAGCAAGGCTGGCGGGCAGGCTGGCAGGCAGGCACCAAAGCTGGCACCAAGGCTTGCAGGAAGGCTGGCAGGGAGGCAGGCACCAAGGCTGGCAGGAAAGCTGGCAGGCAGGCAGACACCAAGGCTGGCAGGCAGACATGAACCAAGGCTGGCAGGAAGGTAGGCAGCAAGGCTGGCAGGCAGGGAGGCTGGCAGCAAGGCTGGCAGGGAGGCTGGCAGCAAGGCTTGCAGGCAGGCATGCAGGCAGGGCTGTCAATCCATCCGGCAGCAGGTCTTTCCTCTGAATGGTGACCTGCTTCCGAGCTGCTTCCCTTATATCCGCGGGGCTTACGCAATGCATCCTCCCCGCATGCGCAATTAACGCTAGGCATCCGTTAGGCTTCCGCTGTGCATCCGCTAGGCTTCCACTCTGCATCCGCTTCATCCGCTCAGCGTCCACTGTGCATCCGCTGTATCCATTCCGCGTCTGCTTTGCTGAGGTCCCCCAGAAGCCTAGCGGATGTGCCATCTGCTCCCATCCGCTTCCATCCGCTGGGCTTCCGTTCCACATCCGCTTTCCATCCACTCTGCGTCCTCCCCGCGTCCGTTCCTTTCCGTGTTATCTGCTCTGGTTATGCAAATTTTCGCCCCTTCTGAGAGCGGATAACAACGGATGGAACATTTTTCTCGTCCATTGTGTCCTTTTTACTAACGTTTTGCATCCGTTGGGCAGTGTGGCAGGGCCTTAAGATACAAATTTAACAACTGAGGCAAGAAGTCATAAATGGGGCAAAATTACAACCATCTCGCTTAGCAACAAACATTTTGGGCTCAATTGTGGTTGTAATTCAGGGACTACCTGCACTGTCCTAGCTCAGCCTACAACCCTGGAATACTCTGGAGATTATTTCTAAGTATTAAGGAGATCTCTTTCTATTTTGCTTCTGCTAGCCATATAGCTACAATATGCTGAGATTTAGAGAGACTTTCACGAGTTATTTTTTACCACAAACACATACTCTTAATTAACATTTTTACTGCAGATGGAAATCTTGTTTCAGTTGCTACTTTCTGGTTTTCCAGCAATTCTTCAGAAGGAGTTTTGATTATTTAAATAATCTTTTACTCTTATTTGACACATGCTTCCTTTCTTTTCCAGCTTCTAAAAAGCTACAATAGAAAGCACTTTGGGCTGAATCCAAGCTTTCTTCTACCAATAATAGAGACATTTGAAGTCATATGTGAATTACTATTCAAATGTGGTGAGGGGGAGTGAAGTTGGGATGCAATCTGCTTTTGTAAAGGACCTGCTGATGTCCAGAGGCAGCTTCATCTCAAGCAGGTTCTTAAGCTAAGAAAAACACACACTAACACAAAGTGAGGAGAAGGAGTGTAGGACAAAAGGAGATAAGCCAATGTACAGACAAGGAAGTGGAGGGTCAACTTCTGGAGATTGGCAGCTATTATAAGCAGGCAATAAGATTACCAGTCAACTGCCAGGACCACTAACTATGGTGAACAGGATATTCCGGTGGGAGTCCTGCATGGAGGACATGTTCAGCAACAACTAGTAAAGGAGTAACCATACTGAAAAAGCACCCCATTTTAAGTAATATAAGAACTTTTGGAAAAAAACCAAAGGTTGATGCTACGTTAGACTCTGAGACTTTTGTTTGAACTGAGTATTATTAGACTGAATTCAAAGAGCTTGAGTATTAAAGTTACGTGGCAACATCACTTTGCAAAGTCCTAGAAGGATGGAGTTGACTTAGAGTGCTGGCCTATTATTAGGGAAGGTGTCTGCTGCAATAAAATATTTGGTATGCTGTGTTGTGCTCAGTCCTAGGAGAGCAAAGAACCCTCACAGATATCTAACATCTCTTACTTTCAACGTTGGCTTTAAGCATGCTCTGCCTAGCCATGACTATATCACCTAGAAAACATGTTTATCTAGTTAGCTATTAATATAAACAATGATATACTAAGTAATGCTGCACATATGCTATGCACTCAGTAAGTTTATCTGAAATATCAACAATCCCATGAGATTCTAGGGTACCGAGGAAACAACAATCGATAGAGATCATAAAATCACTTTGTGTCTTCTCCACTTCTGTCCTCTCAGAGAAGACACTTTTCTTTATAACAAAAAGCTGACACGCTCCCTTCAATTTTCCAAGCTTCTATTGCAGGGGGGTCAAACTCATGATGTCACATGACATATCACAACTATTCCCCCCTTTGCTAAACTGGAGGTAGTGTGGTCAGCCTGTGACATATCCAGCCTGTAGGTTGTGTATTTGACATTCCTGTTCTATAGGAAGCTTGCATATCTGTTTGAGGTTTTTCAGACATTCTTTAGATGCATCAGAACTTTTCACTATTAAAATATTTTTCTACATATTTTTTTGCAACCCCCCAAGTGTACAAAGGCATATTATGATTATCACTTATTGCTTGTATATGCACCAAGAGCTTATGCACTGGAGATAAATTCCTTGTGTGTATCCAGTTACACTTGGTCAATAAAGAATTCTAATTCTAATAATAATTTGGAAACTGGGGATAATCAGAAAGTCAGATTATTTAACAACATGACTTGTTAGTAGAGTGGTATCTTACTAAGTTAGTTTCTTTTCTATATCATTTTTATGTCACTGAGTTTGACCTTAAGGCCTATGAACACCAGCAGTTAAAATACTTGCCTCTATTCAGATTAAAAGCTTTTTAGCTCTGAGGGACCTCACATCATGTACCTATGTAACTTGGTTGTATAGTATTTTGACATAACAACATTAATCTTTTCCCTGGCTCAGCCACTGGTAAAGCTGACATGGAGTAAGCAAGAATAGCATTCAAATACTCTTACGGAGTATGTATATTCTGTCAGATAAATGGCTTTTTGGAATGTCAGATAGGATCTTGAGCAGCTTTTCTGTAAGAAACTTGCAACAAAGCAAGTGAAAATAAATTAACTATTTGCTTCATTTTTCCCCCTACTGTGTCATTCTCAGTGACTAATTTATGTTCTAAAGTGATCAAAGGAACAGCTTGTTAATTAATGTGGGTGAGAAAGAAAATGAAAAAAAAAATTGCATGCCTAAGTTTTCTCTTCAATGGTTGCTGACAAAAGAACAGTTAGGAGAGTTATTAATGAAACAGTTTTAGATACAGTTTTGCTTCAAGTGTTGACAGAGTCAAAATAGATTGGAATTCTTACTCTTTAATATTATTTTTGATATTAAAATTATGTCAATTCAGTTCTACTACAAGTTTATAAAATCACAAAAATAAAATACAGCCATATATAGTGGTTTAAAATAAGTTACATTAACAATGTATTAATGCTAATTCTGTTAGAATGCAAGTTTAAGGCATGCCAGGTGACTATCGGAAATTGTACAACATTGTTATTAGTGGAAACCTGCAAAAGATCTCCCTAAGGATGGAGGGGCCACAAGTTTGGACTAGAGCAAACTCTCTGTAGTAGAATCTCACCTTCAAACCCTGACATCTCCAGATTGGGTTCAGAAAAACTCCTAGCCAATCAGCATAGACAAGGCTGAACTTGATGGATTGATGATTCATTGATATCAGAATTCAGGTGCCACAATGTATACTATTGTTATTCTTCTCCTAAAGCTCCATATAGAAGAGCAATTTAACCTCATGTTAAAATCATAAACTAAAATCAGCCTTTACAAACTAAGATTTGGAACTGGGCAAGTAAATAAACAATGAACATTGTGATTTTATTGATACCTTTTTTTGAGCACTACTGAAAACTTGCAATTTTCTAACATAGAAGGAATAAAAGAAGCATTCCAACTTGAGGAAACTCTACAGATCGTTCCCATAATGATAAATGATTGCTTATTATAAAGTTCAATTTTAGCAAGTTCATGGCAACTTTTTAAAACTTGGCTTCATGTAAATAAACATATTTTTCCTCCATCCAATTCATACTGAAAAACTAAAAATGTCTCTTCCTTAATCTGTCTCTCCAAAGAGTGGGGTAATAATAATGGTTAATCTCCAAACAGATTTTGAAATTGTTTTTTTTTACTGTATCTCTGCATGTTTCCTTGGAGATGCTTGTTTCCTCACAGCAATGCATAGAAAGGCATATATACATCCATACATCATTTGCTAAAATCTTTGTTGAGTTCTGAAATTGATATGTAGGATAAATGCCTATGCTAAATGTGGATTCTTAAGAAATCTATTTCTTGCAAAAAGTATTTAGAGGAAACAACATTTTTATAAGAACTGACTTCTATCCTATGGCACATTTAGGAATTATATTTTAAAATGTATTAATGTAAGTTTCCATACATGCAAAGATATAGTTGAAATCCTTAAGATGACAGGAATTCTTGATCACATAAAACATTGCACTACATCATTTAAAAGTCTTTATCAAAAGAAATAATTGATTTTACTCACTGATAACTTAAAATTTAAAAAAATAGCACTGCAAAAGGGAAACACATCTCTGAGAACTTGTCTCTGAAATGCCAAAGGATTTTTGTAGCAGCTTTTCATGGAAATGCTACACAGATTGGAAAATAGAAGTAAATACAACTCTCCCTACACAGGGTAGTAACAATAATACCTTCAATAAATACAGCTTATAGTCAGCATTAAAAATGTTCAAGGAGATTGATCGAGTGAATAATTATAAGGTACTAAAAATATTAGTCATAAAGCAAAAATATTTCACCAAATCAAGACTTACCTGAAAATAAAACAGGAAAATGATCCCAAGTACATTAACACTTTTTATAATATCTTTGAATGATTTAATAAGATATTTAATTTATGTTGATTTTTCTGAATGCCAATTTATGGTTTCTCACCAAGAGCTGACAACATTTAGGAATTAACACAACCAAAAATGTTTACCTTGACAAGGTTCAAAATGATGATTGGAGAACCAAATCTCTGAAGCATTTGATCAAAGTGAAGAGCAGCTACATGAGCAAATGGGTCTGCCTGATCCACTAGAAAAACAGCAATTCATATTAGATGAACAGAGTCCTAGACTTGTATTTGATTTTAATATGCTATATATTTCATATTTAGCAATTCTTGTTGAAACGTGAAAGCAGATTGAAAGCCATGGAATTTATTTTCAGAACAGATGATACTGTTTTCTTCTCATCTATTTTTTAATAACATTTTCTAAATCTGGAAAGTGAAGTTCTCTGCCCCATACACATGAACTGCTTATATTGTTATGCCAAGTTCCTTCATGAAATGATAACATACGCAAACAAAATAATAAGTTATATAATAATAATAATGCTAGAAAAGAGCAGTGAGATGCATGCTAAGCAAATACTTCCCGACAACTCACTTGGCTCTCAGTGATGGAATACGATATTTGAAAGAATTCAGTGCAGAAGGGCACTCTGGTTTCAGATCTACTTTGGCTACACAGAAGTACATTTTAAAGTCACAGGTCCTGAATTAGCTCTAATTAGATGAATGAGCATGACCTTGTAACCGAAACAGAATTTCCACATCACCATGGTTTTATCTGTTGCATTTATATTTTGCTGTTTCTCCTGGAGTTCAGAATGGTATGTATGCAGTACTACCCTTTCAATTTTACCTAATAACTTAATGATCTCATCAAGAAAAATCTGGAACAAATAATGGAATGCAGTTAGTTCTTATCACTTTGATGGTAGAACAGTTTGATCCACTCTCACATTAGAATGCAACCAGCAGAGGTACAATTTCCAATGATTTTTATTTCTTTCTGCAGCTTCCTATGTCACTTATGATGTTGTTCAAAAAGCTTAACCAACTGGGCAGTGTAGATGGAATAAAGGGAAAAGAGTTTTTTTTTCCTTATTTTCAGTACCTGAAGTTTTACTAGATCAATGAAATAATACTACTTGGATATAATTGCCTTTTTACTTTCTTTTTTATGGGTTTTAAAACACAATGCATCCTATTTTTTTATCCCCTGGTTCCATCTTATATAACTAGTTGAGATAGGCCCAACAAATCCATAATTCAATAACACAATATTACTTATCTTTTCTATTTGAAATCAAAAAAGACAGCAAAGCATCAATAGTCATATATTCTTTTAAGTGTCCAATGTCTTTTAAGTTCTGTTAACTTAAGCAGCATATAGGAAGAAGCAAGAAACACTAATTTTTCTATGTAAGTGATAGATAATAAAGATAAGTATGTGCTTTTAATAGCTAATTAACTAAATAATTGATATATTATTGAATTTCTAAAAAACTGTCATAGCTCTGTTGGTCAAATATTACAACCAGCCCTACAGCAGGTAATATTTATAACAGGTAGCTCTCAATTTAAACTGGAGTGGAGCCTGCCCATTACTGTTAAGTGAAGCATCTCACCAAATAATGCCTCCAATTCAATCATTAAATGAGCATATGGGTTGTTAAGTGTATAATCAGGTGCCTCAGGGGTGGAAGAGGCCCTTAGAAGCACAGGACCAGGGTTGCCTGCCCCAGAACTTCTCAAGGATTCCTCCACCTGAGGCACTCAGTGCTCTGCTTTCTGTCCCTCAGGTCTCCCCAGGCTTCGACCTGCTCCCATGTGAGGCAATGCAATGTGAAGCTCAGCTTTCTTATAGAAGCTGCCAACCTCAGGGCAGTAGTACTTCTCATGAGACTCTAAAGCAGGGGGGTCAAACTAGATTTCATTGAAGTCCGCATCAGGATTGTATTTTACCTCGGAGGGCCAGAGTGGGTGGCGTGCCCAGAGTGGGTGTGGTCAGCTCGACATCACTCATGTCAGGGGTACCTATGGTGGCCCGAGTCCTCTGCCAGAGAAAACAGGCTCCTGAGCTCCGTTTTTGGCTGCAACGGCCTCCTGTAAGTAACCCTCTGCCAATGAAAACAGAGCTCAAGAGGGCTGTGTGCAGCCCACCCGAGTTCTGTTTTTGCTGGCAGAGGCACCGCAGGCCACTCTTTCAGCGTTTCCAGGGTGGCCCGCAGGGTGGCCCGCAGATCTAATCACCCCACGGGCCAGATCTGGCCCCCGGGCCTTGAGTTTGACACCCCTGCTCTAGAGGGTAGTGTTTTAAAGAGGCTCCACACACTCCACAAACAGAACTTCCTTAAAAATCAGAGCCCCCCCTACAGTCTTGCAAGGGGTACTACTTGTTAAGAGAACAGCACAAAGATGCTATGAGGCCGACAGCCTCTTTAAGAAAGCTAAGCCTATATATATCACGTGTCTTGTCTGTGAAAAATGCTTCCTGCTATAGAATAGCTCCAAACACTGTACATATTTACAAGAAACTTTATATTCATAAAAAAGAAAAAAAAGGAATAAAAGAAAAACTGAGCCTCGTACTGTACCTAATTAATATATTTATTTTGAAAGAATAGTCTTTCCACAAGCTCTGTCCCTGATATAACAACATGATCCTGCCTATTTAAATTTAAATTGGGAGGTTATCTGCAAGACTAGCTGGCTGCTCTTAGAAAAGAAAAGGTATGTTAAAAGTGTGGGTATGAGGAACAAAACATATTTATGTCTTGAAATGCCTTATCTATAAAATATTAACAAGATTTGTGGCCACTATCCCAGTATGTGATACTATAGATTGCATAACCAGAATATATATTAATGTTATCATTTAGAAAACTTTTACCAGTACAATTTACAATTAGCTATGGTCAAAATACTATTTCTCCATTTTGAAACTACAGCTGGAAGCACAAGGATCAGTATTTTACCAGCACATAATCTATACACAATCTACAAATCAATATTTTGTACTTACATGTAATTGGTGGCTTAGGCATCATTGTCGATATGTCCTGAGACCAATACAGAGGTACCGAACCTCGCACTTGGACGTAAGATGAATAGCTTCCAGCAGAAAATGACATTACTGAAGCATCATAAAGTATTTGCTCAGTTTCTACTTCATTTGCTACATCGCCCTGCACGAAAAAAGCAGTAACTATATGATACTTCAAATTATGAACATCATTTTCAAAAGTCTCATTATTCAATTGTCACCCTAGATTTCATTTTAGTTTAGCAAAAGCAATGATGAGTTATGATTTGTGGCATTGCCTTAATTGTTCAGCAAAATTGTAGTTTTTCCTTCTGTTCCTAAATCTACAGTTACTCCAAACCAGATATCATGACTGCAGGAAAACACTGTGCTTCAGAAGTATCTAACTATGCATCCCACATTGTGGTCCCCTGAAAAGAATTCTGCTGTGCAACTAGAAACAGAAAGTCTGTATACATCAGACTGATATTGATGGAGTGAGGAAGATGATCATGACATTAAATATAGCTCTACTTAAATTCTGTATCCATATGGTTGATTAAGAATTGCTGCTGCACTGATGATTACACTACCACTAATAATATACATTCTTAATATCTACAATATCTTCTTAGATATTATTCACATTTGCTTGGGGCTTGGTTATCTGAAGTGTGCATGGGGCAATTGGAAGAGAGAAGAAAAGAATGAAGGACATAATTAGCAGAACAAAGATAGCCCACAGGGGATAAACAAATATTATACCATATTTACTGATCTCCAAAACTCAGGGGAGGAGATCCCTTTTACCTTAATGCATATTTAAGAAATTTGCTTGCGTAAATGAGTATCAATATATTCCCAGACATTTAAAAAAAGGTCAAGGAGTTTTGAATAAGTCCCTAGGTTTGTAACCCGATTAAACAGTTTGATCTTGATGCTCCCCTGGATTTTTTTATAAAAATCTAAATTCTACTAACTTGTCAGTGTTCTGTCAGAGAAATCTTAAATGTGAAATGCAAAATATTTCTCTGGGCACACAAAAACTGCAATCATAAAATTGCAACACACATAAGTATATTGAAAAGCCTGGAATCACTGCATCTAACAATAACAGATGCAGAAATTTCATAATTTTATTTAAGATGATTGATCATATTAATAAAACAAATGAAGTATAAACTAGAGCTTGTCTTGGACCTCATGATATACACTTTCCAAAAATAAGAAAAAATGTTTAGAATTTTTTTTTAGATATGCCTAAATGGCAAAACACAGTTATCCACCAAGTCCAAGCTTGCAGGGTAGGGGCAAAGTACATCTCATGCAATATTTTCACGCAACAACAAAAATCTCTATTATATGTATTACCTCACAGTTTGCTCCTCTCTTTAGAAACCGTGTTCCAGCAAATTTACTTGATCTTCTAGCTATCAAAGTGACATATACTGGACGACCGTAAATAAGCAGTTCTTGGAATCCAAGATAAGGTTTATAAATATATGTAATTCACTACCCCAAATTCTTTTTCTAAAACTTCCTTTTAGTCCTGGCATGTACATAAACAGAGAGCAAGCATACAGTTCTCATTTTGTTAAAAATAATGTTCTTTTAGTCTAGCAATACAACATTTTAATTTTTCAAACTACCCTAAACAAAACACGAAAGGCAAACATTCTATTTAAGAACTGAATGCAAAAATATCAGGCACTGCTGTTCAAATTGTATGTTTTGAGCATCCCTTGGTGAACACAAGTGAACATAACCTCTGCCTGATACAAAATTAAACGTTATATCTTTTGGGAAATTAGAAGTACATTCAACCATTTAAGAATTCAAAATAAGAAAGCAGTGAATACAGCAGGTGCAGAAGCTTGGACACCATTCCAATTGATTCAGTGTTGCTTTTGAAAAACATAGTGAATATCAATAAGGCCTCCAAATCTATTACTCATTACTCCTATGGCACAATTAGCCAGACTTTCAGAGGTAAATAAATACTCTGACTCTTCTAAATCTCTGCTTCTGATTGTTGTTCTTTCTATTTTAATAACCATGGATTCCTTGAAAGCAATGATCCAAGAATTTGAAAATGAAGGCAATTCACTGTCACAAATCAGGATAAGGTTTTTTTTTTTTTTAAAGGCAATTCTTTTCAACTGTGAGAAATATTGCTTTAAAAGACCAAATTTTTAAGCTGTTGAATTTAGGACAAGATAATAAACAAATCCCTACTAGAATATCATCTTGCCAACTATTAATCATGGAATGGCTCTGAGGTTGTACAACAGCCACCAGTACATGAAATATTATGTGGCCAAACAAAAGAACAGATTGTCCCAAAGGTGCTTTTTTGAAAGGCAACTGGACTTTGTTTTTTCCTTGAAGATGTTTCAAAGAAAAACAAAGAACTGAAGAAGCTTCTTGGATGAGAAGCAAAACATCTTCAAGGAAAAACCAAGTCCAGTTACCTTTCGTAAAAGCACCTTTGGGACAACCATGACCTGGATGCCCAAGAATCTCTATAGATAAAAAGAACAGATTCAATTAAACATTAACATGATGGCATTTTCCCCAGTTTTCCTTGAAGAATATTTCTGAGCTAGACAATTTTTGTAAGGAAAAATGGGAAAAATGCCAAAAGCCACGATAGAAAGACCACAAAAGTATAAAATGATGTATCATTGATAGCTGATGTCAGAAATATTTTCTAGAATATATTCAAGCATTCTAAATGTCTGTTGTAAATATGAGCACCATGAAGGGACATTTTATCAGGCTTGGTAAATATGTAAAAAAAAAATGGATTCAAATAAACACATTGATCCCAAGGATTTTAAAAAGTAATATTCAATTAAAGCCAGATGTTTCCCCTCTAGAATTGATGGGCACACAGTTAGAAAAGAGTCTTGGAAGATTATTTCAATTTATGATCACTGGGCAAAACCTACTATATGCACAAAGATGGAAATATTCGGCACTACCAACCATGAATAGTTGGTAAAATTGACTGAACCTGCTGAGATAAGCAAATTGAATTATTTGATTAGAGGAAGGTCCTTAATGACATTCATCAGTGACTGCAAACTCCTTATGGACTTTTTATATTAAAAAATAAAATGATGTTTTGACTTTGGGTTTTGTTGATTAGAAAAAAATGAAAGAGAAAAAGGAGAAATATGATGTAATCCTAGAGGGAGGGATTTGATTAAAATTCTATGTATAACTGCCAAGAGGAAGAAGATCAGAAGCCATTTCTTCTATTTCTCTTCATGTTTGCTGTTCTGTCTTTTCTTTTTTTCTACCTTTTTTGTCACTTTTCTTTCTTTTTTTCCCCTTTCACATTTACTATGCCCTTTTCTTTTAATATACTTGTTGTATATGTAAAATATTTTAATAAAAAATATTTCAAAAAAAACAAAAGGAAATGCACAAAAATCTCATTGCTCCTTCAACTGATCTGTAAGCAGAAGAACATTTATATATGTACTCTAAAATAATAAAAAAGATCTCAATTACTTTGGAATATGCATTTTTCTGTTGTATTAAAAATGCATTTAATCATAATTAAGTTTTGTTAGCTATGTATTCTACTATCTGCTCCCAAAAAAATATGCTCAATTATTCCATTACAAGCTAATTTCACAGGAAAGTCCGACACAGTCATTTTGACCATTATTTAAGTCTTTTATTTCTTCACTGGCAACACTAACCCCATTCATGATTTCTCGTAATAGGCATGCTTAGAATAAGAATTTTTCTTCATTATCTGCATGTAGATGAACACTGAAAATTTGTTTTCCAGCTCTTAAGATCTAAGAGGTACTTTTACAAACAGCTAATTAATTTGTGGGTGAGTTTAATAGCCACATACAAAGAACCTAAGGAAGGACTTTATTGTATGTTACTATGATTCAGTTTTCTTTCTAGAATAGCAATTTGCTGTTACTGTAACAAACATTAATAACTAACAGAAGAAGGATACTCGACTGCCCACAAAATCCATGAATAACATACAAAAGCCAGTCTCGATGAACTGCAGTTTTGACAACATCAAGCAATTTCCCATTCCATACATATTTTCTGTAAGGTTCACTGCAAATTCCAAATACACCTGAAAAATTATTGCAAAACAGTAAGAACATTATTTTGTACCTTACATTAGATCGATCACTGTCAGTTTATCCACACACACACATGCAGTATCTATTTAGATAAGTATCTGTGTTTATTAACTTGCAATATAACTGGTGAATAAACAAAGGCCAGAGGTTCTAGCCATGGTAAGGATGTTATAGAACACAAACTGAAAGAGCCATATAATATCTGAATCATTGCATAAGATTAGATAGATCAGACAACCAGAAACATTTTGTTCCCTGCTACTGGAAACAAGAGATTTATCCATATTACTTTTTGATCTGATACAGTAGAGTTCTTTCCTTTACACAACAATGCCAAGCAAAGCCGGTGTTTTTTTAAAGGGAAAAAAGGGGAAACAGATATAAGCCATTGTTGAAGAGCATATTCCTTAACACAAAAAAGCACTCAAGAAAGTTCTTTCTTCTCCAGTTCTTTAAGAAACTGGTGGAATTCAAACTGTATTGCTCTGTTGACAAAAGGCTTTCAGCAACATCATAGGAAAAGTGACTACTGTTCCTAATTCTATACCAACCCAAATGCTTTATGAGACCTTACAATCTTCTATTAGATAGAATAGAAGACACCAAATGCTTAGGGAAGCTATCAGTAGTAAAAGGGCTTCCATTTGCTTTCTTTATAGTATAAAATCCATATGCAATCTTCCTCACAATTATGTAATATTTGCATACTGCCTAGATGAGACTATAGGCCCATATAATATTTCCAGGCTTATGTCCTCCAGATATAATGAACTGTAACTTGAAAAAAATTCTGAAGTTCAAGAGAATTTTTCACACATTTACAGCAGTAAGTTGTGGGAAGAGATGCCTGGTATAAATAATTAAACATGATTTAATTTTAATTACTTCACACGCTTGAGCTAAAAACTAAAGGTTTTTAGTCAATTATCATTGTTTATAACCCAAAGGTATCAGACCCACAATTTTTTCCCATTAGTACTTGTCTTTAGTATCTATTTATATCAGTTATATATCACAGGAGGTATTTTTTTTAATTAGATCCATAACCACTGGTCCTTTATATAAAGGAATTTTTTGCAAAATAGCAACAATCACTTATTTAAATTATTTTCTTAATTTATATGCTAACTTAACCAAAATAAGGGATCAATAATTTAAACAAATTGTTTTGCTTTTAAAATCAAACTAGATGTAATCGATACCTTATGTAATCCTTTATTAACTCTGATCACTTTCAATGGAATACGATTAACTTGTCTCTGCATTAAAAGCATTACAAAACTGGACTTAGTTGTATGGAAAGGATACTTACAATTTCCATCTTGAGTTGCAAGTCCCTCATCTTCAAAAATATCAAAACATTCTTGACGAGTTCGTGTTGTTTCTGCTTTAAGTACATCTAGAGGCATTCTCAAAACTGTTAGGTTATACTGAAGAGAGTGGGACAGATCATAGCTATAGCTAAAATTTGGAGAAAAATAAAAAAAATTCTGAAAAAAATTACTGGCCATCATTCTGTAAAGTTTTCAGTTATCCCAAATTTTTAATTCAATTTACAGTACTGTGTCTTTTAATTGTATTGTTCCACGGAAATAAAACGCTGATTAATCCAATGATATTGAACAACCAGTATACTTTATGACTGAATTTCAAATGTGTGCAAATGTGTGACAAACTGAATGAATTATGAGAGTCACAATTCTAGACTATCTGAAAAATCAAAATGATGGAACTATTCACAAAATATAATTTTCTAGTATATTACAAGGTCATAAAAAGGGAGGTTTTTTTTAATTATCATGGACAAGACTGAATCCATACATACATTCCAATCTATCACATTATGTCAGCAATTGAACAAAAGGACAGAAAAACAGTAAACCAAAGAAATTAAATGAAATTAAAAAAAGAAAAAGGACATGCAGTAGCTGAATCTAGTTTACACCAATATTGTTACATATGTGCTCCACTTGAAAACCATAATTGTTTCTACCATTTATTAATCCATCCTTTGTTCTTTAAACTTGTCATCTGTTTTGGAAAATTTTATTAATTCCATCCAATTGACAGTTCACCATTTTATTCAATCTACATTCATTTAGGACCTGTTCATTCCTAACCTAACTGTAATTACACACTTACTAAAGCCCATGTCACACTGCACCAATGGATGCAAAGAGGATGTAAAACGGACAAAAAAGCTTGCCATCCGTTGGTTAACGCGATGTACTCATTGCCTCCGTTTTGCTTCCTCTCTATCCGTCCAGCATCCGTTTATTGATGTTTCATCCGCTCAGAAAGTTTTGAGCTGCCCAAAACTTTTGAGCAGAAAATGTATCCAATGCATCCATTCTGCATCCTTTAGGCATACGGGGGACATCCGTTCTGCATCCATTATGCATCTGCTATATCCACAAGGCATCCGCTGTGCATCCGCACAACTAAAATCCGTTCCAGCGGTAAACGGACGCAGGGAGGAAGCAGAACGGACGCGCAGCGTTAGTAGCACGGATGGAGAAAGGATGAAAGCGGATGCAGCTCATCCGCTCTGCATCCACTCTGCATCCTCTACGCATCCGCTCTGCATCCTCTACGCATCCTCTATGCATCCGCTCTGCATCCTCTACACATCTGCTCTGCATCCTCTACGCATCCTCTATGCATCCTCTATACATCCGCTCTGCATCCTCTATACATCCGCTCTGCATCCTC
>BLBF01000007.1:59209459-59232637 GCA_015471245.1 Laticauda colubrina | reverse complement strand
CTCTATACATCCGCTCTGCATCCTCTATACATCCGCTCTGCATCCTCCCCACGTCCGTTCCTTTCCATGTTATCCGCTCTGCTTATGCAAATTTTTGCCCCTTTTGAGAGCGGATAACAACGGATGGAACATTTTGCTCATCCGTTGTGTCCTTTTTGCATCCGTTGGGCAGTGTAACATGGCCTTAAGTATCTCCAATCTCACTGTATTCAACTTACAAATAGTCTTTGAGTTGCACAATAGCAATTGGGACTAGAACTGCCATTCCTAAGTGATAAGATCGTAAAGTGTGATGTCATGTGACCATGTTGCTTAGCAATAGCACCTCTGGCAGTCCCAGTTGTCATAGTTAAGTGATGATGGCACAGATTGATAAGCAAGAGCCTCATGTGATGCAACATCATAATTGTGAGCTGAGCAGCAAGCACCCAGATCACAATCATGTGTCTGTGGGGATGATATGACAATTGGAAATGAGGATTTGTCAGAAACCTCTCTTTTAGCACTATTCCATGTTTGATGAGAGAGAAAGAGAGAGGGAGAGAGAAAGAAACTCAGTAACTTGTTCATGGAGATGTTCTAAGACAATAAGAGAAAGAAATACGAAAATTCTAGGCCATCCTCAGTAATAAATAAAGGAGCCCTGCTGGCACAGTGATTAGAATGCAGTATTGCAGGCTAACTCTGCCCACAGTCTGGAGTTCGAGCCTGACTGACTCAAGGGTGACTCAGTCTATCATCCTTTTGAGGTCAGTATATGAGGACCCAGATGGTTGGGGGCAGTATGTTGACATTATAAACTGCTCAGAGAGTGCAATAAAGCAGGGGTCCCCAACCCCTGGGTTCTTGGCCCACTGGGAAGTAGCAAGTGGCAGGCGATTGGGCAAATGTTTGGGCGCATGAAGCTCCATTTCAGCAATCAGTGGGCATACGTGTGAAACCATCTCCTCCCCCCACCAGCTGCTGCAAGTCCACGGAATTGGAATGGTTGGGGACTGCTGCTAAGTGCTATTGTTAATAATTCCAATGAATACTTCAAAATACATTTAGAAACATACCTGAAATAAAAATTACTGGACAGGTCCACATTCTGAAAAATTCGGAGGTATCTACAGACAAAACCCAAAACGTAATAAAAGGTATTTTATGCAGAAAGAGTATGCTGACTATCTTTGACAATCTCTATCAAAATCTTTTGTACTAGTTATATCAAATAACATCCTTTATTATGGTCAATGATCAAATGTAAATACAATTCAGTAACAATATTACAGGGGGCACAGGGAATGAGATAAAAGTAGGTGAATAAATTACACCAAAAAAAGGAGAGGAAAAGTGAAAACTGCACAAACAAGAGTAACAATATATTTAAAGTAAGACAGCAAAAAATGGAAATAGTGCTTCACTATTAAGGATAAACTATATTTCTATATGATGGTCTATAAAGTATTAAATAGTAATATATTAAAATTTAGATAAACAAAATGTAGTGATAAAATGTAGAAGCATACACAAAAATAAAATTCTATCTGGAATACATTAAACATAATTTATATTTACTTAATACCTACTTAATTGTTTATCTTTATCACAATTTTGGGTTATATAAGTTTAGAAGAAAGTGAAAGGAAAGGAAAAGAAAAATAAAGTGATTCAAGGAGACTATCAGGTTAAGCCTGAAGATAATTTTTGCCTAGTTTTAACTGTTGCAGATATAAATTCAGCTACTATGTTAGTGATATCATGATTTGAGACTGAATATAGAGATAATGGATATAGAACTTGTCCATTCTCCTTGGCACTCACAGTAAAATGGGTGTTATCATCATACAGAAGTTATAGTAAATGAGGACATATTAGATTGTTTCAATCTCCCTGGCAATGTAAGAGCATATGCATTGGGTACAGGGTTGCTGGCATGCGTTAACAAAACTTTCATTAACTAAAACTTCATTAAGGTGTCAGTGACTTAATTTATATTTGTGATTTCTGAATTCAATGTGTTTTCCTCTTCTATAACAATGAAGATGCCAGGTAGACATATAACAAGAATAACTTTCTTTAGTAAGAAAATATTGTAAGAATAGCAGTTGCACAAAGTTAGATCTTTATTTCTTTTGAATATATTGTCTTTCACAAAACTTCGATTTAGCACCACACCTTGCCAAGTAGACAATCTACTGTAGCTCTGTTCCTTAATCCTAACCTCACTACTTCTATATAAGTTGGGGGTTATATAAGATGAGAAGTTCACTCCACTGTTCATAAAACAAAATACCTTTTATTACAGGAACCAAGTTCTTAATCCATAGATACTTCCACAACAGAATGGCTATTATTTAACATAAGAGTCTCATTATTAATGCACACCAAATACCAATGAATTACACAAAAACCATGGACTTGGATGGAGCCATTTAGGTCCGTGAAGGCAAACTTCTGCCCAGTGCAGAAATCCAAATTAAAGTATCCCAAACAGATTTCTGTATCCTTGCATTTCAGTACATAAAGTGAATGCCAGCCTTCTAACTAATAGGTTGCATCTTCTATGTGACACTCCTTCACGTGTTTCAAGAGTATTATCATATCTTACTTCTCTTTCAAAAATTGAACATGCTAACATCGTCCATCAGCAAGAATCCAGAAACGGGTCCAAATTTTGAATTCTGCATTAAGCTAAAGGGAGTAAATTTAGAGCTGCTATAGGCTGTACTGGTTACGTGCATCCTTTTAAAATCATACTGCACAAACATTTATTTCTTGTGATATTGAATGTGTCACTGGAAAGAAAGGGAAGCAATAAACCATACAATCTACAACAAACCTACTTGCTAGGCACAGTTTTCTCAAAAGGTTTTTCCTTTCTTTCCCAATGTTTTTGCTCAGGTTTGCTGACTTTTTGCTGTCATGAACTATAGGAAAAGCATTACTCATTCCCCAGAAGCCATTTGCTTAGGTTGATCAACTCAGTATGAAAATTAGAACCAATACCCTGCATCTAATTTTTTTGTATGAGCTATCCTAAGACAGAACTCAAATGTCAAATCCTAGAAGTCAAGACTCTCTTGATGCAAACTTCTGTGGACATATCTAAGTTGTTTTCTTGGCAATAATATGGAAGTGAATTACCATTGCTTTCTTTTTCAGTCCAGCTGATAGCTTTTTAAGATTAGCAAAGGTAAGCAGTATATGGTATCATATATTGGTCACTGTTATCCTAATGCAAAATGAAGACTGAAAATTACCTTGATTCATCAGGATGACTCACTCGTACAGACTCATTTGGAATGTAGATCATATTTGTATCTTCTATTTTATACACTGCATGTCCTCCAATATCTGCCATCTTTCGTCTCTTTGTAATTAGCACAATATAATAACCTTCTAAGAATCTGACAAAACCTGCAAGAAACAGAATAAATTAACTATTATTTGTATCTGTCACTTGATTCACTATACTACGAGAAGGCTAAAAAAACAAGCACAAATTCTGTCAAGATTGTAATAATTATATTGTATTCCTGGCACCTTATAACACTAGAGATTGAGAAACTGTCATTCCTGAATAAATATTTAATCTACAGAATTTTGCTAAAGTAACCTCCTTTTCCTGTTAAATTATACATGAAATAATTAATGAATATAAATTGAAAAGTATTTTTCAACATGGCTGTTCATTTCATCTCTTTTGAAAAATTATATATTGCGTTCTCAAAGCATATTTCATCAAATCAACGCCTGGGGTGAACTGAGGAAAATGGAATGTCCCATGGAGATGAAATCTCAGTAATGAGTTAACTGAACATTTCTGTATAAGGCAGAAAGATAAAAGAGCTGGAAATGAGAGAAAGGAAAGAGGCAGTTAACAAAAGGGGAACAGAAAGGAAAAGAAGTATCATTCTGCAAATAAGCATAGTGCTCTACTTCTTTAAATCTATATTTTATACATATTTTGTGTGTGTGTGTGTGTGTGTGTGTGAGAGAGAGAGAGAGAGAGGGAGGGAGGGAGGGAGGGAGGGAGAGAGAGAGAGAGGGGGGGGGGGATAATGTATTAAATACAATTTTACTTGCCCAGCTTCGTAAATGAGAAAGCATAATTAAACTATTAGGAAGAATTGATGCAAGAGGAGATAATTTCAGTATAACAACACTTGATTTATCATTTTAAATTATGTTTTATTCACCAATCCTCATCCCCACCCACCACATAACCTCAGAAGTATATAACTTCTAACCAGATAGGTCTAATTTAAATCTAATTAAATTCTAATTTAAGTTAATCTAATTAATACTTCTATTAATATCTGACACATTGTCAGATATACTTTGTTCTTCTTAGCCTCCATCTGAAACAACTGTTCAGCATTGCAATGTAGGGTATATTTCCTAGCAAATCCAGACTATTAGCCTTTCCCATAATGAAAAATTTCAATAATCTGCAATATTTGACATGACAGATCAGATTAACTTTTCACTTCTTCAATCTACTGCACTTATCAATCAAGAATTCTGGCACATAACCTTTTATTGTGACTCTACAAAGAAGGATTTATAGTACTTGTCAATTTAGAGAATCATTCTGTTTACTATAATTGAAAACGGTATGATGCTCAACTTCAACAGCAAATGGTGCAGCCAAGTACTTCAGTATGGAACTGTGTACATTCTAAAAGAGAATTTTTCCCCCATCAGCCTGTTTCAAATGCTTCTAATAAAGAAGCTCCAGAAAATTGGACTTTTTTAATGGTGACACTCAGGGTGGGAGTCTACCAGTTCGCACCTATTCACTAGAACCGGTTGTTAACATTCTAAGTAGTTTGGAGAACTGGTTGTTAGAAGAAATTACTGGCCTAATCCTGTAAGGAAGGCAGGAAAGAAACATTCTGGTGTTGCTTACAGAAACCGCCTCTCCGTTAACCCTTATTACATTTCTTGGCAGGACTAGACTTCCTGTCTCAGGAACTTCTCTGGACTTTTTTTTCCCCTCTTTTGCTGGTGCTTTGCTTGTGGAGTGACCATTCAAAGTTACAATGGCACTGAAAAAAGTGACATGACCATTTTTCACACTTACGACTGTTGCAGCATCCCCACAGTCATGAGAGGCCAGGCAAGGAGATGCATGCCTCGATGTGAGTGATATTGAGTTGGCCATGCCCAGCAAATAACATGACCACCAAGCCATAACCACCAACTAAGCCACGCCCACAGAACCGGTTGTTAAAACATTTGAATCCCACCCCAGGTGGCACTACTTTCAATGGAAATCTTTCTGATGAACTCAATTAGATATACCTCACAATGCTGCATACAGAGAAAGCAAATAGGTGCAACAGATTTTTCCCGTCATCTCCCTACAGCTTCACTACTTCTACTACTATCCTAAAAATATCCCTTGAGGATTAGGAGTACTTCCACACACTGTGAACTGCTTTCTCCTGGTTTCAGGACAATAGATTTCAAATGTATTATCAAAGCTTCACAGAAATATTGCAGAATGTTATGAAAAATGGAAAAAAATCCATAATAACAAGCTATAGTTGGTCAAGCAGGCTTATGAGATCGTAGACAAACACACTCAGTGGCTGGATGCTGATCTGGCCCAATCTGAAGATGATTAAAATAGGTTCTGGCCATTTTCAGGTTCTGGAAGTTTAAGTCAATACATCTAAAAATGGCTACGGTTGATAAACATTGATCTGAGCCACGGTGGGGCAGTGGTTAGAGTGCAGTACTGCAGGCTACTTCTGCTGTCTGCTGCAGTTTGGCAGTTCAAATCTCACCGGGCTCAAGTTTGACTCAGCCTTCCATCCTTAAAACAATATATAAGTTTAAGTGTTGTTGCTATCTAAAGAATAATTTGAAAGACAAAGGCTTTGAAAGCTTTTAAAAAAGAAACTGAAAAGGGAAAGAATTTCAAATGGTAAGAAAAACACTCAAGGTTGAGACCAGAGATCATCTGAAGAAGATGCTGTGGTAAACAAACAAAGATCTGGCTAATTGATATTACCCTATCAGTTCATTTTTCCAATGTCTTGGCCATGCCAGTAGATCCCAATAATTCCATAAAGTACTTGTTCCATCAAATGTTTTTATGGCGGAATGATTGACTATGGCAAACCTGATTGTCCAAAATTGAGCAGTTCTGCCTTGCTTGGATGAATCTCACATCAAACTTAAAGGGAAATATTATTGCGCTTTGTGTGAAGTAGAAATTATATACAATGTGAAATAAGTTGAACATACTTGTTTTAGTACAATATTTTAATAGCTATGCACAGCTATACAACAGCTGTGTACTGGTATTTCTGCTAACAAATGGAGCTCTGTGCAAATTGCCTATGGCCTTTCATGTGAAGATGACAACATTTGTCATAAAAAATGTAATCACCTTGGGAAGCATCCAACACTATCATTTTTCTAAGTGGAGTAATATTTTTTTCTCCTCCATTTCACAGTGTACCCTCTAAAGTTAGTTTAGAAATTTGGGAACGAGTATAGAACAAAGGAGGTCAGAGTGAAGGTAAAGCCTTATTGTTCGAACAGAAACAGAACTGAATAATTGTGGGTACAGCCTTTTGAGCTGCATGTAGAATAGCATAATTCACTTTGAAGTTGGTATTTCCATTTGCACAACACTGGATTCTGCTTAAGAAGGAGATTTTGATTTTGAATGTGCAATTTTGCTTCTTTGGAAGTGAGCTTGCAAAGTAATTAATACTTTAAAAAACAGAATAAATCTGTATTGGATTAGCGTAGTTCAAATGTAAAGTTGTTTCGATGAAGAACTGCCTTTGAGCTTCATACTGGCCTTTCCGAAATTGCATACTCATTCCTAGTAATAAACAGGGGTGAAATTCAAAGTTCTTCCCTACTGGCTCTGCGGGTGTGTGATACTGTGCCTGCTTTTTAAAAGTGCACATGGCATTGTTTCCATAAGAATTATAGAAGAAAATAACGTAGTGGTATTAGTGCCATAGTATCATTATTTACTTCTAGAAAATTACATTACTAATGTTACACTTTTCTGAAGCCACAACTATTATCTTGAGTCAGATTTCTTAAATGTTATATGCAAAGCCATGGAAACAATGCAAAAGTCATAATGCAAATGTAAAAATGAGCAGGAGACATTGGAGCCTTTAGGTCAGAAATGGGCAGTCTATAACTATGTTTTGGGTAACTCCTATCTTTGCTCACATTAAAGCTGACAGATATTGTTGTCTTAACCCAGGGGTCTTCAAGCTTGACAGCTTTAAGACTTGTGGACTTTAATTCCCAGAATTCCTCCTCCAATCATGTTAGCTCAGGGAGTTGGTCCACAAGTCTTAAACTTGCCAAGTTTGAAGACCCCGGGTTAAGACAACAATATCTCTCAGCTTTAACGTGAGCAAAGATGGGAGTTACCCAAAACATAATTATAGACTGCCCATTTCTGCACATGACATTCAGTCATGTCTGATTCTCAGTGACTTTACAGGGAAGTGTCTCCATGCTACTGTGTCAAGCACAGCCTCTTTCAGTTATGACAGACATTAGAGGTTCAGCATTGTGCCTATTCCCACTCTAAGACATGGTGAATTGCACAAAGAAAAACAAGATATACAGTACATGCGAAATTGGGTACAGACTGATCTTTCAATACATATTATCCCTGCCTAGATAATGATGCATCAAGCAGAATACAGTTTACTGGTCTTTCATTATGGTCTGTCAGATGCACAATTATTTCTTTGTTTCACAGTCCCAGTTGAACAATAAACATTTCATTGAGTATCTTGTGGGATTCTTGAGCAACAACGTGTAATTGCATAACAGCTGCCTTTCCAGTCGCCACTAACTTTTTAATAGTAAATCTGCATTCTTGTTGACAGCAGTTGTCATGAGAATTCACAAATCAGTAGTTCAGTAATAAGCAAGTGGTAATCATGGCTTTCACCCTTCCTTTCCAGACTATAGAAGAAGGTGCCATTAATTTATAATAGTAAATACTGTGCATTCAGAAAGTATTTAGGCCCCTTTCAGTTTTGCCAATTTTGTTATGCTGCAGCCTGATTCTTCAGTTGATATTCATTTTTCCCTCATTAATCTACATTCAGTACCCCAAAATGACAAAAGTGAAAAAGAGAATTTTAGAAAAGTCTATAAATTTATTTTTAAAAAAACTGAAACATCTCATGGATATAACTATTCAGATCCTTTGCAACAACACGTGAAATTTAGCCTTGGTGCCTCCCATTTCTCTTGATTGTTGCTGACATGTTTCTACACCTTGAATGAAGTTGACCTGTGGTAAATTAAATTGATTGGACATGATTTGGAAAGGTACACACCTCTTTATAGAAGATGTCACAGCTGACAATGCACACTGTAGCAGAGTAAAAGCCATGAGATTAAAGAAACTGCTTGAAGTGCTCAGAGACAGGATTATTGTAAGGCACAGATCTATGAAAAGCTACAATAAAATTTCTGCTGCCCTAAAGGTTCATAAGAGCACAGTGACCTCCATAATTCTCAAACAGAAGAAGTTTGGCACAACCAGAATTTTTCCAAGAGCTGATCGTCCAGTGAAACTGGGGGAGAACGGCCTTAGTAAGAGAAGTAACCAAGAACCCAATTGTCACTCTGACTGAGATTCTGAGATCCTGTGTGGAGATGGGACAGAGTTCCAGAAGGACAACCATCACTGCAGCCCTCCACCGATCTAGGCTTTATGGCAAAGTTGCTAGATGGAAGTCTTTCCTCAGTGCAAAACACCTGAAAGCCCACTTGGAGTTTGCAAAAAAGCACCTGAAGGACTCTCAGATTGCGAGAAACAAACTCTAAGCAGGTTTTCATGTGTTTTGTACTGGGAAGAGGCTTCCATCGAGCCACTTTGCCATAAAGCCCAGATTGGTAGAAGGTAATGGTTGTTCTTCTGAAACTGACAAAAGTGAAGGGAGTCTGAATACTTTCTGAATGCACTGTATTTTCAGGTCATGCTATTCTTGACAGTAAAGAGGGATATAAATTGACATGAACATATGGAAAAGTTATTTTTTTAGGCATTCTTGACAATTTGTGCTACTTTGTACCTCTTGAAGAAAGTAAGACTGTTAACTATCAAAAACAAATATATCGTGCATCAGTCCTAAGAAATTAGTCATTGTATAATAGTATGTATGTAACATTTTTCACCATCCAACTTCTGAAAAACAGTATTGGACTGAGCAGTAAAGTTTTTCATAAGAGTATGTCTATTCTGAAAAGAGGCTATGAGTTGAAATAGAAATAGAATAACAGAGTTGAGAGGTCATCTAGTCCAACCCTCTGCTTAGGCAGGAAACCCTACACCACTTCAGACAAATGGTTATCCAATCTCTTCTTAAAGACTTCCAGTGTTGGAGCATTCACAATTTCTGGGGGCAAGTTGTTCCACTGATTAATTATTCTAACCATCAGGAAATTTCTCCTTAGTTCTAAGTTGGTTAGTTTCTATCCATTGCTTCTTGTCCTACCCTAATCATACAGAAATCATCTATTGTGGTTCCCATTTCAAATCTTAGTATCCATACTGAGTATCCATCTCAGTTTATCATCTTAATTCTTGTCTTTGGGAAAAATATTTTCTTGAATGTTTGCATCCTCTTTTTTAGAATTTTAGAATTTAGAATCCTTCTGGGTTTTTTAAAAATATATTAAATGTTATCTTTTTTCCACTGTTTCTCATAAATAAGAGTCATAGCTTAAACTCTAATCAAAGTTGTAGCTTTTGTTTCCATTAAAAATGAAGGTTTATAATTAGCCTTATGTTTTCCTTGTAAATGAAAAGGATATTAGAAGTATTTTTATTAAAAAATGAAATACATATTTTATTGAGTTATATTGTGAATTCACCAGGATCCAAGAAGAAAAGTAAAAATCTGTTGTGCACACTTGCTTTTGATATTACATTGTTGAGTATCACATTGAGTACATTGTTGAATATTTAGGTACAATAAAGTCTGCTCTATTTTACTGAGAGTGTAAATAGTTTGATGGGTTCTATCTATAAATTTTTGTTTATTCTACATGTTTTCTAACATTGATATAGACAACATATTTTTTATGCTGAAAAGCAAACTAAAATGTATTTATGTATTTATTTAAACAAGTACACAAATCAACATATTTTATTTGTTATGGATTATTTATTTTCAATTATCTATTTTAAGAGAGATTTCTAAGGTCATATTAAAGGTGCCACTGATCCACAAAAAACTGAATCCAAATAACTTCCAAATTATTAGCCTATCCTTATTTGTAGAGAGCTCTTGTTTGAATTTTGCTTCATTTCTGTGTGTTTTGTGCTTATGTCCAAAATAATAAATACAGTGCCTTGGCCATTATTAAAACAAACTAATAAAAATAAAGTAACTTACCTACTATCCCAAAAGCAGAGACAGCACGTAATAATCCAGATGAGCCCTTTTGTCCAATTTTTGTCCTATTGCCCAGATCTAAACGGCCTAGTAGCTCTCTCACTTCTTGCTGCGTATATACATGCTTGAAAATGAAAATGTATAGTCATTTAAATATTTCTGAATATATTAAAAACTTCATTTATACCTTCTACAAAGCAGTTTCAGTCACCTTCCTAGGACAGAAGTATCTATTTGCTTGAGCTCAAGGACAGTATAAACTTTGATATGATTCGCCAATGAAGGCATAACAATACTGAGAATCTTTCTAGTGCAAGTAGTCCTTGAATTACAACAGTTCATTTAGTGACCCTTCAAAGTTACAATGGCACTGAAAAATGTGACTTATGACCATTTTTCGCAGTCAAGAGCTTTGTAGCATCCCCGTGTGATCATGTGATCAAAATTCATGTTTGGCAGTTGGTTCATGTTTATGACCATTGTTGTGTCCCAAGGTCATATGATCACCTTTTATGATCTTCTGACAAGCAAAGTCAATGAGAAAGCCAGATTCAATTAACAACTGGATTACTAACTTATTAACTGCAGTGATTCACTTAAGGCCCGGTCCCACTGGCCAACGGACGCAAAACGTATGCATAAAGGACACAGCGGACGAGCAAAATTTCGGGGGTGGCTCCATCCATTTCACCCGCTCGAAAAAGTGTCAAAAATTTGCATAAACAGAACGGAAAAGAACGGACGGGGGTAGTATGTAGCGGGGATGTTAAACAGATGTTCATCGGAAGCCTAGTGGATGAAAGCGGATGAAAGCGGATGACACCTCCGAAAGGGGTTCTGGGGGAGAATTTTGAAGCGGGCGCATAGCGGAAGGGTCGGATGCATAGCGGATGAAGTGGATGCATCATGGAACAAAACCTATACGAAACAAAGGGGATGCCGCATGGATGTATATCGGATGCAAAGCATTCACTGCGCATGCAGGGAGTATGAATTGCATCAGCTCCGCGGATATAAAAGGATGCAGCACACACGCACACAGTATACAGGGGAAAGATGTGCTGCCACATACATCTTGCAGGAACATCATGGTTCGTCAGTCAGGCAAGAAGAGGCAGCCCGTGCCTACTCGTTCAAGCCCTGGCAAGGTGAAGAAGGCCAGAACCAGCATCCCACACCCTGGCACTGACTCTGAAGCTGCTGCTGCTGCTGCTGCTGCTGCCGTGGTAGACCAGCCCCAAGGCCTTCAAAGCCCTGCTACTGAAGCCCCTGCTGCTCAAGCCCCTGAAAGCCCTGCTGAAGGCCCTGCCAGAGGGAGGAAGAGGCAAGAGAAGGAGAAGGGAGAGAGGAAATAGTACACCATTTCCGAGGAGCATGAGGATGAGGTGCTGGAATGGCTGAGGGAGAACGAGTACCTCTGGAGAAAGGGCCACAGACTGTATCGGGACACCAAGAAGAAGCAGGCAGCTTGGAGAGACAAGGTAGAGAGCCTGGGGTACACTGCAGAAGTACTCCTTGGATGGTGGAAGCACATGCACACCTGGTATGGCAAGCTACACCTCAAGAAATCTGGGAAGGCCACTATCAAGCTCACTGACTGGGAGATGTACGTCATGGCCAAGTGCAGTTTCCTGGAGGGTGAGATCCGCCACCGAGGAGCAGCCCCTCTGACACCCCTCTCCCTCAGACAGCCCACAGACAGCCAGTCCTCTTCCAGCCAGGAGCCAGCGAGCCTGTCCAGGCAGGTGTCTTCAGAGGGCCCCACGGCAGAGGCCCCCCCGACAGCTGCATTCCCCATACCGGCGGACTTGGAAGATCCCGTCACAAATGAAGGAAGAAGCAGCAGCCACCAGAGGCCAACCCACCCCCACCCCCAGCTCCAGAGGATGCAGGCAGAGAGGCAGACTGGAGGGCCAGGACCACAGTGTGCTGTTGGAGATCAGGGACACATTGGAGACCAGCATAGAACTTCTCTCTCAGCTGGTCCACTGCAACATACCATCCTAGGACCAGAAGCCCTTCATCACCTATGTGAGCCAGACCCTCAGGGACCTGCCCAAGGCCCAGTACCAGGTGATGAAGCAGAAGATCGCAGCACTTCTGCACAACCCTCAAGGCCCAGCTGAAGCTGCTCCTACCCAGTCCAGGTCTGCTCCTCCACCCCAGGCAATGTCACAGCCCTTCCATGGCTTTCAACAGCTCCTCACCTACCAAGGCTACAACTACCAGGACTTCCCACAGCAGAAGCAGAACTTCCCAGTCCAGGCCCAGGTTCATCACACGACACAGACGCCAGTCCTCACCCAGCTGCAGACCAGACAGCCCCACTACACTCCTCCTAACCCTTCCTCCACCCCACAGCCAAGCCTGTCAACGGACAATCTGTCATCTGTATTGGGCCTGACATCTCAAGTCCTTGATGAAGGGCCTCTCAACCTCACGGGACTGAGTCAGCTCTCGGATAGCTTTCTGAACACAGCACCACCTGTTGTACCCTCGGGGCCAAGCACCCCAATGGTGCCTAAGACCAGCACTCAAGCCACAGCCATCTCCACAGTCCTTGCCCACTTAACAGCTGAGACCATGGACATGACTCAAGAGTGACTGAGAATATGTCAGAGACTGAGTTGTTTACTTGTTAAGTTTATCTTTGCTTAAGACACTTAATACAGTTTACTTGGTTCATTTTGCTTATTTAATAAAGTCATAAAGTTTACCTAAGGAAGTTAATAAAAGTTATCTTTGCTTAAGACACTTAGTTTACTTGGTTCATTTTGTTTACTTCATAAAGTGTTGGTGAAAACTTTGAAAAAATGGTTAAGCCTTTGCATGCTTGTGGAATAGATAAGGATAGTTGTGGGAGAGATAAACCTCCGGTGCAACCATAGTAGGACTGTATGGTCCACCATCCCAGCAATCCAGATGGTTTTCTCCCCCTTTTTATAGAAATTATCAGTTGTCCGCTATGGGGCCTTCTACATACTCTAGACATACTGCAGACATCCTAAATATACGAGATACATCCCAGATACAATCGTTTTGTCCGTTTTGAATACTTTATATACAAGATGTATACGCTTACATCCTTTCTATTTCCGTGCTACTAACGCTGTGTAGACGTTCCGTGTACCTTTTGTTTCCTCCCTATTTCCGTTTTCAGCTGCAGCGGATGTGAGTTGAGGGGATGGCCAGAGGATGCAGAGAGGATACAGCGGACGTTTAACAGATGATAACGGACATAGAACATTTGTTGCCCGTATATGTCGCGGATGTACATCGTACAGGACGGAAAGTTCATCCGTTCACAAAGTTTTGTGCAGCTCAAAACTTCTTGAGCGGATGAAATCGCAGTGGACGGATGCTCGATGGATAGAGCATATGAAACACATATGCAGTGAGTACACAATGGATGCATAGCGTTTTCCAACGGATGGCAAGCTTTTTTTTACGTTTTACATCCTCTTTGCATCCGTAAGTGCAGTGGACCGGGCCTTTAACAACTGTGGCACGAAAGGTTGGAAAATGGGACAAAACTCACTTAAGAAATCTCTCACTTAACAGAAATGTTGGGCTCACTATGATCGTAAATGGAGTACTACCTGTATTATATGTAGACAGTTTATAGTAGCAATTGCAATAGCAGTTAGATCAAGGGTCTTCAAACTTGGCAAGTTTAAGACTTGTGGACTTCAACTCCCAGAATTCCTGAGCTAACATGACTGGATGAGGAATTCTGGGAGTTGAAGTCCACAAGTCTTGAAGCTGTCAAGTTTGAAGACCCCTGACTTAGACTTAAATATCACTTCACAGTGCTTGACAGCCCCTTCTGAGCAGTTTCCAAAATGTATTGCCCCCAACAATCTGGATCCTAATTTTACTGACTTCAGAAGGATGGAAGACTCAGTTAACCTAGAGCCAGGTTTTGATTATGTTTGTAGATACCCAACGATTCTTATCTCATATCATTTTATACATTTAATTTTTTAAAGTAATATTTTAATGGGATGCTACTGTACTTAAATCAAAAGTACCAGTATATATCATTATCTTTTTTTCAAGGAATCTATCTGACCCCAAGTGGGATTGATAAGCATTGTTAAAAAAAATAAAATGCAAAGGACAAAATTCGGTGATTTATCTGAAAAGCTGATTTGCCAGAAGAGAGATAAAGGGATGCAAGAATGCCAGACAACACCCTGAGAAGTAGGTAAGTGCGAGTGACAGGGGGAATTTTGAAAAACCAATATTCCATGGTTAATTATTTTGCCCATAGTGACTATTTTGTGAATGAGCAAAGTATTTAATCACGTCAGACATTTTCTGAGAATTTTTATGGGTCTCAAAATTTCAAATATATACACAAATATACGCAAGTTTGATTAGCATTAACAATTTAAAGATTATTTTATTTGAATCTTATTACTACTTTCTCCTGTTTTTATCTTGCTGCTTTGTCTTATAATGTCCACCATATATGTATTTAGTCCCAAACACAAATACATGAAATATTGGCAGGGGGAGGAGTAAACATTAACAAAAGGAAAATACTGAAATGTAGCTTAAATCCAATGAAGTGTCATGCTGGATTCTTATATTTTCTTTTCAATAGTAACATCTCAAATGTTGAAGCAACTCACTCTGTCATCAATAACAACTAAATCCTTGGATTCTGTGCGATCGATTTTCAAAACACGATATTTGGTTTCAGCCTGGTTACTTCCAACAAGAAAATATCTCTGGAGATGTAAACAAAAAATAAAAAAGGGAAATAAAATAGAAAAGCAATAATTACTGATGTTATCATACTTACTGCAAGTTGTGTGATTATATTGACATGAATTTTCATTTACAACAATGAAGTTCATCCAATTTACAGTAATTCAGTCAGTTCTTCAAATATAATTTATCATCCTGATTTTTTAAAAGTACACATTTTACATTTTTAAAAAACTGTCCTAACATCTTCATTCTATTTTAAGTAATTTCTGACTTATTACATTAATGCATTATTTCCTTATTTTTGACCCACTGAACAATCAGTTAATATCATTTGTGATGCTTTCTAATAATTCTAAAATTAAAAGAGTAAAAGATGATATCCTACCAGTTGTACTAGTTGTACCATTTGACAAAAATATTGGGAGAAAGTACATTGTGTTTATACAAAATCAGGAATTAAGTGAATTGTGCTCCATTTTATGATTTTTTTTGCCTCAGTTGTTAAGTGAATCATTGCCATTAAGTAAATCAATCAATCATTAAGCGAATCTGGCTTCCTTCATTGACTCTTATTAGAAGCTTGGTGGAAAAATTACAAATAATGACCACATGACCCCAGGACAGTGCAACTGTCATAAATACATGCCAGTTGCCAAGCACCTGACTTTTGATCATGTATCTATGGGGATACTGCAACAATTTTAAGTGTGAAAACCTGCCATAAATCACTGTTCAATGCCATTATAACTTCAAATGGCCACTAAACTAATAATTATAAGTCAAGCACTATATGTAATGCAATGGTTAACTGAAGTAATTACATTACATTATTCTTACAAATCACCCACCCCAAATTTAAAAGCAAAATCTTCTGCTTCTTTGCCCTTGGGCCTATTTTATTTCTTGAGATAGAGTATTTCCGTTCATTTATTGTTGCAAAATATTAGTACCACTACTAGCTGTTGGATTTTATTTAATGTGCCGTGACAGCTACTGGCCTGTCATTTTGCTGTTATAAAGCATGAATTGTGTACATTATGAGTGAACTGAAGTTTTCACAACTTTTTTTCTGCAATTTTCTCAGGGAATTATTTCTCAGCATTGACAATTTTATTATATCTTTAACTTATTGATCACACAACACATCATAAGCCACATGTATATTTTTTATTATAAAAAATATTTTTTATTTTTATGATAACAGAGTATCTTGTGATATGTAAACTATTGCAAGGGTTAGGCTAAGCCATAAACCACACTGAATAACACCCCCACAGAGAAGCTCTGAAAGCCACTGAAAAGCTAACCAAATTCTCATAGTGTCTACGGAGATTCTAAGTCATCCAGGTCATGGTTGTCCCAAAGATACTTTTTCTTGCAAGGAATATAAACCATTCTCCACGATTCAGTCAGAACTGAAGAAATTTCTTGGATGAAACAGGAAAAACAAAGAAAATCCAGCTGCCTTTTGAAAAAGCACCTTTGGAACAAATCTTCATAGTTTAAGCCAGAGGTTACCAACATTGCAATATTGCCATTCCTAAGATAAACAATTGTTTGACGCTCTTCATGGAAAATGCACATTAGCAGTGTGTTAACGGTCATACCCCAAAACTCATTTTGGCCTTTAATCTCCATTTATTGTGCAGAACCCTTCTGCAGGCTTACTAGGCAAAGCACAATGAGTTTTGACAGCATCCAATTTTGCCCAATCCTCCACACACACAAACACACTTTATAATGCTTATTGCAGTCATGACCGACTGTTTGAGAATCCCTGGGTTAAGTATAATTTTTAACTTTTAATATGATCATCTGTATCAAATAAACAGATGATACAATAATCCCAAATAAAGATGTATGGCTCTCTTCGCTGCTGTTTTCAGTATGGTCCCTTTCTAAATGTATTTATTATCCTTCATTCAATCTGAACTAATTTAGCAAGTTTACAAAATACAGCCAAAGCCTAACAACTGACCATTGTTTATAATAATTTGTACATGAAAACATTTTGTACTAATTGAACAGATGTATGATCCAAGATCATCTTAACCTTTTTTTAAAAAGGATAACAAAACATTTTAAAGTGGGTTCCAATATAAGGCTAAGCAACAGGGAACTTTAAAAAATATAGGAAAAATCAACAAATTACAAAAATGTATATAGATGCTTATTTCTGCTGTATTTCTGTATTTCAGATATTTTGGTTACAGAATTACCATTATCTATTGCAAACCATAAGCAACATTCTGATTGATTTTGAATCTGAAAAAAGTAGAATTTTAAAGGTCATTATTTGTTTATAAGATTTAAACAGATATATATATAATATCCTCATATTGAAAAGGGGGATTAATGTAATATAAATAATTACATCAACCATTACCCAAAAACAAACCCAAGCAGATTTCAGGGACCGCACGCTTCCATTGTTCAAAATACTGCATAGGACAGACATCTTATTCAAGTTACCCAACATATATTTGTTAATTCAACATCACACTTTTTCCTAGGAAGGAATAACTCTCCTTTTTCTGTTTCCACAAAATCTTTTCCTGCTCCATTTAGACTATCAAAAAGTTATGCATTAATTCCTTAGATACAAGTACAGTAATTCAACCAATACTGGGCATTGGGTCATGCTCACAGATACGCTGTCAAGGATATTGAAACATCCACTTAAGAGTTCACTTTTCTTTCAAAGTATAGCACTGATCAGTGTTTCCACCTGGAATGTGTTGCATTCTGGCCAACTGTTATGGAGAAAAACAGCTAGTGCAGATTTCCATCATTTTTCTACAGTGAGAAAAAACTGACTTAAAGAAAAGCTTATCTGCATCAGATCCAAAGATTTAATTTAGTCAGGGAATATATTTCTGGGGCTCTCTTTGCATGACTCATGAAAAATGTTCAGTGAATGGGATGCATCAGCATCTTATTCCCTGCCTTCACTGAGATTGCATTTCAGTAAAAATTTAAGACATAGTATATTATCTAAACATGAAATGGCTCTAATTTTGTGATGATAGATTTACCTTGATTAAAATATAGTAAACAAACTCTAAGATGGAAGCTGCTAACTCTCCTGTGCGAACCAAGTATGTTGGCTTAACACATCGAAACACATTGCAGAGTTGTGTTTCTGAGAAATATAGAGAAATACACCTAGGTATGCCAACAGCCAAATTCCTACCACTAGCACTGACATATTTGCTAGCTTTAAATGTATAGGTTTCAGTTAGCTACCAGATCAGTTTACTAGGCCTTGAAGTCCAATACAACTTCAAGCCAATGCAACTCATCCCAGTATTCTTTCCTGGTTATTCTTCTGTAGTTCCAAAGGTGGCTCCATGTAGCTCTCAATAGTAAAGAAAATATGCTAAAGTTCATTGGAAAATGACAGATTAGGATATAACAGCTCTTACTACTCCAGCATGGGTTACACTCCTTGTAAGGCAGAAAACAAAATTTTTCAGCTGGCCACTGTAGAAATCCACTAGTCAAAACTAAAATCTGCACCTCGGGGACTTCCTCTGTTCAATGGGGAATAACCATGTTTCTTCCACTTTCCTCAGTCCAAAACCTACAGGATCCCAATCAATGGCAAAAATAGGAGGGAAGGAGCAGACGTTTTGTGGGGGTTTACTTACAGCTCTAGTTTCGTACAGCACCAGTTTTTGCACAGAGCTGATGATCGGAGCCGCCGCAGGCATGGTAACACAGAGGAGGGGATTACCGCTCAAGTCACCTGCGAAAGTTCCCACCTGCCCTATAACGTCCCTTCCTCCTTTTTGAAGCTCGGCTTCGGCTAAACTACGGCTCGAAATAAATGCGGGCCGCGTGAACCCATTTTCTTCCCCGTTTTACTCGTTCGGCGAGGGACCCTACGAGGAAGGGTCGCTCGGGAGCCGAAGAAACAGGGGGCGCCCCGCAGCACCGAGCCAACCCTCCCCTCCCCCATCGAGAGTAGGCGGCTGTTCCGGCAAAAGTCGCGAGAGAGTGACAGCTAAAAGAAGCACAAAACCACGTGGTTGACTTTGCCGCCGCCATTTTGAGTTTGGGAATGGTCCTTGCTCGGAACGGAGGAGGGTATTTTCGAAGAAGGGATTGTAAAGGCAAATAGAAGAACGCCCCGGTGTTGTTTTTTTTTTGTTTTTTTTGTTTGTTTGTTCAAAATCTTCTGCTCGCGCTGTTGGCGGAGTGGAATCTAGGAAATCCACCACGCGGGGCGGGTGGAGGGGGGGAATTGGTAGCAGCTTGTAGGACACAAGCTTTGTGAAGACGTCTGCTTTAGCTTTTTTTTTTTTTTTTTCCCCTAAAGGACTTCTGCTTTCGTGGATAAAAAAAAATCCACGTCATCGTTTGCATGAAGTTGCATCCCTCTGTTCCGAGGAGCACCCCACGCGGGTGTGAATAACGTTCACTGAGGCCAATACTCCGTTGAGGCAAAAATTCAAATCACAAACATTGAATAGCAATAGCACTTTTGAGACTTATACACCGCTTCACAGTGCTTTACACCTGTCTTCTAAGCGGTTTGCAGAGTCAGCATATGGCTCCCAACAACAATTTTGAGTCCTCATTTTACCGACCTCGGAAGGATGGAAGGCTGAGTCAAATTGAAGCTATATATATATATAGCAAGCACTACTTGATGTTTTAGCTTTCTTAAACCTCCCCCCCCCCCTTTGTTTTTCCGTCAGGAAAAGTTTTAAATATTCACACCAAGAAATCGGATTCATAGAAATCAGGGAGACCCACCCACCACCCCGCGTGGATACGCCTAGCGTTGCCCTGCCGACCATCATTGAAACCGCTGAGCAAACGAGGGGGTTCCGTCATTTGCAATATTACAAGCCGTTCCTGGAGCTGCCTGCAAGTCAGTTGCGCCTGTTTAATCCACGCAACTCCCACCGAGGATCGGCTCCCTAAAAAGCTGAGAATTTCCCCTAAAAGGACGGTTACATTGGGGGAAAAAAAAAAAAACCCTCCCGTTTAAAACCGTTAGCGAAGCATCCCTGAACATTCTCCGGGTGGGAGGAGTTCTGCTGTGCTCTGCTGTGTAACGGCCCTTTGGTGGGCGGGATCTCTCGCAGGGACCGTTTGATTGGGTGAAACGGACGTGGGAGGGCGGGGATTCCGAAAGAGAGAGAGAGAGAGAGAGAGAAAGAGAGAGAGAGAGAGGGAGGGAGGAGGCGGGGCGTTATCTCCATGGCGACGGGGGAACGCAAAATCGCTGCGGAGCTTTCGTGCCGCCCTGTTTGCCAAAGCGAATTGGCGAAACCCCGCTTGGCTTCATCCTGCAGTAAGTCTTCCCTGGGTGGCCCTTTCGTCCGTTTTCTGCGCCGGCAATACCCGCCAAAAATGATTTCATCAAGCTCATTTGTGCCCCCCCACACACACACACGCGCGCGCGCACCTCGCGCCTGAGTGAAGATTGTCGAGAGGGAGTGAAGTACCACTCTGTGATCCGTTGGGTTTTGTTTCCATATTTTTTTACCTCGCTTTTTTAGGTCCGTGCTCCAAGTAAAAGAAGGGCTTTTACTTGAAAGAAAAAAGAAAGAAAAAAAAAAACCCAGCCCAAATGCACTATTCGTCACCATACCCGACGCGACTGAAAAATACCTCTAGGAAGAGGTTGGTTGGCAGATCTGGCTTCACAGGAAAACTTTTACCGAGCTGCTTCTATGCTGCAATTCTTATGGCAGCGATATATTGATGAGACTCATAGGTTATAGGTGGGCATCATGTTAGTTGAACTGATGATGCCTGCTGTCTTGTCAGCATGGACACATCCAATGGTTTTCTTGTCAGCATTGCAGAAACTTACAGAATTAAAAAAAAAAAAAGTTTTTTTTTATTGCGGAAGTATTGCGCAATTGCTTTCTTTCAGGATTTTTATTTTTGCTTCACTATTATTTTGGGATTCTTAATATAGTCCGTAGTCATAGGATTTTTCTGATTTTCTCCCATTCAAAATCTAAGTGCAACCCTCTTTTTTTCCCCCCAGATCCTGTTACTAGCTGCAGGTGTAAAAAGTAGGAAAGATCTTAATAAATAATTCTCTTTTAAATGTAGATTGAATGATGGCATCTCCAGAAGATGAACAGCCTTACCCTTTTGTAGATATATATGATGAAGATGAAGCTGACAGAGCCTTCCTTTTGTCCAAGCCTACTTGCTTCCTCATCCTTGGAAAACCAGTAAGAAAAAGTCCAACATGATTAAATTAACACTTTAAACAGACTTAATTCAAAATACAGCCACATATATATCTTTATTTAGAAATCCAATGAAATTCCATAGGTTATATTGCTAGAAGAAGGTCCATGTAAGTAATAAAATAACATCCATGGAACATATGAACTCCTGAATAAAATTCATAAAACAGTGCTGTCAGTATGGCAAACTTTTCCTTGCCAGGACATCTTTTCTACATCACTGCTAGAATGTATGGCATGGCATGAAATATGGATTTCAGGGCCTCCCCAATCTGGAGATGTTCTGTCTCTGATTTTTTTGACTCTGGATGGGTAATACTCTCCCAGCCAGAGCTGATGCATAAGTTGGGGTCCTCTTGAATTCATGATTCTTGCTTAAGGAGCTGATGACAGCTGTAGCTAGGAAGTTGTTTGCACAAATCCATATTGTCAGTTGACTCCATTCATGAATCAGGAAACTTCCATATCTACTCACATTTTAATCAGCTTCCACTTGGGGGTATTGCAATGCGTTATTCTTGGAGCTTCCTTTGAAAAACAGTCAGAGACTGTTAACTGATCCAGAATGCAGCAGAACATGTAGCTTTGGACATATCCCATAGCATACCAAGGTATCACTGTTTCATGAGGTACATTGTTTTCAATAGCTTCCAAGTCTGGTTATAACCCATGTAATGCATGAGGTCAGGTTATTATGGGACTAACTGTTTCTGATGGTTTCTTCTCACCAAATCAGACAAAATGGATCTGCTCTGGATCTATTAAGCTGTTTCAATTAATTGGACCCAGAAAGCATACCTTTTCTGCCAAAGTGCACTCCCCCTCCCCTAACATTCAGATGGCCTTTAATTTGAAAGTCTCTCAGAAGGTTTTGAAAATCTTTTCTGTCAGGCATTGAGACAACAATGTTATCTGAGACCAGTAGGTATTTTTCATGATGCATGATGGGAGTATTTTGCTCACAGCCTCAGTTGCATTTTACTGTATTGTATTTATTCTATTTTATTGCTGTCTATTGCAGGCAGGCAGATAAATGACTGTTCTGCTATATCACAAAGTATAGTGGCTATAGGGAGTCATTATATAGAGGCTCACAAATTCTGTCCTTTTCATTCCACAATGCTGACTGTCACAATCTTATTTTGCAATATATCTTATGAGTTGGCTTCTGTCTAATTAAAGGCCCGGTCCCACTGCAACTACGGATGCAAAGAGGACGTAAAACGTTTAAGAAAGCTTGCCATACGTTGGGAAACGCTATGGATCCGTTGTGTACTCATTGCATACGTGTTTCATACGCTCTATCCGTCGAGCATCCGTCCACTGAGATTTCATCCGCGCAAGAAGTTTTGAGCTGCACAAAACTTTGTGAACGAATGAACTTTCCGCCGCGTACGATGTACATCCGCGACATATACGGGCTGTTAAGCCTGGGTTCCCCAACCAGGGTTAGGTAGACAAGCTAAACAGAATGTGCAGCGTTAGTCAGATAGGCACACAGATAAATGAGTGAGCTAAGCTTGTATGTTTATTAACATACAGTAAAAATAACAGATACGCTTGTGCTATCAAGAATATATTTTATTCTAGTATAAGTTTATGGCATAGTCAAATAACAGTCCAATATTCAGTCCATTCATGGGTCATTCATGGGTCCATTCATTTAGCAAAGTCCATGTAGAATATCCTATGTCAGTTCACTTACAAAATCAGTCCTTTGTTGTCTCTCCCGTTCGAGCAATGCAGTCTTGATTCCAAGCAGTAATCAGGGATCATCAAAGCCAGAGAGAGTAAGCCGTAGTCTTGCTACTTTTATATTGTTTTCTTAACCACTCCTTTAA
>BLBF01000007.1:59177813-59194874 GCA_015471245.1 Laticauda colubrina | reverse complement strand
TTTGGTTCTGGTAATTAGTGTTTTCGCTACGGAATTTATCTGTGCTGGGTGGTGGTATATGTTGTTGCTTGTGTATGTTATGCAATAAGCTGCTCCAAATCCTCAGAATTTAGCACTTTATGATTAATTAATTTTAAAAAATCAGCAATAGGACCAAGCTCCTCATGTAGCACTATCAATTTTGCTTTGTAAAATGGAATGATTTGCTAATATATTAAGTAATATTATATATTTACTAGAAGCAAACAAATGCATGATCTTAGTCCTCGTTTTCTTTGCTTCTTTATATCCCTAACATCCCTAACATGAAATCTTACAAGCAGATACATAGCACAGAACAGACAATCACATTGATTTAACTTCCAGAGATAATGACTTAGAAGTGTCAAATATATCTTTGCTTTGAAAGGTAGCAAGGACAAGAAGGAGTCCATTTTTTAATGAAAAATTGGAACAGTATATATTGCATGTTAGGAATATAAGTCACCTAACAGGTATTTGGGTTAGAAATATATAAACCAGGATAAACATTTTAAAACTGTATCTTTAAGAAAATGCAAAACTGTAATTAGGTGCGGTTTTTCAAATAGCCATAAGATGGAGCCAGAAACCTGGGTTGTCTTAGTCTCAAAAGAGAGTGTTTCTGAGTATCTCTGTTTCCTTCTGTTGGAAAGTATTGCCCTGTTCCTCATAATTGACTGGTATTCATGGATTTGATGTAAGTCTGACACTGAACTGTTTTTGATACTGGAATTTGTTATTGGATTATCTCTGGATTGAAAACTGATCGATTTACCTGTGAATGACTTTGGATTGCTTGTTTGGACTTTGCTTAACATTTCTGGAAATAAAAACCTACATTTACTGTACAGTGTATCTGTGCACTGTGTGTATTATTATTCAAACACTTCTCTCAAATACGTCTCCCTGTATGCGCTCATTCTCCTAACGGGGAATTACCTTAACATTGCATACACAATTAGAGCCATATAAAGGATTTCTGACTTTCAATAATGTGTATGGAAATTCTAGTCACTCATTATAATAAATATTTCAGTTATCATTGTTTCATTCTAATTTATTACATTTGACGTACTTCAATTCATTCCAATTTTAATAATCCTTTTCTTTTTGTTTTTCTCATTTTAAGGGTGTTGGGAAGAAAACATTAGCTAAAAAAATAGCCCAGTTTTGGAAATGCACTCTTTTAGATGGTAAATATAAAAACTATATTCATTTTACTATATGTCATTCTATGCATGTTTGTATAATTTCTAACATTCCAGTGACCTATTTCCTTAAAAAAAGTCTGCAACTTTTTATGAACTAACATATAAATTCAGAAGAGTTTGACAATGTATATTCTTCTTCTATTGGAGATATTTTTAATTTTTAGCAGATACCACTGGGAGTATTACCATATTTATGCAAAAATGAGGTGCAAAAAAATGGGAAAATGAATCTAATGCTTTGGAATTTGATTTCTGATGGTGAACTAAGATATTCTCCACCCACCCCTCTTCGAAAAACTTCTTTTAAAGATACTGATATTAAAGCTAACTTTTTTCAGCTCATTTATAGGTAGTATCAGTGGCAACATAGACAATATCTATATTACACATAAAGTGTGTAATAGTGTAATATAGTTAGAGCATTACTTAAAACAACAACAAAAAACCAAGCCTACTCTATAAAGTTAATATTGGTACCATCAATCTCTAAATTAAAAAATTATAGTATTCTATCTATGATTTTCGTGTCATTTAACCTGTATCCTACTTTCCTTATTCCATTGTTGTCTCCCATTCCATTATGGTCATACAAATATAACATACCACCAGTTGCAATATACATTTTTTCAATGAACCCGAACAAAGTCAGTAATGGTCATTTTCGTGAGAATAGAAAAGGAAAAAATATTGTAATGACATGTAATTTTTTTATTAAGGGATTAATAAATTGCTTCTGCTAATCTCTCGACTAGGCATAAATCTTCTTCATTGTATGAAAAATCAGAGTCGGATCAGAGTTGTGTTTTTTTTAAATCCATATAATGGGCATGGCTATGCTATTGAAGCATAAATAAATTTATTTATTTGTGCAACATAAGGATTCCCTTAATCTTATGGAGGATATGCTTTTCAATCTTATAGAAAATTTCTCTTTAACTGCCTCAATTTCAGTAACATTTTGCAGATTTTCTTCAAGATATTTTACCAGCAATTTATGACTAAAACATGCTTGAGTCCAGCCTTTCCTATTCCACTTAAATTGCCCTTGCCATGATTAATTTACCTAGGGAGTATGGAATAATTGAAGCGATTAGAGGGAAATATATATTCTCCATCAGATACAGCTTTTAGAAATCTATTGTTGGTTTTTAAATTAAGTTCTCCTCAGGGATATTCTGGCCCACAGAGAGACTACCTTACCTTAGGGAGCAGTAGTTTTTACATTAAATTTGTAAGAGTGAATAAAGAATCTGGCACAGCAAGCTAACGATTGGATTCCAGCTTGTTCCTTTAGGATTAATTTGGCATCAGCAGATTTCTGAGTAAAAACCTAAAACAGCATGTACCTGATTTTCCAGTTTGTTCCCAGAAGCATCATTTCTTTGAAGTGCTATCATTAGAACATAATTACAGTAATTTCCAAAGAATCCTGCGGCAAGACTAAAATTTCTGAATTTTTAAAATTGCAATATAATTTTATTTAAGTTCTGAAAGGGAAATTGTTTATATGAGCCTGCTTTTGTTATCTGTTACTTTAAAATTAGAGCAGGCAACAATTAGAACATGGGAGCCCTCTGGTGGCTAAAAGTGTCTTTTATTTTGTGGCGATCATGGTCAACTTCAAGATTATGAAGTGCACAGAACTATAATTAGACTTTTCTATTTAAATAGAAGTTTTAATGATTAGTATAATTATCAGTCCATGATAAGTACTTTGGAAATCTAAAATTGGCTTTAAAGAAAAATATATTGATTCAATCTTTTCTAAGGATTTTGGATACTTAAAAACTTTTAAAAGCAGGAAAGGAGAGAAAAGAATAAAAAGGGCAGGATCTGGAAAAATGGAGGAGACTGCCTGGAACTAAAAGGAATTTACAGTGAAACTTTAACAAGATTCCTAAAAGATACATTCCAACTGAAACTTTGTAACAAAATTAAAAAAGCCCAGGAAGAGAAAGTGAAAAAGAAGCAAGAAGAAACAGCTTTGGATAATTTGGATTACTTGGTGATTTTTGGCTATTGCATTTAAATGACTAAAATCAATCGGGTGGTTGTTTAAAAGTGTTTAAAATGGTATCACTTCTAGAAGAACTGAAAATGGAACTTAAAAAATAGAAAGAACATACACAAGAAAGGAGAGGTTATTTTGGCTTCGTATTTCAATTCCTAGAAATGGAGATCTGGAACTATGAGGAACAACAAGAAATGCTTGTAGAACAAGGAGACTGATTTTATGGAAAAGGAATGTATGAGCTTCAATGTTAAAAATGTTGTTTTGAATTGCCATTTAAAGTTATCAAAATTCTGTTTTGCATTATAAGTGCTGCATATTTACATGCACACAGCACCATCTGAACTTTTTTTTTATTTTTTCCTATGTGATATATTCTTTTAGCTTTTGAACTTATAAATGAAAATGTAACAGCTGAAACAGAATATGGACTGAAGGTAAAGCCTGTACTTATTTATTTACCTGGATTTTGAGGTATATTTTTATATTTTATTCTTTAGTAAATTTATAATTTATAAAGCCCAGTTCAGCTCACAACTTTGAATTATTGCAATTTGATTGGATTTGAAATACGGGCAATGTACCAAGCTTACTGGCAGACTACATATTTTGTATACAGGTTCATTTTTCGGTGTCTTCAGTATAAGACAACACAGCAGATAACATACAGTAAAAGACTGTAAAAGAATTTATTCAGTATCTTTAAGGCGATGCTATAAAAGAAAATAGAAAGGAGACAGAGGGAGGGAGGGAGTAGGGAGGAGAGAGAGGGGAGGGGGAGGGGGAGGGAGGGAGAGAGAGAGAGAGAGAGAAAGAGAGAGAGGGAGAGAAAGAAGAAAGATTTGAGAGAAGAAAAGATTTGTGGGAGTTGTAGTCCAAAATGTAAATGAAGCAATATAGAGAGCATCTGAATATTTTTTTGATACAGTATAAGGTAGCTTTGTATGCTAATTATATATCCCCTATTATATATTCTCAATGCAATTCAATATTTTACATTGTTCTCCTTAAGTGTAAGGACCTGCTTTACCAAGGTCAAAATATTCCTGAAGAGTTGGTGATAAAGATGCTTATGATCAAGCTGGACTCACCAGAGATTAATCACTTTGGTATGAATTGCTTCATCTTCTTTTTTTCACTATCTATTAAGTAAGCTCATCATAATCCTAGAAATATATACCTCTGATTTATTTATTTGCCTATCTGTTTCTTGGATTGTATGGGATTTAGAAAGCCAATTTAGTGTAGTGGCTATTTTTTCACTATCTATTAAGTAAGCTCATCATAATCCTAGAAATATATACCTCTGATTTATTTATTTGCCTATCTGTTTCTTGGATTGTATGGGATTTAGAAAGCCAATTTAGTGTAGTGGCTAAGGCATCAGGCTAGAAACCAGGAAACTGAGTTCTGATACTGCCTTGGACACAAAGTCATCTGGAATGACCTTGAGCCAATTACTTTCTATCCATCCTGGAAAGGAGGTAATTGCTAGCCACTTCTGAAAAATCTTGCCAAGACAATTTCATGGACTTTTTCAGGCAGTCTTCAAGAATTTCAACAAATTTTAACAGAAGAAATAAAAAGAGCCAATCTAGCCATCAGGCTAGAATCTAGGATACTTTAAGTCCTAGTCCTGCCTTAGGCATGAAGCCTGCTGAGTTACTTTGGGCCAGTCACTTTCTCTCAACTCTAGGAAGGAAGAAATGCCAAACCACTTCTGAAAAACCTTGCCAAGTAAATAGCAGGCAGTCTTGGAGAATTGCAAATGGTTGAACAGGGGGGAAAAGAGGGATTTAGAGACCACCCAATTCCCAGACAACTCTGGGCGGCTCTGTAAGGCAGTGAGGGTTATATATGGTATATGGTGTTAGCTATGGTATTTGCTAACTTTGAGCATAAGCCTTACACAAAAGAAAGTACCCTGGTAAAAATGAGATTAGAGAAGAAAGTGGAGGTTTTTAAAAGTTGTAGAAGAAAAGTGTAGCTTATCTGGAGACTTACAGGAGACTGTTGCTCTTTCAAAATTGGGCATCTCTCCATACCTCTCCCTTTAGGAAAGAAAATAAGAAAAAGTGTAGCAAAGCACATATGGAGATCAGAGGGGAGAGTGTACGTTCATTCAAGGGTAGTAGGTGCAGGCTGATTCTACTATCCCAGCTTATCCGATGGACTTCCAATAGCATAGGCATTGAAATACTGTACATCAGATTTGACACACCTTGAAACTGCTGCTGGCTGATCTAAAAGACCTCCATGGTCCCTCCAGCTTTGCTATTCTGTTATTTTGATCTAAGGGGAAAACACTGTTTTCATCCATAAAGCTATTTGTTGGTTGGACACAGCAGTGTAAAATGTTTCCAGGAATTGGTTGTACAGTGGTTAGATACAAATAAAGAAAGACCCATAGTCATCCCATAATTACTGTAAAATAAATGTTAAGTGTGGGTTCTGTAAGTACTGTATAATCATATTTGCATTTTCCCCGCCCCCTTGCAGGTTATGTTCTCTGTGATTTCCCTTCTCTTTCTGAGGATTTCATGTCTACTCCAGAACAAATAGATGTGATTAAAAATTTAAAATTAAAACCAGATTTCCTGATTAATATTAAGGTAATCAACGTTTGAAAGTTCTTAGTAAATCTTGGGTTTATTTTATAACTGTGCTTCATACCCTTACAAATTATGCTTTGTAAAGCCATCCTTGTCTCCTTTAAACCCACTGTCATAAAAGTAGAAGTTGCCAACTGCCTTTTATTAGTTTTAAAAGAAACTGCACCTCCACATTAGCAATAAAAGCTTTCATTTTAAGATCTCAGAAAGAAGAGCTACATAGTTATGTTATTGGATGTGAGAACAATGATCTGTTTTCCCCATATTCTAACTAGTGTCCTAACAATGACTTGTGCCAAAGAATCACTGGTCAAAGACAACAGCCTGACACAGGACATATATTTAAAAGAGAAGATTGGGATCCTGGTATTATTGAAAAGCGTAAGAAAAAGAAGAAAGAATTACGTAAAGGTGAAGAAGAGGATGAGGAAGCAGAAGAGGAAGAAGAGGAAGATGAGTCAAATGAAGTAGTTTTCCCATATTTTCTAAAAAAACAATTATTTGTTTCAAATAAAATAAAATCTTGGATCATTCTCAACACTTTAAATCGTGCCCCTGGCTGGCCCCGCCTCTCTCTGCCTGCCCCTCCCCTCCCAGTCAGTCCTTATCACGCATGTGCAACATTGCGCACATGCCTGATATCGCTGACTGTGTTCTTCCCTGCTCAATTACTTCTTAAGATATTTCTTTTTTCCCCCTCCTGACAATCAGCTGTTCCTATGATCAGCTGTGCCAGGATTCCCCTTGCTTACTTACTGCTTCGCCCAGGAGACTTCCCTGAGGCCCAGAAAGGCAAAAAATGGAGAAGGGTGCAGCATCTCCCCTCCATTTTTTGCCTTCCTGGGCCCCAGGGAAGCTTCCTGGGAGCAAAAAGGACCCCTCAGGAGGCGCCTCAGAAGGCCCCAAAATGGAGCGTGGGGTGCTGTGTGCCTCCTTTCTGCATTTTTTACTTTCCTGAGCCCCAGGGAAGCCTGGGAGCAAAAAAGCTCCCCCAGAAGGCTTCCCTGAGGCCCAGAAGGCCAAAAAAACGGGGGGGGGGGGGGTTTTGGCAAAAAAAGCCACACCCACCAAGTCACATGACCACACCCACCTAACCACACCCACAGAACCGGTTGTTACAAAAGTTGAATCCCACCCCTGGTTATACATAATACCCTAATTTTACATGCTGCATTTTTTGGGAGGAGGGAGGAAATCCATTTCATTTGTAGCCATATTAAAGCTATATGTCTTTAATTAACAGTATTAGTAATCCTTTATATTTATCCATTTAGTAAGATGATTTGAACTTTATAGTGTTACTTTAAAGACCCAGACCTAAGGCATTTGGCTGGCCTGCTGAAGCAAAGAACTGGCTGGGATCTCCTCCCATTCCAAGTATAAAATTGTCTGACTAGCAGAGTTCTATGTTAGCATTGGAAATAGCATCCTTCAGAAGTAGCAGCCTTGCTTAGGTGATGAAGGATAGGTTTTATGACCCCTCCCCCTTTCTCTTTCTTTCTTTTCCTCCCTCCCACCATCCATCCATCCATCTATATGATCTATCTATTTATTTATCTATCTAATCTATTGCAGAATTCCTCAACAGGAAAATATTTTTTTTAAAAAACTTACAAAATCACTTCAATTTTAGTAACTGAAATTGCATATTTGTTCAGGAATGAAGTTTTATTAAAGGTTAATTTTAGCCTGTAACTAAGCCAGCCATAATTTTATTTTAAATATTTGAAAATTGTTTTCAGCTAATTAATTTTTTCTGTATGTATTTATTTTTTAAAAGGGTGTTTTTTTCATTTCACCTAGGCTGATCAAATTATGTTGACAGAAATTTTGCCAACTTTAGTGCAAAGGCCAGAAGATTTTAAGGAAAATGCACAAAAGAGAATTGATCTCTATAAAGATACTCTGCTGCGTCCTTTAGAGGTAAGATAAGGATAATATCTTTTGCACTTCTGTGCCATAACACCTAGAAGTAAGAAAAAAAGGAAATAAAAAATACTAGCTATCAATGTTGTAACTTTTATGATTGCTGGTAAGCTTAGATAACTATATCATGAATCTATGCACAAATGCTCATCTTTAGCACATTGTGCTAAACTTATTATTATAATCCATGAACTTTCAAGGCTTATTTTACATATTATGGCAAGGCATGGTTTGATTAATAATAGTTCATTGAATAAATCACAGTTGGCTGGATTTATAAGATATATTTTAAGCATAGAGTTTATTTATTTATTAAAATTATATACTGCCCACCTCACTATCCAAAGTGACTCTTGGTGACTGTGGCCCAACTTAATATTTTTGGAGAAGTCAAGATCAACCTGGGTGAGATAGTACTGCAGAGTGGATAGGACTATATTATGGATGTGGATTTGGGAAAGAATGCCATTTTAAAAATAAAAATAAAACAATATTAACTCTTTTGGGAAGATTAAAGTGTGGTTTCCTCAAAGTAGCAGGAAACAACATTACAGATTTTTTTCAATCTTGATTAGAGGAATGTTTGAAACTGCAAAGTTGGGACAAGGGTAGAGGACCATACTAAACCATAAAATGTGATATACAGCCCAAATAGCTATTCCACATACTGTGTTTTCTACCCGACACTTTCCACTTTTCTTATTCTTTTTTAATTATTATTTTATATTAGGCTTTTATTTTTATAATCTTGACTTTCAGTGAAATTACTACTCTATTTAAAAAAAAGAGCTTTTTCCCTCTGATTCTACTATATAAGGGACAAGAGTCCTTATTTAAAGAATCTGCTTTAAAATCAAAAAGGGGGACGAAAGTAATCATGGTTTCATCCAAGCCGTAGAATTAGTACTACGGGAACCAAAATATAAAATATTTCAAAAATCAATTGTATTCTAAAATGCCTTGACTCTCTTTTATAAATGTGGGAAGGAATCTCCTTTTTTCCTCATATGTCCATATGCGTTTATCAAAAAATAGGAAAGCATGAATGGGGTTCTGTACTGGAGGTTTGTGTTTGGAGCCATACTGTAGAGCTGTTGCTTGCCAAGCCATTGCATTTGGTTCTAAATCGACCATGCCATATGGACTGGTTGTTGAATGGATATGTAAATTCAATATTGTCCTCAGTCAAGGAATATAACATAGACAATGAGGATAAAGTAGAATATGGCTCCTCTGCCAGCCCGACATCTCTTCTTTGTCAAATTCTAAATTGTGTTCACTCATAAGTACAATTGAACTTATGCAATTCTGGCCTCTGGATTGCATAAAGTTCAGTTGTACTTACGAGTGAAGTGTTTGTCCGCACATTTCTTGCCAAATAAATATTGTAGTTACAATAATATTAGATATTTAGAAAAAGGTATGTCAAAAAATAACTGCATGGGTTTTTTTCCTCAGACCTGTTGGTGCAACCATTTGAGGCCATGGGATCCAAATCAAATCCTATCTATATATTCAGTCATATTTTTGTTTTAAAATTTCAGGAATTAATGGCTGAGCAAGACTCTCAGTATCTTTTTGAACTAGATGGAAACAAGAATGCAGATGAGCTTTTTAAAGTAAGTAAGGAACACACACTTATTTTCAATGCCAATTATACCCTATTCCAGTTTCAAGCCTGCGTCCTTTAAGGCAATAGGGTTTCTACAACTTGGCAATGAGTTTTTTGTCTCTATCCTATATGTACAAGACAGTTCAATATATAGATAATACTAATATTATTATGATATTAATATATCAATATTAAAAACCCTTTTTAGAAATTGCAGAGAACAGTGCTTCCCACCTGCTATCTTTTATTGATCAAGTTGTTTATGTAAAAAATGTACTGAAGTAGTCTTTCAAATTGGTTTTATATTTCAAATCCAAATACCAATATTAACTAAATATATTTTATGCACAAACTGTTATGTGGTTTTGCTCAGTCAGTAATAACCCACCTTGAATCCATGGGCCAACGGTATGGAGCTCTTATAACCAAGCTTCAGAGTGCAGACGAAGAAATGTTAGATGGTCTGGAAAACGTAAGTGTGATATTTGCATGTTTTCCAATTGGTTGCCAGTAGAAATAGCACATATTAAAGAGAGTGTAGCTATAAATGCTGATAATAGATGTTTCTTACTCAAAGCAAATTAAAGCATATGACACAACTTCAAAAAATGCCCTAGATACAGATGACAAGCCGAATGCCCAATTTTGGCCAGCAGAGCGTTGCAGAAGGCCATCCAACCCTAAAACAGGGCGCAGGGGGTTGTGTGCAGCCCCCTGCACTCCATTTTGGCTGCCAGAGGCTCCATAGGCCAGTCCTTTACTATTTCCAGGCTGGCCCCATGGGCCAGATTTAAGCACCCTGTGGACCAGAGCCAGCCCACGGGCCTTGAGTTTGACACCCCTGCTTTATTGTGATTGTTTATTATGTGCTATTTGTTTTTATATCATTTAACCTGCCTTTTCATTTTTAAAAATCTGGCAGTGAACATGTCTAATACTTTCTCCTCATATTTTCCCCACAAGAGTAATCCGATGAGATGGGTTGGGCTGAGAGACTGGATCAGTTACCTAGCTGGCTTTCATTTCTCAGGCAGGACTAGGATTCATGGTCTCCCAGTTTCTGGGCCAATGCCTTAACAACTAGACCAAACTGACTATATAAATAAAATATTCCTACATTTCATTTTTTTAAAAAATCCCAAAAATATAATGATATCTTCTGATAAGAACTTATGTGTAAACCTTTTTTATCATCACTGAGCCGTGATGGTGCAGTGGTTACAGTACAGTACTGCAGGCTACTTCTGACTGCTAGCTGTCTGCATTTTGGCAATTTGATTCTGACCAGCTCAAGGTTGACTCAGCTTCCATCCTTCCAAGGTCGGTGAAATGAAGGCCCAGATTGTTGGGGACAATATGCTGATTCTGTAAACCACTTAAGGCCCAGTCCCACTGGCCGACGGATGCAAAATGTATGCATAAAGGACACACAGCGGATGAGCAAAATTTCGGGGGTGGCTCCATCCGTCGTCATCCGCTCCAAAAAGTGGCAAAAATTTGTATAAACAGAATGGAAAAGAACGGACATGGGTAGTATGTAGCGGGGATGTTAAACGGATGTTCATAGGAAGCCTAGCGGATGGAAGCAGATGACACCTCCGAAGGGGTTCCGGGGGAGAATTTCGAAGCGGACGCATAGCGGATGAAGCGGATGCATAACGTACGCCTAAAGGAAAGAAAGGGGATGCCGCGCGGATGTATATTGGATGCAAACGCATCCTTTCTATTTCCGTGCTGCATATGATGTATATACGTTCCATGTACCCTTTCTTTCCTCCCTCTTTCCGTTTTCAGCTGGAGCGGATGTGAGTTGCGAGGATGCCCAGAGGATGCAAAGAGGATACAGCGGACGTTTAACGGAAGATAAACGGACATAGAACGTTTGTTGCTCATATGTCGTGGATTTACATCATACACGGTGGAAAGTTCATCCGTTCACAAAGTTTTGTGCAAGTCAAAACTTCTTGCGCGGATGAAATCGCAATGGACGGATCCTCGACGGATAGAGCGTATGAAACACATATGCAATGAGTACACAACGGATGCATAGCGTTTTCCAGCAGATGGCAAGCTTTTTTTAACGTTTTACATCCTCTTTGCATCCGTAAGTGCAGTGGGACAGGGCCTTTAGAGAAGGATGTAAAAGCACTGTGAGGCAGTATATAAGTCTAAGTGCTATTGCTATCACTCAGTGGCATTCATATAACAAATAATTATTGTAACCTTCAGCAGCATGGTTAGAATTAGTGACACAATGTTTGAAAATATGTGATGGTAAAAAAATACCCCTCACTTTTCTTTACAATATGTTTTTCAAGGGCTTCTGTTGTTTTCTTTATTTTGGCCCTCAGGAGGAACTTTTTCGGATACTTGCGTCTTATAAACTTGTAGGACCTAGACATCGATGGCGTCGCAGCAAGTGGGGCCGAGCATGTCCTGTGGCTTTAAAAGATGGTGACATTATCATGGGAACCGCAGACAATGCTGTTAGGTAAGTAGAACTTCATTACCCCTTAATACAAAATCCATTTTTCTAAAGCTGTAGTTCTGTATTTTTACTTTCTTTGTAGCTTCTTAGGTAAGATGTACCTGCTTTCTACAGAAGAAGCATTGAAACAGTTCATGCTGAATCCCCGTTCCTACCTGCTGCCTCCTATGCCACTTCCACCTTGTAAAGTACTGGTAGTGGGCCCTCCATTCTCTGGGAAAACAACTCTGTGTGAGTTGCTTGCAAATCATTATCAGGGAAAGGTGGGTATAAATTCACTTTAGAATCAAAATCTTAAAGTGCCTGTTTATAGAATATCTTAAGCACAATGCCTTTGACAACCAAGAGCTTGGTATAGAACCACAAAGAATATATATCACTGAAACTGGGAATTGTATTCCTAATCACTTATTCTGTGACACCAATTATTAAAGGCCAGGTAAATTTTCCTTGGATTTCTTTGTCACTTGATTCTGTTGAGCCCTATAAATGGCTGTTCAAAGTTTCTTGCTTAAAAAGTGGCAAAAGCAATAAGGGGGGAAGGTTTTAGAAAACCTTGCATTTATTTATCTATTTATTAGGTTTCTATATCAACTCTTCTCTGTGGTCAAGGACATTTATATGGGTATCTGCTTTCATACTATTTGTTTATTACATTTTTATACCACTCATCTCCCCTACAAGGAGACTCTGGGCATTTGCACACACAAAATTAAGTGTACAGTTTTAAAAAAGATATTCTATAGTGTTTTTATATTCAAATATAACAAGATTATTGGTTTTTTAAATGAAATATTCATTTTCACTATAAAATTGGGGAAATGAAACATGGAAGGCAGAGCATCAGTATTAGGGCTAGGGCTGTTGAGGTTCCTACTTTGTATTATGGGGGGGAAAACTGGACAAACTAATAGTGTATCTGCCCCTTCCTTTCTAAGAGGCCATATTCAATGGTTTTCTGTAGGTTCTTGACATGGATGTTCTTCTAAAAATGTATCATGAACAAGCAAGGCTAGAACTCATTGAGCAGACCCGAGCTGAAGCAATCCTAGTAGGCATTGCCAGAGTGAAAGAGAAAATGGAAATAGAGCAGCAACTGAGGGAACAAGGTGAGACGGTTCCATATCAAAGCGAAGTTGTTCAGATATGGTTGTTTTGATTCAGAAATTATGTAAGAACATTTCTGTAAGGACTTGCTGAATGAAAAAATGAGCACTGGAGTGATTGACTGCAAGCAGTGAATTGCTATTTAAAATAAGAAGGATGAGGTCATTTTTTGCTCATCTCCATTGGGATGTCTCTTTTTTAACATTTAAACATTTTCTTGGTAAAGTAAAATAAAGAAGAGATGAAGAAGTACAACCAAAATTATAACATTTTCTAAATTTATCAAAACAAAAATGCAAAATATAGTACTTATTGCCATTTTAAAAAGAGGTATTTGTAAAATACTAATGTAAAACTCAATCTTTCAATATATTATTATCAACCACAGAGACCACCCATTATTCTATCAGTATTAATACAGTATGTTATTTCAGTGAAAAGTATTTATTGAATATGTTTGAGAAAAAATATATTTTTGAGTTGGTTATTTATTCTGGTTTTATATTTAAATCTTATCATTTTTATATACAGACTACCAGGAGTTTCTCCGGAACTTGGCTGTATAAAAATCCAACCAACCAACCAACCAGCCATACATTTTTATTGCCAAATAGCTTCTAGTTCAGTTTTTCTGCCAAGAGTTTTTACTCTATTAGAACATGTTTGAATCCAGTGGCAGATAAGGGGAGGGAGATGGTTTCGCATGAGTGGTAGGTGAGTGCATGTGTGCGCAGCTCCATTTACATGAGCAGCAGGCAAAGGCATCTGTCGCTTGCACAAATGGAACTGCACGCATATGTTTGCCTGCTGCACGCACAAATAAAGCTGCATGCAGGTGCGTGCTCACCTGCCACTTCCGCGACCCAGTTCTTTTTTTTTTTGTAAAGATTTTTATTGGGTTTTCACAAAACATAATACAAATAAAATATCTTTTTTTGCGAATAGCATGATCCCGGGTTATCACTTCTCTATACAGACACTCAATTTCATATTCATTTTTGTATTCTATTCCATATCTTATAACTATTTTAGCATTTTCTCAATGATTTTTCCCTTCCCTTAGTTTTCTCAACCTTGTTTTTAATTATCTCATTCCTTTCTAAATTCAATTATATATCTTTCTCTAAGATTCAATATCTTTCAAATCATATTTATATTTTTGTCTGTCCTATTTCAATTTCATATTTTCTTTTCTCATTAAACAAGTTTTCCCCTGTAGTTACTGATTGGAATATGACACTTTTGTATCTTTTGATTTTTGTCCATTCAAATCTTATTTAAACTTCGATTTATGCCTTTACAATTATAACATTCAATATCTAACCATTATTTTATAACACATAACTTTTGCCAATCGAATTTTGCTTAGTACATTATTAAAATACGCACTAAGTTCTTAAAGAAAAAATATGTATATAACAATAGTACATTAAAAAAACACTATTCCATTGTATTCTATTCCAATTCAGCTCAACCATTAATGTTAATCACAATCTTCTATTAATATTAATTAACCTCTTTCACATTTAAATATCATACTTCCTTCGGAACATTTATAATATTTTCATAATTTTTTTCATATTTCTCTTCACTTAAATTTTTATAAATCATTGATAACAATTAGAATGTTCCCATCCTTTCCTAATTTCATTCTCTCATTATCTTTATTTCATTTATTTGTCAACAAATATTCCATTCCATTATCATCTCTTCTGTTTCTTTCTAATATTGTAATTGCTTTTCAAACTATTCTTTTTTTTGGTTGTTTTTCAGATCTTAAATTTTTCACTCTCTTTCCTGCCTTTCCTTTTTTTTTCCCCACATAGAATTACTTGGTCATTAAAAATGGTTTCTTCTTTGTCCCGCCTTTTTTGTTCTGGAAGCATTTCTTGTTGTTTCTCATAGTTCAAAATCTCCATTTCTAAGAATTGAAATAAGAAGCCAAAAAAACTTCTTCCTTCTTGTCCATCTTCTTTCTGTTTTTTAAGTTCCATTTTCAGTTCTTCCAAGAGTGATGTCATTTTAAACACTTTTAAACAACCACCTGATGATCTTAGTCATTTAAATCCAATAACCAAAAATCCAAAAATCACCAAATGATCCAAATAATCCAAAGCTGTTTCTTCTTGCTTCTTTTTTTTCCACTTTCTCTTCCTGAGGTTCTATTTATCTTGTTACAAAGTTTCAGTTAGAATATATCTTTTAAGAATCTTGTTAAAGTTTCACTGTTAATTCCTTTTACTTCCAGGTGGTCTCCTCCATTTTTCCAGATCCCACCCTTTTATTTTTTCCTTTTCTCTCTTTTTCTTCTTTTAAGTTTTTAAATATCAAAAAATCTTCATTATCCCTTTGACATTTTATTTTCAGCTTAAATGCCTATTAATGTCAAAGTGAATTTTTATCAATTTCTTGCTTAAGTCTCCTAGCTGTCAATATGGGGAAGGAAAGAATAAAAGACCAATTTTTTCCCCTTCCCTCTCTCCTTCGCCACTTCAAAAATCTTTGGGAACAAGTTATTCTTTATAATTCAAATTCAAATGTTGCTTTTTCAGTTCAACACGGTCAGTCAAAACTTTCTCTTATCTTCCTCCTGCACAATCTTTTCCGGTCAAGTTCTTCTTTGAGGTGGCCATTTCTGACCACTGCTGCAACCGTCTTTGGGAAAGGGAGTAATGGCCAGCTGAGGAGAGATGCAGCTGTCCACGACCCTGCTGGCGGTCTCCCCCCTCTTCACCACCTTTATGGTGTAGCTTCTGTTCCGAATCCAACCAGCTCAGGGCGCTCCGGCAGCGAGCACAAATCAAAACTGTGCATGATCGCAGATTTTGGTCCGTCGCCAAAGAAGCTCAAACTGGAAGTCCCATGGCCCAGTTCTAAATGGGCCATAGCCTGGTAGTAGGCCATGGTCCAGCTGTTGGAGACCCCTGCTCTCTCTCTATTGTCTTCCGTTGGAACCAAAAATAATCTGCACCAGTGGTGGGATTCAATTTTTTTTACTACGAGTTCTGTGGGTGTGGCTTGGTGGGCATGGCAGGGGAGGGATACTCCATTCCCACCCTACTCCAGGGGAAGGATACTGCAAGATCCCATTCCTTCCCCACCCCACGAACCTGCTTTCCAGCTCTGTTCTCCTGTGCAGGGCAACAAAAGAAGACCCAGCTGATCAACTGGGATTCGGGAGGCAGCAAATAGATGAAGTGGGGCCAGTCAGAGGTGGTATTTATCAGTTCTCTGAACTACTCATAATTTCCGCTATCAGTTCTCCAGAACTGGTCAGAACTGGCTGAATACCACCTCTGATCTTCACTAATCTTCCTTTCGAGGAGAGATTGAGTAGCAATGTTGCAAGGCTAGAGTGGCAGTTTCATAAACTTCATAAATTGATTAAACCAGGGACATTTCCTCATAGAGTTTGTATCACTCCCAAATGATGAACATTTCCTTTCCATTGTTTGTGTTCAGCAGCTACAACAACTGCAGTCTCAACTAGCAAAATACTAATAATCAAAAAGTGCCTGCAAGCACATTTTTCAGCTGACAAATGTTTTTAAAAGGCATAAGATTTTACAAGTGGCTCATAGAGTGGCTAGATGTAAACCGAGGTGAAATGGAGGTAGAGAAGACAAGCTTATTATGCAGATGCAGGTTATGAATAACTTCTCAATTAACAAATGTAATTTGTTAAATGTCCATTGTGTTTATTAGATCTTCTGAAATTGTCTGAAATCTTTCTTTAATAGAAGTATTTCCCATTAATTATGTTAACTTTTTTATATAGCTGAACTATATGCTCAAGAGTTTGGTGACAATGAGGAAGAGGAAGAAATTTCCACAGAGGAAAAAAGTTCAATTCTGCCTAGTGTTTCAACAATTACTAGTGCAAAAGGTAATCTAAGGATTTGATTTTTCATACATTTTATAGAAGAATATGATATACCCAAAGAGCTCTCCCTGCATAATGAAGTAAGCCCCATCCTTGGAATCTGATTGTTTAAGTTGTCAGAAGACTTGTGATACAATTTGTTTTAGAATAGAATAGAATAGAATAGAATAGAATAGAATAGAATAGAATA